>SNQJ01S0010953.1:248182-258632 GCA_010110895.2 Picea sitchensis
AATAAAGTGGAACCCCCTATAGTGTCATTTAAATATTGAAGGAACCCCCTAGTGTCACTAATAAAGTGGAACCCCCTATAGTAGCTTTAATTTTTTGTTTCTTTACTTTCAGTTATTTGAATTTTGTCTTCAGTCTAATTCAAATAAGCCATGTACAACCAAATTTTTTCCTTTTTATGTAAAAGTATGCTTAAGTATTAACTAGTAATTGGAACAGAAAGAAAGATAACCACTTGCGGTTTGTAGCCTTGTATTGGTGTTGCACCTATGATCACCTTGCTTAAACTTGAGTTCTCAACTTCCCTTCCCTCATATTTCCCTTTAACCCTCCACCATCCCTATTTGAAAGAGAATACAAGAGCAAAATATTTCTAAATTCATAACGTCAATATTTCTTTGACTGCAAAACAAAAGTGCTAGATTCGAGCCAATACTATATTTCCTTCCTTGTGGAGTCGCCAGTGTTGACTCTCGAAATTGTCATGAAGTCACCAGCCTGCAAAGAATTGCAGGGCACACACAAATATATATATATACATATATACACTAATAAAGTGGAACCCCCTATAGTGTCATTTAAATATTGAAGGAAGAGCTCCCTTGAAGAAGATGTCACTTGATTTTGGATGTGATTGGGAGACATGAATGTTTGATTGATACAATATAAGCTTGGCATTTGCTTTTCAGTGAAATTGAATGATGACAGTTTGCATCAAATGGAAATTAAAATTCTCTATGCATTGACAATTTCGATCCTGAACATTAGTGTTGGGAAAAATCACCGTCAAAACAAAGTTCATGGATGCCTTGTTTGGAAATATATGGTTTCAAATGGTAAAGGGTTCTATTATTTTTTTGACATGGTTATTCATTTACTAGCATCTTTCCACTCTGTACATACATGTGATGTGTTTATATTACCACATTACAATATCTTGACATCTGTATTGTAACTTATTATAAAAGAGGTGATGTTCAATATATTCACATCATCTACCACTTGCATATATTTCAATGATTATATTAATATGGTACAACACATAGCATGCAATTATTACAAGAGAATGTATATTACTCGACCATGGTTCTTGTTCCATGGTAGCGGGTTGAGGGTTTATGTGGAGGGAAGTTTTGAATATAATAAAGCATGATGGATACATTGTAATCCCACAACCCACTCATTGCAAGGTTTATGAACTTGGATAATTGATGTGATGAACATGTAATATATTAGCAGTGGTATTAACACATAACCGTTGGTTTCAATTGTGAAATGTGACAATGATTAAGTGGCATACATTTGGCAGTTGATTATTGTCCAGGTTTTTGACGTGGATCTTTTGGGGTTTAGTGGAGATTAATGTTGGTCTACCACCCCCAGCTTAACCATCAACAATTGCATGATTTTGGGTTTGGTTTACCACTCAGGTTTTGGTGTTAGGTTCATTTGTTCAAACGGTTGAGTAAAATCCTAGAGCTCTAGCTTGTAACCACTCCAACCATTCAGAGATGTACATATTTGACACACCACCAGGTACCGTGTTTCGACTTCTTGTCATCTAAACGTTGTCATTGCTAATAATTTATCCATGGATCTGTGGATAATATGTTGTGCCTACTATTTTTGTCTTTCATATTGTTTAAGTGCATTTGGAAAATATTGAGCACTTATGAATGAATAAAACTCCTTGATTATTGAAGAAGTTTGCATGCAATGTTTTGGTTGAGTTTGAAATTGTTATGGGAGTTGGTTGCAAAGAGATGATAACAATTATGTTTTGATTGTTATTTTGTTTTTATATATCATATATCAATCACATGATTATTGGGTATTCTAATACCCTGATTTGAGGGTTGTTTTGGGCTCAAGGGTTTGTGAGATTTCTATTGTTTACTCGAGTGAATGTGTGCATACTCTGGGGTTTGTTCTGTTCACAGTTTGAGAAAGAAAATAAAACCCACCAACTTCTATACAGAGGATGAAGGATTTTACCTGTGGTTGTGTCGAGTCAAAAATATGTAGTGAGTAATATTTTGTTTACACGCCTGGTTGCTCAAGTTTATTTTAAAGAACAAGTCAACAGGGTTGAAACCCTAGTCACACCTGCCCATTTGGTTTGGATGAAATTCTGTTTGGTTGAACTATTGATGGAAATCGAGTTGATATTTTACATAACAGTGTGGTTATATGGGCATATGGTTGATATTTGGTATCAAATTATTGAAGTTTGATATGAATAGAGGCATGGAAATTTTGGTTTTAGTTTGGGTACATTGATAGCTCCGTTCGATTCTCACAATGCTTATTCAATGCACATATTTATGTAATAATCCCTTATTGATTTTTTGAACAAAATGGTTACAATTTTGCAAAGTTTCCATTGAGCAATTTGAGTTTGATGAATTTGGTTATAAGGAAAAACTTGGTTGAATATTTGGGAAATTATGCATAGGAATAACAACAGAATTATTGATAAGTCATTTTGGGAGATTTTGGTTTGAGATGAATAATTTTGTTTAAGATAAAATAAATGAGATGCAGACTTGAGTTCTATTTATGAATGAACACTATGGTTACAATTTTGCATGACATTTGAAGTTATAAAAAAATGAATGGTTGAAAATGAAAATGATAGTTTGGTTGTGAACATTGTAATTAAATGCATGTCCATTTTACACTTCCTGTCATACTTACCACTTTTCGCTCATCACATTCCCAATTCACCTTCCCAAGCACCTGTTTTCATTCACATGCTTTAATTATGATTGAAGAATTGAGCTGGAAATAAAGAAGAGTGTTCAATTTCTTAGAGATCTGCTCTATTGTATGGATGAATTGATGTGATTGAGATATGATAGATTTAAATGCACTTATCTATAGTGGAAAAATAAAACTGGTCATGGTATTGAATAGTCCATTTTACACTCCCCTGTCATACTTACCACTTTTCTCTCATTACAATTCCCATCATAAAATCCCAAGAGACCTTTTAACCCCTATTCTAAGTGATTGCTAGTTCTAAGAATGTGATTTGCATGATGATTTCTTGCACATGTATTGATATTTATAGATCCATGCCTAAACTATTGTTATGCAAGATTTTTTTAAATTATTGTAGGTCATACTATGGTAACTGATCCATGTGAATATGTCATCACGATATTCTTTAGCAGGGGCAGTCACAACTTGAGAGGAAATAATAGAGGAAGAGGATTAGGACCTTGGAAAAGGGGTAATAAAAGGCGTAGGTTCTCTATTCATTTTCATAGGAGTTTAATCAGTTGTTGCAGATAGGTTTCCTCAACTTGGTTGGACAACAATCATACATACCTCCACATATCCCTGAGAAACCTCGCCTAAGAATTGGTATTCCAATCACAAATAAAAATCCTACACCTTTAGTTGTGCCAAAACAAGATGGTTGGAAATAAATTATACATCCTCCTCTTAGACAGTCACAAGGTTGGCCAAATATTGATTGTCTTCTACAACCTCCTTTCCATGCCTGGTCGACTAGTTTATTTCCACCACTGTTGAACACACCACCCACACTAAGAGGGTGGGGGGGTGAATTAGTGTGTGGAATTTTCTAATTTTTCTCCTTCTTACAAGTTAGCAGTTAAAACATAATTGAACATATTAAGAACACTTAAATCATAATCACAATGGACAAGAGGTACCAGACGTTTGTGTAAGCTTTTGTATAATTGATATGTATATATATGTGAATATAGTAATATAAATTTTCCCAGCACCAACTATTATGTATCAACACCAACTGAAGTAAGGAGCACCAACTCTCAAGCAAGACCTAGCTTTCCACAAGACCCAGCTTGTTGATAGAATGTAGTCTATCCAACTAGAGTTCATATAGTAGTTCAACCAACTCTAGTAGCAGTGATCCATTATTGAATCATATTTTTTTCATGATTAGAGGTATACCATGAACACTCATCAATGAACTTCATCTTCTCTCTAAAATTCACACCTTCTTCACTCCGTCATTCCTCTGATATTCACGCCTTCTTCACTTCTTCTCTCTGATATTCACACAGACCTCAGGTCTATATCTCCTTCATTTTCCTCCGCAGACCGCTCTTCCTCAGTGAACCTCTCTTTTCACAAGCCCGTCTTCCTCCACAAGCACACCATCCAGTGAACCAATCATGGTTGTATTTATAGTTTCTTATTCTCAAAACTTGTTTAAGTTATTGAGTCGACTTGTGAAACAAGTTATAACTAACTTGTGTATTTACAATGACTTTTGGGACCACCAGAGATCATCATTTCAGGTCTTCAACATTAAACCTGTCATCCCCTTTTACTTTCATAAATCAATCACAGGCATGGATCGATTTCCTTCGTCTCTATGATAATAGAAATCAACGCTTCCTTCAAACCATGTTCATATGATCATAGGCATAGAACCATAGGATTATCAATTTAAGCGGCGCATTACATTATGTCCTCTAAGTCTCTTTACCATATGACCAATGGCGATGACCTCACGTGAGGTGAGATGAGCGCTTGAGTGCTTATCAATTCAACGGTCACGATTCAATCTCCTGATGAGATGGACGATTTTTTGGACTTTTCCCTTCGAGACTTCGATACTTGCAACATGTCAAATCTCCCAGAGTGGATTTCACCGAATAGATCGGACGATTCACGTTTACTTCATGAAACCAGATCAATGGTTAGATTTGATCCTTGGACCTGTATTATGATCAATGGTTAAGAATGCACCCGAAGTGATCTTCTGATTGGATGACTCGTGTCCACTTCAGGACTTCGACATTTGGGACTTTGAGACTTTGGGCAAGTGCAAGTGGTAAAACTCCCGAAGAAAAACTCCCATAGTGACGTAACTTGCTTATGTTACTTGATGACGTGTCATGAGCTGAGTAGCTGCCATGTGTCACTTTAATTCATGATTTGCAGGTATCTGAAATCTCGATTCAGCTTGAAACTTGTCATTCTCTGACTGCTCCATGTGTCCTTGCCGACGTAGTCTTGCTGACATGGATCTCCTCATGTGGCACATGTTCTTCTCCTGAATCTAACAGTTGTCCTAACTCCCGATGTATCTTAGATCGACGACTGAGAGCAACTTTAGAGCTTTGTCCTTCATGACTTCGAGACTTTTGACATTTCTTGGTGGTGAAACTCCCGAAGTAATTCTCCCAGAGTGACGTAACTTTCTTACGTCACTTGTTGTCATGGCACGAGCCAATTTCCTCTTGATGATTTTCATCATTTGATTATGCCATGTGTATTTGTTGACGTGGTCTACTGACATGGTTTGTCACATGTCTTTTGTTGTCGTGGTCTAATGACGTGGTCTACCACATGTCTTTTTTTGTCGTGGTCTGCCACATGTCCTTGTAGACATGGTCTGTTGATGTGATCTTCTGACATGGTCTGCCATGTGTCCTTGTTGAAGTGGTTTGCTGACCAACAACCCTGATCCAATGGTCATCGTATATCTTCCAGATCCGATGGTCCTTATTCATTTCAGATTTTGGGCTTCGGGTAATTCAACTCTTAAACTGAAAAATATGAAGTTATATTTCTCTGGAGCTTAACCTCCTCACAACTTTACACCCGAACTAAATGTTGTTCGTCGATCATGTTCTTAGATCGATGGCTCGATATTTCTGTGATGCATCTCTTCTATCTTATCCCATCCTTCCACTTAGAGTGATCCAACGGCTGAAGGAAATTCGCATAAATGAGATCTTAGATCTTACCTCGCTTATCCTATCCTTCCACTCATGAATGATCGAACGGATGACGGGAATTTGGGTTTGATCAAACGACTGATGGGTATTGTGATAATCGAGAACTCATCCTTTCTGCTTATCCTGTCCTTCCACTCAAAAGTGATCCAATGGTCGATGTGGACTCTTCGAAGTAGATTAACAGTCAACGATGATTTTGGAACCACAAGTTGCGAGTGATTTAACTCGACACCCAAACTCCGCAATTTGAAGTTGTGCGTTGTTGGTGAGTCAACCACAATCGTCAATATTCGAAGCTATAAGATCGGATGGTCCTAACTAATTGCGGGATTGGAACTAGAGCGATATTTAATTCTCCTTTTGATCTCCACAATCTATCCATGTCGTTGATCTGGCGATTGTGCATCTGATGGTCACACATTAATATTACTTAAACTGATCGTTTGTTGGATCAACCACAGTCGTCGATATTCGATTCTATGAGATCTGACGATCTAGACCAATTGCGGGATTGGAACTAGCGAATCGTTTAATTCTCCTTCCAATATCTGCAATCTATCCCTACCTTTGATCTGGCGATTGCGCATCTGATGGTCACAACTCAATCCGACTTAATCTGATTGCTTGTTGGATCAACCGCAATCGTCGATATTCGAGTCTATGATATTTGACGATCTAGACTCATTGCGAGATTGGAACTAGTGAGTTGTTTAATTCTTCTTTCGCTCCCCACAATTCATCCCTACCGTTGATCTAGCTTGCAGATCCGATGGTCATGATCCTCCAACAGTCCTCAATCCCACGGTCACTCATATGACTGTCGTTTGATATATGAGATGATCAACACCGTCAATTTCTTGATCGAATGGTTGTTGAGGCTTATCACCTTTTCCTGTGCATTGGTCGAATTCTCAATATTTCCATCGATCCCGACGACACTTCTGCAATGCGCTCTTCCTTCTAATCTTTGATCTTCATTCGCTTATGTACAACCTTTTCCCTTTTGAGCTTTGATCTCTGCATATTGTTTGTCCTCCACCTGAGCTTTGATCTTCATTCACTTTTGTACAACGTTTTCCCTTCTGAGCTTTGATCTCTGCATTTGCTAACCCTCTTGAGATTTTATCATATGAACATTGTTGATCCTATCGTGATAAACAATAATCATGAATTGCTTCAGTTTGCTCCTCCTCCAGAGCTTACGCTTTCAATCTCTGCATATTTTTTGATATTTTCTGCTAACTGATATACTGTTGACATCAATGATAATCTCATCTATAGTAATGATAATTCATCGTAACAACAAATCATCACATCGACTGTTGACATCAATGACAATATGTCCAACAATGTTTCACATATATCAGAGTGGCACAATGGAAGCGTGGTGGGCCCATGACCCATGGTTGCATGAAATGGCAAGTAGTCAGTGCTCCCCGGTGTATCGTGACAAGGGACTAATCGCCTCTCGTGGATCCTTGAAATATGGCGGTGGTGAGTTTACCAATCACCTGTGGGTTTTGGTGTAACGACAGTCGTACTACGAACAAATGGTATCAGAGTTAGAGTTCACGAGTTTGATACACACTCGCCTCGCGCTGAGGGGGAGATTGTTGCACGAAATCGCAAGTAGTCAGCTCTCCTCGGTGTATCATGACAAGGGACTAATCACCTCTCGTGGATCCTTCAAATATGGCAATGGTGAGTTTACCAATCACCTGCGGGTTTTGGTGTAATGACAGTCATACTACCAACAACCACCACCTCCTCTACATCCAAATCCGCAACCTATATCCCAAGCTTCACATGCTCACCATAAGGATAAAATCAATAAACTTGAGGGCAGCCTTGAGAAAAAGAAATTAGCAACAACTAGATCAAATTCATCACATGAGTCTTCACATTCAATCACTTCCCACATGCAAGAATATGATAAGAAATCTGCTAAAGCAGATTCATCAATTGGAAAGAGTGAAGGGGGTGAAAGCAGTCACAGTAAGAGAAGAGAAGCCTCTCACAGTAAGTATGGTTTCTCATGATATAGTGGTTTATTTTGACATCTATATATGGACTTATTTGCACTTTATCATGGACAATTTCATATTTTAGACAAGTTACAGTTTTTGAACAACATATTATTTTAGACAGCTCATGTTTTTTACAACTTTACCTTTTTGGGCAGCCTTATATTTTCAATGCTTCATGTTTGGGATATATTTAAATGATGGTTAAATTTTGATAAATTTAAATAATTTCCACATGGAATGACAACGGGGCTCTTATAAATATTACATTTTATACATGATAATGACATGGATTGTATGATGTGGCAAGCCAATGTGTCATGCATTTAAGGTGGAAGATACAAGGATAAAATGGTTTATCATTTGTTAAAATTAAATAGGGGGTCCCTACTTATTAGTATTATTTATTACCCTTATCATTTTATTATTATTATTTATTTACTTAACAACTCTCCTATTAACTAACTAGTTGTTAGTTAACAAGTTAACTAAAAGTGGTTGAGTGATTCAACTACCTTGGAAATATAAAAAGAAAGCAAGATGGACAAAGTAAAGGGAGGAGGGGATCACTCTGATAAGGTTTGCTCTGACTATCAAGTGATATTTCATTACTACTTCATTCACTTTCTGATTTATAAAGCTAAGAGACTTATGTGATAGCAGGGTTTGTCAAAGGTGACGATAAGAAGGACTAAGGGGCATTGATTTCTGATATGCTTCTAGGTTTATTATCTATTTGATATTCTGTATACTTCTCTTGGTTTCTGGATCATTTTTTAGTACTGATTAGAATTCTTGTGCAGATTCATAGTAGAGGAAAATTGTGGTTGTGGAATTATTTGTATTAGTCGTGGTCTAATTTGAAGGCATTAGTGGCCTAGGTGTGTGTTACCTTAGGCTGATAAACTTTCTCCTGGTCCATACTCTTGAAGTATGTGAAGTGTATTGGCTGATTTCATAATGAATGAATACAATATTGGATGGTTTTGTGACTCATCTTGGTCTTTCTTGATTATATCATATTTATATTATTTTGCTTCATGTTTTACAATTGTTATATAAAATCATATTTTTTATTGCACTTTGATAAAGAATTAAAAAATCAACAATTGGTCTATGAGCTTTATAACTTAGAGGTTAATTGAATCTGAAATAAGGCTTTAAACTAGGGTAATAGTCTTTCCTATGTTGTCCTAACCAGGCAAGATTCAAAAAAAATTGTGAGGAGAGCTTCCATCTCTTGTCCTCAACAATTACCTTTTTCCATCTATCCTTATTTTAAACAACACAAACACATTTGAAATAAGGAAATGAGAACACTAGCCAAACTTTTTTTTCAAATGAGAATTTTATTGATTTTACTAGTGTCTATTGTACTCTTAATAATGTTTATCATGTGTGTTTACCTCTCTTGCTTCAGGGTTAATTATTTTATTTTTATTTTTTTTATTCTTTCAATTACATCAACATGACACATTTTTTATTTGGATTACATCACTTTGGAACCTATAACCAATTTGTGCATTTATGGGGTGAGCTAAATTGGTTTTATAATGCCACCTCTACGTATCAAAATTAATAAGGTTGTGACACATTATCACCCTGTTGAGGTGGAAGAATTGCCCTTCAACAATAAGGGGTTCTCCCCGATGCATGGTCCCAATTAGACCATGCATTGTTTGGTTTGAATTAGAATTGAAAGTGATTTGAGTCATAGGGCGATGATTATAGAACTAGGTTGAAGGTGTAGGGGTTGTGGGTATCCTAGGAAGAGGTATGACCATAAGGATATTAGTTGGGATTAGGTGTGGGGGGGGGTTAAGCTATGTTAGGTATAGGTGGGGGCCTAGGGTTTTATGGGTCTAGGGCTCAAGAGAAGGTAGGTTATTATGAATGGAGGGGGAGAGGGAGAGAACATGAGGGAGGGAGAGGGGCAACAAGAGTCATTTTTTTCATTTTTATGGCATTGTTAGCACATGCCTCGATATTTCTTGCCACCTGAAATATATATATGGGATTCATTACATTCATTAATTTTCTCTTAAGTTAGGGGTATAATTCAATTACATAGTATTTATAGGGATTTATCTCTTTACATCTCTCTACCTCTCTCTCTCTCTACCCCATCCCTCCCTCCCTCTCTCTCCATCTCACTCTCGACCTCTATTTGTTTTCTCTCTCTCTCTCCATTTCACTCTCGACCTCTCTTTCTCCCTCTCACACTCACACACACTCTCTCTCTACACCCCTGTCTCTGCATTCCTCTCTCTCCCTCTCACACTCTCACACACTCTGTCATATATAAATTGTGAATAGTTTAACTTCATTTGTATGAATAATATTTGTAAAATATTCTCATCAAAGAAATCAGGGAGCCAAAAATAGGGAGACCTGCCACGAATTGTTGCTTCTCCTCTAGTATATTTCATCATCTTTAACCTAGACATGTATCTTGATTAATACACACACATATAGAAGATTACTTTCTAGATTACATGAAACAAAATCTTATACCTAATATGTTATGCTATGTTGGCCTCAAGGAAATCCATACCAACAAAAACAACAAATCAAAAATCTACCATTAAACCATGACCTAGACGATGAAGTACACCTAGACCATGACCTAGACAATGACAATACTCTTTCTTTGTCTCCCATTCACTATCTCCCTTTATCTCCCT
>SNQJ01S0010953.1:259709-271927 GCA_010110895.2 Picea sitchensis
CTTCGTCTTCTTGTATCTCTACCCTCTCTCTTTGTCTTCCTCTCTCTCCATCTCACACACTCTCTAATATATCAATGGTGAGTAATTTTGCTTACTTCATTTGTATGAATAATGTTCACAAAATCGTCTCATCAAAGAAATCATAGTGCCAAAAATAAGGAGATCCACCATGACTTGTTGCTTCTGCTCTAGTATATTTCATCATCTTTAACGTAAACACGAGATTTTATTAATACACTCACATAGAGAAGATTACTTTGTAGATTACATGAAACCAAATCTTATACCTACTCTTCTATGCTTTGTTGGCCTCAAGAAAAATCCTATTAAGAAATAAAACAAATCACAAAGCTACCATTAAACCATGACCTAGGCCATTGCCTAGAACTGCACCTAGACCATGAGCTAGACCATGACCTGGAAAATGACAAGACTATTTCTCTGTCTCCCATTCACCCTCTCCCCTTATCTCCCTCTCTCCCCAGTCTGCTCCTATGTCTCCCACCACTCTCTCTCTCTCTCTCTCTCTCTCTCNTTCCTCTTCCTCTCTCTTTCTCCCCCACTCTACCTCTCTTCCCCACAATAATCATATAGATAAGTTCAAATTACAATATAGAAATTAATAATAAGCATACTTTGTAATTTCAAATATAACCATTGAGCCACATTTTCTTTAGAGGAATTTCAAAGTGGTAAACATGACAATATAAAACTTTATATGTGATCACAAAATAAAATTTATTAATGATTACAAATCATCATGTTTTTCATAGTACAACTTAATGATTGTAAATCATAATGTTTTTTAAAGTACTACAACCTTAGTCAATATCATAATTATTAACTAATTAAGCCACCATCCAGGTTTAATGACGATATTCATAATTTGATTGATACAACTATCGGTTCAAGCGAATTGTGTGATAATCCATACATGAAGAGTATCAACTTGTACTTTGGAAATCTAATGAGGGATCAAAACTCATATAGATTTGCTCATGGAAAATCCTCTATTTAATGGTCATTTCATTGATCATTTGTATATGAAATATAATTGGATATTGGCTATGAATCATGACGATTACACCTGTCTAATGGTGATGGAATGCTTAAATTACTGAATAAATGAGAACAATTTGAAGATTGAGAATACTTTTGCATCTCCTGCTAGCCTTAGAAATTCTACAATTGTTGTTCCTGCAACATTGGTTAATTCAAAAAGATCTGTAGATACATTTCTTGATGTTCTTACTTGTTCGGTTAAGAGTGTTCTTGAAGCAAGGAAGAAAATTTTTAAAGCTCATGCAAGGAATGAACAACCCATGTTGGACTTTCAGGTCATGGTTGAGAACAAAATGAACAAAGTTGTGAATGATTAAATCGAGATTAAACATGAACTTCATGTTCTAAAATGTTCTAGATTCAAAGCTGGGGAGAATAATGGAGTTAGCGGAATTAGTTCATCTGCCTCTGGGCATAATGTCTACATTAGCGAAGATGAGGAAATGGGTGATGCCTAAATAGACTCAGATCATTATATGTTAGTCTTTTTAAGTTTAAATATTGTGTGTGAGGATGCGATTAAGAGATATTTTGTAATTTTTATAATTCTAAGCTTTTATCCTAATACTTTGTATATCTCATTTTTAACATAAATGACTTATGTTGTTCCTTTAATGAATCATCTCTTATTTGACCAATGTGTGTTATGTTTAGCTAAATTATATTTACAATAGATATTTATCTGAAAGATATGTTCGCAAGAGATTTTGTTTATAATTTAGATTTTGTTTATAATTTCTTGGTTTCAATGTACTTAATCCAATGTAGAATTTCATGTTTCCACGCATCTGGATTTTATACTATGCTAAGTTTTTGTAAGCAATTTTAAATTCTATTGAGAAAGAAGAATTTGTAATAAGAATAAACACTTGTTCTTTAAAGAAAAAGAGAAAAAAATTGTTATCCTTTATGCACATTAGGTAGGTTTCTATTTAAAAATGTCAATATAAGGTTATATATAGGTGTGAAATCACAAATGATACAACAAGTTGAACCACTAAATTTGGATCAAAATTGGCACTAGGGTGTGCATTTTACTCTGAGGCAGTTTTGCATTAAAATTTACACGAAATCCCAAATCTAGTTGCATGAAATAAACCTCTCATGTTCTTCAATTGCACTTTAAATGACATATGTAAATTTACAATATATCTAACTCCACACTACAACCTTTAAAATAATTTGTGAGCTACAGGGAAGCTTGGGTGTGCATTTTAATGCTGTCACTTAGTATAGATTCGACCTTGCAAATTACAAAGTATTTTTGCACAATAGAGTATTTTATGTTTTTTATACAAAAAACTGACCTTGGTTGTTTCTCATAACCCACCATCCACTGATTAATCAAAATGTCGTGAATCTTTGTGCATAGAAATCATCCTTTTTGGAGTGTAAATGCACTACTAATTGTACAAACCTGTTATAAATATTGGAATGATGAGTTGTTGATGAATCAATATGTTCTAGAAGAATTCTTGCAGCTGTCAATGCTACTTTCATTGCTTTGATCCAATGCTTTTCTTAAGCAAAATTTCTCCAATTTGGCTAAAATTTATTTTTTTTTGAAGAAATTTAGGCTACAAATTTTATTTTATTTTGTTGAAAATAAAAAACTTGTAGCATAATTTATTATTATAGTTATGCAAACACTTATATTTTGCACTTAAATATAAACATTTTCCATGAACATATAATAGTTTTTCTTAACATTTTTTCCAAATCAATGACTATGCATCCTAATTTTTTTGGGAATATTCACTACATATGGATGAATAGTCAATAGCAACTACTCTTGGGAAAACCATGAATTTTCAATTGAAGTCATGTAAATTTATGTAGGAAAAGAAAATGTATTTAATACTTTACTTGTATAATTGTTTTTACTTCTTTCAACATGTAGGTGGTATACCATGTTATATATTAGTGTGTATAATTTTTTCCATATATTTCTACAAGTATTTTCCATTGCCATTTCTTTTGGTTGTAATTTGTTGTTAATTATTGTCAATGATGCACATGTGACACTAATGGAATGATGCACATGTGACACTAATGGAATGGTGTTTTGAACACCAAATAGTTTGATAAGTTATGAATTGTGTGTTTTGAAAGAAGAAACATTTCTTTGATCCCTAATTATGATAACCCTACTTGCTTTTATGAGTATAGGCATATTTCACTATACAACCACATATATAAAATTATTGCAAATATTATTGTTGGAAGGGTTAAAGAATTGATATCCAAGTCTATTTCTAGTGAGCAGTTTGGGTTTTTTTTAATCGCAGGCATATTCATGAAGTCATTAGGGGTGGTGCAAGAGGGTCTACCTTCCATTAAGACTAGGAATATCAGGGTATTGGTGGTTAAAGTTGATTTATATAAGGCATATGATAGGGTTAGATGGTTTTATTTTAGATTGATGCTAATTCACTTTGGGTTTTGTGTTCCTTTTGTGAACTACATTATGAATTGTGTATTCTCAGTTTCTTTCTCTATCTTAATAAATGGGTCTAATTTATATTTTTTAAGGCTTGAGAGGGCTTGTAGAGCCTTGTTGGATGCAAAATAAAGTGGGTCAAAATTGGCACTAGGGCGTGCATTTTACTTTGAGGTAATTTTGCATTCACATTTACATGAAATCCCAAATATAGTTGCATGAAAACAACCTCTCACGTTCTTCAATTGCAATTTAAATTACATATGTAAATTTACAATATATATATATAACTCCATATTACAACCTTTAAAACAATTTTTGAGCTCCAAGGAAGCTTGGGCATGCATTTTAATGTTCTCACTTAGTACATGTTCAACCTTGCAAATTACAGAGTCTTTTTTAACAACACAGTCTTTTGTGATTGAAAATGAAAAATTGACCTTGGTTTCTCTCATAACCCACCATCCTCTGATTCATTAAAATGTCATGAATCTTTGTGCATATAAATCATCCTTTTTGGAGTGTAAACAAACAACTAATTATACAAATAGGTTATAAATATTTTAATGATCAATTTAAAACTTAAATCCTAAATTATGGAGCCTTATCCAACTTGTGGCGTGCAGTTTCATATAGCCAACTTTAACAAATTGGCCCTTTGGTTTTACAAGGGAATTTTTAGCCTTTATGCACACTAGGTAGGTTTTTGTTTGAAAATGCCAATATAAGTTTATAGAAAGGTGTAAAATAAAAAACTACACCTTTTGCAAGTTGAACCACTCAATTTGGGTCAAAATTGAGACTAGTGCATGCATTTTACTCTAAGAAAATTTGACTTCAAATTTACATGAAATACCAAATCTAGGTGCATGAAAACAACCTATCCCATTCTTCGATTGAACTTTAGATGCAATAGGTAAATTTACACTATATATAACTCCATGTTACAACCTATAAAATAGTTTTTGGAGCTACATGGAAGCTTGGGCATGCATTTTAATTTTGTCACTTAATACAGTTTCCACCTTGCAAATTACAAGGTAAACTTTGTCTCTTTTGCGAAACCAACCTTCTTAAACTTGAAATTGAAAAATAGACAACATGAACATGTCTATTATGATAAACCACACCCCCAATAACTTTCACAATTCAAATCTAAGGTATAATACAACCTTGGGTTACTTTTTACAAATAGGTTGTGCATTCTGAGGGTCTTACTAGGCATCTCTTGCCCTTTTTTGCATAGAAGTGTATTTTATGATTGAAAATGAAAAATTGACCTCAGTTTTTCTCATAACCCACCATCCTTTGATTCTGTTAGCACCATCATTTTTCTTGTTTAGTTAGAGTCGGTCTTAGTCGAGTCATGGCCTGTGTGTTAAAGCATGCGAAGTCAGGTACTGAACAAAAAAAGGGTCGAAGTTTGTAAGTGATCGGTTGGCCCTTGGAGTTGGGAAGGGATGTCAGAGTCAAAACATGTGTAATTGGTACAAGTCTATTCCCAAAAAGTCATGTCCTATCAGAAAGAAAATTTTACGTGTTGAGGGTTGAAGCAAGTTGTTAAATAGAAGTCGCATTGGCAAGTACAATGACCATCATCAGCTCATTATGAGGGCTGAAAGAATGAAAAATCATGGTTTTTTCCCGTATCACATATGCCCTGAAGCCCTTATCAAATGTACTTTACATGCCCTGAAATGTACTCGTTGCGCGGATGTGCTATGGAAAATCTTTAGTTCTCTTCAAAACGTCTAGTCTCCATGAATTCAGTGTTCCCTGGCACGATTCCACCTCTCGCTCACTCGGTTATAAATTCTGGATGTTATGCATGCATTTTATTCACCAGTCAAGCTTATGCATTGTTTTTAGTGTTCTCGCAAGAACAGGTTGATCAATATTACTGCCTTGGGCCCATTCCAAATCCACCGCGTCCAAGACAAACACGATTTGCGCCATGGAAACCTCCCAAAACATAAGGAGGGGCGCGTGAAGTAGAAGAAGTGTTGGGCCTGAGCCCCAAAACTCGATATTGATCAACGAAGATACGGAGGTCAGAGCGTCCTTCGAACAATTCGAGTGCATGGCCTTTTGCGGGAAAATTCAAGCATCCAATATGAGACTAGCCAAGAAAGTCAAGACAGGTGTTCGAGTAGATATTTGTAGGAACCTTTTCAGAAACTACTTGGAGTAATCAGGAAATATTTCACCTATGAAGGGAGGTTTGACAGGATACATTCGCATCACATTAGATTATTTATGCACTTCACATGAATGAGACCATTAAATCTACCATTTTTCTTACACAAGAACCTCTGAGAGATGGAAAACATCGCATAGGCTGAAGTGGATCAATCGAAAAGGAAACTCTCTCATGTCTCATTCATTAAATTGTTGGTAGTTGAGGAATTAAGACAGTTGGGGAGCAACTAGGATTCGTTCCTGCTCACAACGAGCATCCCCAAGGATCCAAAATGAGATTTCCCTCTATCCGCGGAAAGGGTAATATCACATCACGCAAAGGCTGGAGTGGAAGAAGTTGCGCAGGAAGGAAATACATTGGAAGCTCTATCCCCCCAAAAACAAATACCCCGGAGAAGGAGCAGGCCAAAGGAGAACAAGGAAGCTGGGGAAAACTGAGTCCCGAGCGAACTGCACATAAGGTCGATTGTCAAAGAATTACTTATGTGCATTATTCGGCTAGAACCTATCGAAGGTACAAGTCGAGAAAACTGGAGTAGAACGAGGAGGACAGGTTCCAGATGCATAGATTTTCAAGAGTCGTCTCATCAGCTAAAGTAAGCACAGCTTGCCATCACCGATCTTTACTAGGAAAACAGGGAACTAAGACGACAATTAGCAGCGAAGACCCTTGAGGTGTCAGCATCACAGGGCCACAAGGGAAACATGACGTGGCTCAAGAGACAGCTCAGATATGCGCAAAATACAATCGTACAACTACGGGAAACACAAAGGATGTCGGAAGAAAGGAATGAAAAGCATTTCAGAGAAAAAGAAGCAACCGGGGAGAAAGTTCACGCAGTCATTATTAACTGAGTTCATTCTTGTATTCTCAAATGTGGTGCGTATCTTGACAGTTTTGAAGAAGGCATCGCCCTTAGATGGTTTTGTCATTTTGGTAATGACTACGACAGTCAGTAGTCACTCGCCACGTACGCACCCCAACAAATGAGCGTGCGGTAGAAATCAAGGCCGTTATAGTGGATGGCGGGAGTCTGACAGAGCACTTGATCATTCAGATATCCTATCGAAGGAAGGCATCTATACATCACTCTCCCCATGATGAGACCTTGTTGATAATTGAATCCCCGTGGAAAAGACAATCGATTATGATGCGATGGAATACAGTTGGTTTCTTTTTTTTGAAAGGCATCATGTGAATAGTGATTTAATGTAGAACATTCAGTTTCCTAAATTCTAGGGATAGTAGATAGAGAACAGGGTAGCCCAAGCAACATCCTTTCCTATATATTGTATCTTTTCAATGCAAGCTGGGTTGTTTGGAAAACTAGTGTAGACAGTGACTATTGAATGTAGTTTGAGCTCGATCGAAATTTAATGCAAAAGTCTTGAAGCTTTGATGAAAAGATTCTAATTGTAGCAGCGGGATGTATTGTTTCCTTTCTTTGTGTACATACTTCATGTTTTCTTTATTCATATATATTTCTGTCTTAATCAGAATGTAATTTCGAACCTAGGATTCATCGCTAGCGCCCTGGGATTCGCGCCATTTAGACAAACTGTCTTTCCTCTAAGTTAACTCTGAATTCATCCTCAGCGGTGCTCCGAGTTTCTTTATGTGTTTTTTCCCCTCGTGACACAATGATTTTAAACTGAAAATTGTTTCTTTCTTAGCCTTTATCTTCTCAAGTTCAGTTACCAAGTCATTTGTTTCCATCTTTATCTTAAATCGACTCCATAGACCAAGGTCTTACCCTCTTTCTCTAATAGAACCAGAACTTATTATTCAAAGGTGTTAAATCTAGCCGACAACTTAAAGCCATATCATGTACCGAGACAACATCTCCCGAGAGAGCCCTCTCCAAGTCCGAAAGGCTAGTTTTGGGTCTCAAATTTGGTTTGTAGGTTGCCTCTGTCATTCGTTTCTCAACCAAACGAAGTTTACAGAGAGCTAACAGATTCATCAAAATTTCATGAATCTTTCTGCATAGAAATGATCATTTTTGGAGTGTACAGTTTAGACCTTGCAGTTTCATATAGTCAACTTTAACAATATGGGCCTTTGGTTTTACAAGGCATTTTTTATCATTTATGCACATCAGGTAGGTTTCTATCTGAAATTTCCAATGTAATGTTATAGACATGTGTAAAATCACAAGTTGCACATTATGCAAGTTGAACCACTAAATTTGGCTCAAAATTGAGATTAGGGCGTGCATTTGACTCTGAGTTAGTTTTGCATTCAAATTTACATGAAATGCCAATTATAGGTGCATGAAAGAAACCTATCCTATTCTTCAATTGAACATTAGATGCATAGGAAAATTTACCATTTATCTAACTCCATCTTAAAACTTATAAAACATTTTTTGGAGCTACAAGGAAGCTTGGACATGCATTTTAATTTTGTCACTTAGTATAGTTTAGAACTTGCAAATTACAAGTCAAACTTTGCCTCTTTTGCACAACCACCCTTTTTAAACTTGCAATTGCAAAATAAAAAACATGAATAAGTACACTATGGTAAAGCACATCCCCAACAACTTGCACAACTCAAATCTAAGGTATAATACAACATTGAGTTACTTTTTACAAACAATTTGTGCATTTCAAGGGTTTTACTATGCATCTCTTGCCTAATTTTGCACAAAAGAGTCTTTTATGACTGAAAATGAAAAATTGACCTTGGTTTCTCTCATAACCCACCATCCTCTGATTCATCAAAATGTCATGAATATGTGTGCATATAAATCATCCTCTTTGGAGTGTAAATGCACTACTAATTGTACAAATAGGTTATAAATAATGCAATCGTCAATTTACAACTTAAATTCTAAATTATGGAGCCTTAGTCAACTTTGGGTGTGCAGTTTCATCTAGCCAACTTTAACAATTTGGCCCTTTGGTTTTACAAGGCAATTTTTAGCCTTTATGCACACCAAGTAGGTTTATTTCTAAAAATGCCAATATAAGTTTGTAGACATGTGTAAAATCACAAACTACACATTATGCAAGTTGAACGTCTCCATTTGGGTCAAAATTGAGACTAGGGCATACATTGTACTCTAAGGAAGTTTTCCCTTCAAATTTACATGAAATACCAAATCTAGGTGCATTAAAGCAACCTCTCATGTTCTTGAATTGAACTTTATATGCATAGGTAAATTTACCATTTATCTAACTACATCTTACAACTTATAAAACAATTTTTGGAGCTACAGGGAAGTTTGGGCATGTATTTTAATTTATCACTTAGTACACTTTAGGTCTTGCAAATTGCAAGGAAAACTTTTCATTTTTTGCACAACAACCCTTTTTAAACTTGCAATTGCAAAATAAACAACATGAATAGGTCTACTATGATAAACCACACCCCCAACAACTTGCACAACTCAAATCTAAAGTATAATACGCCCTTATGCTACTTTTAAAAAACAAGTTGTGCATCCTAAGGGTTTTAATAGGCATATCTTGCCTATTTTTGCACATAAGAGTATTTTATGACTGAAAATGCGAAATTGACCTTTGTTTCTCTCATAACCCACCATCTTTTGATTCATCAAAATGTTGTGAATCTTTGTGCATAGAAAGTGTCCTCTTTGGAGTGTAAATGCACTACTAATTCTACGAATATATTATAAATAATGCAATCATCAATTTACAACTTAAATATTAAATTATAGAGCCTTATCCAACTTTGGGCGTGCAGTTTCATATAGCCAACTTTAACAACTTTTCCCTTTGGTTTTAAAAGACAATTTTTAGCCCTTATGCACACTACGCAGGTTTATATTTGAAAAATCCAATATAAGTTTATAGACGGGTGTAAAATCACAAACTACACCTTTTTCAAGTTGAACCACTCCATTTGGGTCAAAATTAAGACTAGGGTGTGCATTGTACTCTAAGACAATTTTCCCTTCATATTTACAAGAAATACCAAATCTAGTTGCATTAAAGCAACCTCTTGTGTTCTTCAATTGAACTTTATATGCATAGGTAAATTTACCATTTATCTAACTACATATTACACGTTATAAAATAATTTTTAGAGCTACAGGGAAGCTTGGGTGTGCATTTTAATTTCGTCACTTAGTACAATTTAGGCCCTGCAAATTACAAGGTAAACTTTGTCTCTTTTGCAAAAGAACCATTTTTAAACTTGCAATTGCAAAATAAACAACATGAACATGTCTACTTTAATAAACCACATCCCTAACAACTTGAACAACTCAAATATAAGGTATAATACAAACTTGGGTTACTTTTAACAAACAAGTTGTGCATTCTGAGGGTTTTACTAGGCATCTATTTCCCATTTTTGTATAGAAGACTCTTTTATGTCTGAAAATGCATAACTAGCCTTGGTTTCTCTCATAACCCACCATCTTCTGATTCATCAAAATTTCATGAATATTTGTGCATAGAAATAATCATTTTTGGAGTGTAAATGCATTACTAATTGTACAAATTGTTGATTAATTGGGTTGGTTGTCATTGATGTCAACCCTTGGAGAGTGATATTGTAGATTGATGTCAACCCTTGAACATGTCCGATAGAAATTCTGGTAGCACAAAGGCATATGTAAGGGACCCGAGACTGTTTGAGGTATAAAGGCATGAAGATCAGTGAATTTACAGGTAAGACTATTCTAGATGGATTTTATATGTCATGCCATTTGCAATGATATGTGGAACGTCACATAAATCCTCATGGTTAGAGAGTTGTGACCATATGAAGTTGGAGAACCCTCATGAGTTATCTAGAAGCCCATAGAAGTTCAAAGAAGTCAATTATTCTAGAAGCTCCTAGAAGAAGTGTACTAGTCAAATTGATGGTAACTAGGAGTTAATCATGGGTATAGTTGTTGCATCAAGAAATAAATTAAATTCGTTAGAAGCATAATTGTCTTGGTATATTATTAGAAGAACATATTGATCTTGGTGATGATAATGAGTTGTTGTGACAGGTTATTTGTACAGGTTTGGTGCATGGTTGATGTACTTGTTTATGGTAAAGGTTGAGGTACATGTTGATTATAGGTTGTTTGGTACCGGTTGTTACAGGTTGTTTGGTGCAGGTTCATTGGTACATGTTTACAACAGTATATTGTTAGTGCACTTAGTTTGATTTATTGGCATATCTTGTGGTGCATTGTGAGAGATACTTGTTAGCGGTATTGGTATATGATTGGCCTATGAATGATACATCCTTGAGGCTACATAAAAGTGAGGTTATGGTACATGGTTTGATGTAAGGGTTTATGGTATTTGGTTATGGATAGTGTGATGTATTGCTAGAGAAATTTTGATGGTTATATTGGTATATGTGTTCGGTAATTATGGTAAAGTAGTTGTGATGAGAATATTGAATAGTCAAAGTGGTTGACCAAGAAATAAATTAAATTGGTTATAAGTGGGTTAGCCCTAAAATAAGGAAAGCAGGTTAAGTTGGTTGGAAGGTAACCCCTTCAAGAAGCTACATGGAAGTATGAATAAGAGAGAAAGGTTCTCCCATTAGAACCTATTAAATATCATTGAATATCTATTTTTTGAAAGTTATTTGGGCAGGTATTATTGATAGAGAAAAGTGCAGTAGGAAAAGTGCAGAGAAAAACTAAAGCAGAAAAAGTACAGCAGAAAAAGTGCGGCAGAAAAATCGCGGCAGAAAAAGTGCAGAAGAAAAAGTGTGGCAGAAAAACCACGGCAGAAAAAGTGCGGTAGAAAAATCATGGCAACAAAACGCTACAAGAAGAAAAAGGTTTGGTTTTCATATGTGTAGTGTTGAATTTATGAATCTGGTTGAGTTTTTTCCTTGTAAATATGTTGGATTCCCTCTTGGAAGTTTAGGGATGGATGTAGAGTTGATCTGAGGTAGATCTATTGAAGTTTAGTATTGGTTCATGTTTGAGGGATTTTGGTTGAGGTATTTTTTTGAAGTTATTGGTACAGATAGAGGTTGTATAACAATGAGGTTCTAGCACATGGTTTGAGGTATAGACTTATGGTATAGTGTTTGAAATATATGTGATCAAATCATATTGTTTGATGAGTATACAGTGACATATTTGACAAAATAGGTTATGACAGTGACATATTCATTTTCTACATTTGGCACTTATATTTCAGGGCGGTTGGATGGGACAAGGATAGGTGGTTGTATCCACCTTCCGGTTGTAGCCGGAGAACATAGGGGGTTGTAGCCTCCTTCTGGTTGTATATAATGTCCCCACTTTGGGACATCATCACAGGGCAGAGATTTATGATGACCAGAGTAGCCAGATGGGTGCTAGAAAGAGTACAAGGGTATTTGAGAGGCATTGTGGGGTCCATATTTCATTGATGATCATATTACATCATTATGAGCCATTCCGCATAGCTTGGCTTTGGTTTCGTTGCATTCCGACAATTTCCATGATTTTGACTATTTTGAGCTATAAGTCAATGGAATTCACTGAAGAGGTCATTTTGGGCACATTACTTGGAGGAACCTCTCGGTGTAATAGCTCATTGGAAT
>SNQJ01S0010953.1:271937-295032 GCA_010110895.2 Picea sitchensis
GTCTATCTTCTTGGCCATCTGTTGAGCAGTCCAGATCGGCATCTTCATTGTAGCAGGTTTCTCTATTTTATGAATAAAGAAGAATTGAGATGGTTTGGCTTGTCTATCTTATTGCATATGGTTGAGGTATGTTCCATGGTTATATCTTTCTGTTATTTGCTGCATACACACATATAAACACATCTAAAAGGTAGATCAATAAAGTGTTTGACGAAATAGCTCACTCAGAAAAAGTTTTAAAAAGACACCAAAACAGTGATGATCCTTGCATAATGGCTTGAGATCATTACATTGTAGCCAGAGAATTGGGGAGTTGGAGCTTCCCTCAGGTTGGAGCCTCCTTCCAGTTGCAACTGGAAAACAAAGGAAGTTGGTGCTTCCAATGAATGTAATTCTTAAAGACAAATAAGAAAAATCATTCTGTGGTTTTCTCCCACATTGGGTTTCCAAGTAAAAAATATTGGTGTACTATGTATGTGTATGATTGTTCATTTGTTGATGGTTTATTTACTCTGGACTTATTGGATGATAATTCTATATTGATCATAAAGATAAATAACACTTTCATACTGTGGTTAAAAGGATTAAAAATATCTATTACTGATTCACCCCCCTCTCAGTAATCCAACAATTGGTATCAGAGTGGGTTCCTTCAGAAATCAGTTTAACCATTGAAAGGTAGATCATGGGGAGCAACAGTATGTATAAAAATGGAATACCACAGTTTGATGGACAAAACTATGCATTATGGAGAAGAAGGACAAAAACATATGTACAGGCACAGGGATTTAAGGTTTTGAAAACAATTGTAGATGAATACAAATAACCAGCAATTCCGCCAACAAATGACAACGGAAAGAAACTCAGTCTAAATAATTCAAAAGACAAAAATTCACTTTTGAATGGTCTTTGTGATTCGGTATATACCAAAGTTATACATTGTAGCTCCACTAAAGAGATTTGGGACAAACTCAAAATATTTATGAATTAGATTTAAAATTCCAAACAACAAAGCTTCAAACTTACATAGGTCAATTCGAACAACTAAAGATGAAGGAAGATGAGAATATTGCAGGTTAATTCTTACGATTTGATGAAACAGTGAATGCAATCATAGGATTGGGAGAAGATGTTGATGAATTTGTAATTGTTCAAAAGGTACTAATATCTCTTCCAATGAGATCTCATCCTAAGATCTCAACACTAGAAGAAAGAGAAGATCTAGACTCAATAAGCATGGATGAACTACATGGAATATTCACAGCATATGAAATGAGAACTGAACATGAAAATCCAAGTATAAAAGAAGCAACATTCAAAGCATCCAAAAGGTCAAAGAAAAAGGGAAAGAAAAAGGAAAAATAATATAGCAGCAGTAGTGGTATCTCAGAAGATGATGAAGAAGTGGCCAACTTTGTCAGAAGATTTAAAAAGGGAATCAACAACAGATATAAAGGTAAGATTCCATTGATTTGTTTTAATTGTGATGGTATTGGTCATTTTGCTAACAAATGTCCTCACAAGAAAAAGAAAAAAAGACATGAAGAGGATGATTCAAACAACAAGCAAACATATAAAGGAAAAAGAACCAAAAATAAAGTCTTCAAGAAAAAATGTTGCACCAAAGAAGATTGCTTCTCATCAGAAGAAGATGAATTCGTTTGAAGTGAGATAGAAAGATTTATATTCATGGAAATAAAAGACTCTGATAAAGAAGACACTGAAGAGGAGTATGAAGAAGAAGAAGTTGACTACAGATAAGAACTGTTGAGTGCTATAGAAGTTATAAAAAGAGAAAATAAGAAAAACAAGAAACTCGAGGCAAAACTAGACAAGAAAGAAGACATTCAAAATTCAAACTTTGAATAACTAAAACAAACGATCACTAAATTAAAGGTTCAAATATAATAATACAAAATAATCGAAGAAGCACTCAAAGAATAGCTGGAAGAAAAAGACAGGATCATTGGAAATTTGGAAGTAGAGGTTGTTACATTGAGAAAAGACCTTCAACAGAAGAATATGCAGAACAGTTCAAATGTTTTGGAAAATATTATCAGCATTCAAAGGCCACATCAAGACAAGTCTGGGCTAGGATACAATCAAACAGAAAGAGGCTCAAAACACAAAACCACAGATAAAGAAACACAACCAAGAAGTTATGCAGAAACAATTAGAGGACACAAGAAGTTTTACAGGGAAGATCACAAGGACACTCCTCCACCTAGAAGAGTCATATTTCAAAATCAGCGATAGTCAGAAACAAGTAGACCTCAGGATGAAGAAGGATTCAGAAGAGTAACTCCTTTCAAAATATCTTCAACTCCCAAGTATCAAACTATTTTTTTTGTTTATGTTATGCATGTAATAATTTTGGACATGAAGTTTTAAATTGCAGAGCTAATAGAAGGAACATAAACAACTTTGAAAGTCCACAAAATGGTTATCCAATAAGGCCTAATGAAACATATAGAAGAAGCTACAACAGGTTTGAATCATTGAGAACTGAAGTGGAATGCTACAAATGAAAAAACTTTGGACACATGGCCAAAGATTGTAGAATGACAGTCCCTCCTAGAGAATCACAACAGAATAACAACAATCACAGATAAGAATAATAGAGAATATGGATAAGAAAACAGGATCAGTTTAACAATGAAGAATGCACACTCACTCTACAAACTAAACATAAGAAACGTGGTTGGTATGTTGACATTGGTTGTTCAAAACACATGACAAGTGATGAAGACATGTTTCTTACATTAAGAAAGGAAAGAGATGGTTCAATCTCTTTTGGAAATGATGACTCAACTAGAATCATTGGAAAAGGCATAGTCAGAATTGGAAACAAGAATATCAAGGAAGAATATGTTCTACTAGTGGAATATATGAAACATAATTTTCTCATTGTAAGTCAAATGTGTGACCAAGGTCATAAAATTACATTCAATTCACATAAGTGTGAGACAAGAAAAGAAGGTTCAATAAAATTGATTGCAACAACTGCAAGAACTTCAAGCAACATATATGTATTAAGTGAAATTGGAAATGAAAAGTGTTTTCTAGGAAAGGAAGATGAAGGTTGGATATGGCACAGAATAATGGGTCACATAAACTTCGATAACCTCATCAAAGTCAACAAAAAGGAGGCAGTCAAAGAAATTCCCCAGATCACAAAACCAACCAACAAATTATGCAAGCATTGTCAACGAGGAAAGAAAACAAAGACTAGGTTCAAATCAAAGGAATACTCAATGACAAGACCACTAGAAATTGTGCATATTGATCTAGTTGGACCAAATAGAACAAAGGGTTTAAAAGGTGAGAAATGATTTATGTTATTAGTTGATGATTATACAAGAATGACTACAGTTTGCTTTCTCAGGAATAAGTTAGAAGCATTTGAAAACTTCAAGGTTTACAAGGAAATGGTTGAAAATGAAATGGATTCAAAAATCAAATGTTTGAGATTCAGTAATGGAGGATATTTTACTTCAAAGGAATTTATAGATTTATGTAGCAATCAAGGAATAAAAAGGCAATTCTTTGTTGCTAGGACACCTCAACAAAATGGATTTGTTGAAAGAAAGAACATGATAGTACATGAAATGGCTCAAACAATGTTAATGGATTCTAAATTGACAGATTTTTTTGGACACATGCAGTGCATACAATAGTTCACATTCAAAACAGAGTAATTCTTAGAAATAACGGTGACAAAAATCCCTATGAGCTATGCAAAGGAAGACCAAAAAATGTGAAGCACTTCAGAGTTTTCGGAATAAAATGCTACATCAAAAGAGAAGATGGAAGAATGGGAAAGTTTGACTCTCATGTGGAAAAAGGTGTACTTTTCGGTTACTCAAGTACAAGGAAATCATACAAGTGTTACAGTCTAAAGCTCAACAAAGTTGTGGAAAGCATCAATGTAACAGTTGATGAAATAGGTGGAAGAAAATTAAAGGAAGAAGAAAAAGAATCAGTGGAACATGTTTACGAAGAAGAAGCAAATAATGAAGAAGAAGTAGAAGGAGAAGATGAAGAAGATCAGGCAAAAGAAGAAGAGAAAGTTCAGCAAGTGAATCCAAAGACACCTAGAAAACGAGTACAGAATAATCATCCTTCAGATCAGATTATCGGAAACAAGGATGCAGGAGTTGAGACTAGAAGAAGAATTTGTTCACCAAAACAACTGCACCTAGCACTCGTATCTATGATTGAACCAAACAGTTTTGAAGAGGCTAGCAAAGATGAATTCTGGAAAAAGGCCATGAATGAAGAATTGGATCAAATAGAGAAGAATGACACTTGGGAATTGGTTCCAAGACCAAGGTACAAGAATGTGATTGGCACAAAGTAAGTTTTTGGAAATAAATTGAATGACGATGGGCAGGTTACAAGGAACAAAGCTAGATTGGTATGTAAAGGATACACACATGTTGAAGGGATCAAATTTGAAGAGACATTTCCCTAGTTTCCAGAATGAAAGCAATCTGATTGATCTTAGCTTATGCATGCTCCAAGAATATTAAAGTGTATCAGATGGACATGAAATCAACCTTTATGAATGGGGAACTTGAAGAAGAAGTCTACATTGAAAAACCAGAAGGATTTCAGCTGTCAGAGAACAAAGATTATATGTGCAGGTTGAAGAAGGCCTTGTATGGTCTAAAACATGCTCCTAGAGCATGGTACTCTGGACTGGATAAATATATACAGTAGGCAGGGTTCAGAAAAGGAAGTGCAGACAACAACCTCTACATCAAGGTAACTCGAGATAGTATTTTATTAATTGAAGACAATATTATTTTTGGAAGTGATGATGACAGGTTAAGCCATAAATTTGTAAAGGATATGCAGAATGAATTTGAAATGTCATTACTTGGAGAACTATCCTTCTTTTTGGGTCTTTAGATATGTCAAACAAACCAAGGCATTTGTATTTCTCAAATTAAGTATACAATAGAAATTCTAAAGAGGTTTGGAATGGAAGATTGCAAACCAGTTAACACTCCTATGAAAACTAGTTGCAAGTTGAGCAAAGATGATGATTCAAATTCTACATACTAGAGGCAATACAGGTATTTGATTGGCAACTTACTATATGTGACAACATCCAAACCAGATGTAATGCAGGCAGTTGGACATGTGGCATGATTTCAAGCAGCACCAAAGGAATCACATGTCTCAGCAGTGAAGAGGATTTTCAGATATGTCAAGGGCACATAAGAGTTTGGATTATGGTATCCAAAAGGAAAGGATCTATCACTTATTTCCTACATAGATGCAGATTGGGAAAGTTTCATTAATGACCAATGAAGCACCAATGGAGAGTAATTCTACTTGGGTGAGTGTTTGGTATCTTGGCTAAGTAAGAACCAGTCACCAATATCATTGTCTACAGCTGAAGTAGAGTCTATTGCAGCGACAACATGTTGTACATAGGTTCTATGGATGAAACAAACTATGACAGATATACAGGTTGAGTATGATGAGCCCATTCCTATATATTGTGACAAGACAAGCGCTATCAATATCTCAAAGAATCCAGTGATGCACTCCAATACGAAGCACATTCCAATAAAGTATCACTTTCTATGGGAACAGGTTGCATAGAAGAACATCATAGTTGAATATGTGGGGAAAAAGGAACAAGTTACAAATATATTCACAAAATCAATTCCAAGGGAAGCCTTTGAGTATCTTCGCCAAAGACTCGGAGTAATTTCTACTCCCAGATGAATGTTTTTGAATGCTTATCTTATATGTCTTATATTTACATGAGGAAGCACCATACATAGGATAGTTCAGGTTGGGGGAACAGGTTCAAGAAGAGTTTCTTCAGGGGGAGAAACCCCAAGGAAAGTTCAGTTAGGGGGAGCATCCCCAGACATGAAGTTACCTTTGCCATTAATTTCAAATGGGGAGAGATTCACCAGATGTAGGTCAAAGACTTAGATGCTTGGAAAGAGAGCATAGAGGCATGTTTCCAGAGGGAGCGATGTTCACAGAGGGAGCATAAGTGATATGACTTCAAAGTTGCATCAAAGTGTTTCCATCGATGCCAAAGGGGGAGATTTTTTATTAATTGGGTTGGTTGTCATTGACCTCAAACCTTGGAGAGTGATATTTTAGATTTATTTCAACCCTTGGAGAAGTCTGATAGAAAATTTCAGTAGCACAAAGGCATGGGTAAGGTACATGAGTTAGTTTGAGGTATAAATGCATGAATATCAGTGAATTTACAGGTACGACTATTCTAGATGGATAGTACATGTCATGCCATTTTCGGTGATATGTGGAACGTCACATAACTCCTCACGGTTAGAGAGTTATGGCCATATGAAGTTGGATAACCCTCATGAGTTATCTAGAAGCCCCTAGAAGGTCAAAGAAGTCAATTATTCTAGAAGCTCCTAGAAGAAGTGTACTATAAAAATTGATGGTAACTAGGATTTAATCATTGGTATAGTTGTTGCATCAAGAAATAAATTAAATAATAAAGTGGTTGAAAAAAGAAGTTAGTTCAGGGCAAAGAATTTATGAATTGACTAATTATAGAAACGTTAGTTGCAACAAGAAGTTGTGAGTAAAGATCAATTATTTAAATAATAAAGTAGTCAAAGTGGTTTCAAAAAGAAATTATTTAAATAATAAAGTGGTTGCAACAAGAAGTGGTGAGTTTACTATTTATGGATAAAGTGCGGTAGAAAAATCACGGCAACAAAACTGCAGCAACAGAACGCTACAAAAAGAAAAAGGTTTGGTTTTCATATGTGTAGTGTTGAATTTATGAATCTGGTTGAGGTTTTTACTTGTAAATCTGTTGGATGCCCTCTTGGAAGTTTAGGGTTGGATGTAGAGTTGATCTGAGGTAGATCTACTGAAGTTTAGTATTGGTTCATGTTTGAGGGATTTTGGTTGAGGTATGTTGTTGAAGTTATTATTACAGATAGAGGTTGTATAACAGTGAGATTCTAGCACATGGTTTGAGGTACAAACTTGTGGTATAGTGTTTGAGGTGTATGTGATAATATCATATTGTTTGATAAGTATATAGTGGCAGATTTGACAGAACAAATTGTGGCAGTGACATATTTAGTTTCTACATTTAGCACTTATATTTCAGGGTGGTTGGATGGGGCAATGATAGGTGGTTGTAGCCACCTTCCGGTTGTAGTCAGAGAACATAGGGGGTTGTAGCCTCCTTCTGGTTGTAGCCAGAGAATTCGGGAGTTGGATCTTCCCTCAGGTTGTAGCCTAAAAATAGGGGATTGGAGCCTCCTTCCAGTTGCAGCTGGAAAACAAAGGAAGTCGGTGCTTCCAATGAATGTAATTCTTAAAGACAAATAAGAAAAATCATTTTTTGGTTTTCTCCCACATTGGGTTTCCATGTAAAAAATATTGGTGTATTGTGTATGATTGTTCATTTGTTCATGGTTTATTTACTCTGCACTTATTATATGATAATGTTTTATTTATCATAAAGATAAATAACACTTGCATATTATGGTTAAAAGGATTAAAAATCTCTACTATTGATTCACCCCCCCACCACCCCTCTGAGTAATCCAACACAAACAGATTATAAATAATGCAATCATCAATTTACAACTTAAATCATAAATTATGGAGCCTTAGCCAACTTTGGGCGTGTAGTTTCATGAATGCAACTTTAACAATTTGTCCCTTTGGTTTTACAAGGCAATTTTTAGCCTTTATGCACATCAGGTAGGTTTATGTCTACAAAATGTCAATATAAGTTTATAGACAAGTGTAAAATCACAAGATACACCTTCTGCAAGTTGAACCACTTAATTTGGGTCAGAATTGAGACTAGAGTGTGCATTTTACTCTAAGGAAGGTTTTCCTTCAAATTTACATGAAATACCAAATCTAGGTGCATGAAAACAACCTATCCCATTATTCCATTGAAATTTAGATGACATAAGTAAATTTAAAATACATTTAACTCCATCTTACAACCTATAAAACAATTTTTGGAGCTACAATGAATCTTGGGTGTGCATTTTGATGTTGCCACTTTTAATATACACAAATTGATCTAGGGTTAGGTTTAAATCCATCATCATTTGTCTTGAGTCTCAATCCACAACTGTTGAGCTTGAGGGGGATTTATCCACCCTTGTGACCAAAACCTAGCAACAAAGTGCATTATTTGAGTGTTTGTTTTCTTCGGTTACCTAGTGATTTTGGTTTTACAGAAGTGGAATGTATTCTACTACAACTAATATTTTATATTAAGTTATAAGGTTCAAATTTTATGGGAAATAGATATCAAAAGCCTCAAGTAAATGAGGTAAAAAAAAAAAAAAATCATTAAACATGGATCTTCAAAATTTCCATACTGGAGTGGGAATTGGCTTAAGTTTGTACCAATTATCTATGTTTTTCCCTACCCAATATTAAGGTGGTTGTTCATTTATGGAATAAAAAAAATCATAAGCAATCTATTTACCGTTAGCAACTACAAATTATATGCAACCTTAGTCTTAAACCATAATATGCAAGCACAATATGCAACCCTATTGGGTATCTTCATATACAACAACAGTCCACAACCACAATATTTCACTTATAGAATTGTTAATCTATCATCTATCACTATAAAACATTTCATAGTTGTATATGTAACAATACATATTAGTTCAAGCATGTAACCCCAAACCAAAATGTATATTTCACCCTTCATCAAATTCCAGTATAATGCTATAGACATGTGTAATATCACAAATTATAACTTTTTCAAGTTGAACCACTCCATTCCGATCAAAATTAAGACTAGGGCATGCATTTTACTCTAAGGTGATTTTCCCTTCAAGTTTACATCAAATCCCAAATCTTGGTGCATGAAAAAAGACTCTCATGTTCTTCAATTGTACTTTAATAGATGACATAGGTAAATTTACCTAAATCTATCTTAAAACTTATAAAACAATTTATGGAGCTACATGGAAGCTTGGGTGTGCATTTTAATTTGGTCACTTAGTATAGTTTCGACATTCCAAATTACAAGGAAAAATTTAAATATAATTTGGTCACTTGTAATATAATTTATTCATTTACTTCCAATTCACCAAAGTTGTATGGATGGAAATTTCCAATAGTTTCAAATTACAAATTCATTGGGATAAATTAAATCTGTTGGAATGTATGGAATTATGGATGAGTGATAAATTTGTTTCCTTGCATAGAGAACTACCTGGGTATATGTGTTATGGGGCATCTGGTTAACCATAAACAAGTTTATTTTTTAAGATAAGGAGACACATTTAGGAAGACTTGCACATCATGTTAGAGTCTCTTATGGGGAAGGAAGAAAGAAACCAAAGAATATTGTTCCAAGAAGCCTTCAAGAACTTATTATAGATCGCACTTAGCCTTGGGAATTTTTTGATGGAGCATGCGAAGGTACTTTGAGAACTTGTGGAACTATGGCCATTCTTTATCTAGATAATGCAAATTACATTTTACTAAATTACGGGGTAGATTCGGGCACATATAATAGAGAAGAAATCTATGCCATCTAGATCATACTTAAGGTTGCAATGGATAGGCAGGTTAAGTGGCTACAGGATTGGTGACTCCAAACTTCTAATGATTTGTGAAAGTAACATTTCTAAATTGGATCTAGGGCCTAATTTCAATAGGATTGTGGAAAATAAATTAATTTTTGAAGAGGTGTCCTTTGCTCATGTCTACTGAGAATTAAACCACAAAGATGATCAAGTATCAAAGGAATCACTCATTTTGGAGGAAGGTTTTTTTCTTGTTCATGAGATTAAGAACCATACTCCTACATATTTTATACTCTTACATTTTTTTTATGAATGGATTTTTTGTCGTGTTTTAATTTTTGTTTAATATGTAAATTTAGAGAGAGTTTGTCTCATGGTTTTGTCTTAGCATTAGTATGATGTTGTGGAACTATTTATTTAAAGAGTGACATGTATAAGGATGATTGTAAAACTCAAATTCATAAGGATAGGTTATATCTTATCTGATAGAGAAAATCTATAAAGGAAATGGATACTAACGTTAAAAGTAGAAGGGATATCATCAATGTGTATTTCACTTCCACTAAAAATATTAATACAATGATTTTTGTCTTGAATAAGAAAAAAAGGAGTTGAAAAATAATTTCTTGTAGGTAGATTAAGACATTATTATAAAGATGAAATAAAAATCACTTAAAGATTGTATATAAACACTAAACAACACAACAAGCATCACATATAAAACATATATGAGTCAAAACATTACCGATATTCTATTAATTCTACATAAATATAGAAGGATTTTTACCTGACCGACATCACAATTAAATCTCCATTACAAAACTGGGAAAACTGTAATATAGATTCTACAACTTTATTCTCTCCAAAGATTCCTCATGAGGAATGTTTAAAAAGCCTCTCCTTTGTTGTCTCTCTAGTTACAACCTTATATATTATGTTCCCCATGGAGACCACCTTGACCCATAAGTCACTAACATAAGTCTAGCATAACTAACTTTACATGTATTCACAAGTCCTCGAGCCAATTGTTACAACTTTGAGGTAATGCTTAGTACTTGAGGCACACTCCACCTTGTTGTAGCCAGTCCTCTGCCACAATCGATAGTCAGAAGGTTGTTTTATCTAGTCACCAACTTCACACTATGGGGTGGTACCGAAGAATCCTACAATGTGAATGGGTTCCAAACTTGGTAGTCCACCAAAGGGTCTAATGGAAGATACATAATGTGGTATGGATATAGAGGGTGCACCACTGGGAGAGTAGAGAGTAGGGGAAGTGATGGTTAATGAGTGATAATTTATTGGGGATGAGCTTGAGGTTGAGTATTATGGTGGGAATGGATAGGATTGATACAAACTAGGTATATGTTTACCATTAGTTATGGTCTTGTTGCTAAGCACACCTTCAACACCCATTTGGCCTAACCAATATGAACATATTCCTTATGGATAACTACTTTGTATCCCATATCCTTTTACTATTTCATTCCCTTGGAAGTGTTTTTATGATCTATTCCTCCCCTCAAGATGTTCTCCTTTTCCTTTAGTCCTCCCATTGTTGTTGGAGACTCCCCCTTTCTTTATCTTGGGGCCTCTGGGATTGTCGGCGTTGATGCGATGTGCTTCTTCTTGACTGGTGGAATCATCCACATACGGGTGTGGTACTATGACCTCTAATACAACCACTTGAATCCTTCCCAATTTTCCCCATGGTGGCATAGTCTAAACGTTCTATGTTTAATTGGCATTTTTCACCTGAATCCAATGATCTAAATCTGGGAAAAATCACAATTTTATGTTGTTTAACTTGCATTTCTGAATGCATAAATGTATTTAGCATCGTAAAAAAAACCCGGGGAACTTGTATTATATAGACTTAACCACTCAATGGGCTACTTATAATTCCATGGACTAGTGTCCCTTCCTTATAAAAAGGGGTAACTTTGGGACATGGCAGTACCAGTTAGGACCAACCATCATAGGAATTCACTGGTCACATTAACTGACATATGAATTAAGATTTTCTCATAGCATATCTAGTGGCGCAACTAATTTAGGTGGGGTATTATCCAGCCTACCCATATCATGTAAATGTTTTAGTCTACACTATGTTCATCCATTAATCCTTGTACTTTCCAATCATATATCTCATCCACTCACATTTAATTGATGTCTCAAGACAATGCGGGCATAATAAGCCTGCAATAGACATTTTTATCCCCCCTAGCTGGCATAATTGATATCTCAATTAAGAGAACACATAATAAGGCCATGATGGACATTTTAAGCCCCCTAGTTGGCATAATTGAGGCCCAATTAGGTGCCAAACCCACCCATGAGATGAATACTTTGTTGACATGGTAGTGCCACTTAGGTTCCATAGCGGTAGGAAACAAGTTGATGGTGGGTCATGATGGTGATGTCAGTGTTGTAGCATCAGTGATATTTCCCAAATACAGGCGGTTTTAGCCAAGATAGTGGGCAGCACAAATAATTGTTTTATTACAAATCGTCAAATATGTGTCGGAATTTCAATGACTAACGAATCACGTTGTAATTCTGACAAACATTAGGGCACCAATAAAAAAAAAATATAATGAAATTTTGAGAATTGGTTAGTATTTTCCAATGGTAAGGTTGATTTTTTTTGTAACGTCAGAACACCTCGTCAAACTTCAACACCATATGTAGTAGTGAATTCTTATCGCTTAGCCCTAACATCCCATTCTACCTTGAATGGTGTACAATGTATTTCTTTGGTTTACGCTTTCAGTAAGATCCAACTTGCAGGGGGTGAATCCTTGGTTCCTTATCATCAAGGCAAGCCACTTTATAGGAGGTATTTCATAGTTGGAGTGTGCGAAACAGATTTGGCAAGTGGATGGGTCAATACTTATTAAAAATAGTAAAATACATAAAATAAAATGAGATTGTACAAAGCCTAAATAACATAAATCTCAAAAAAGTGAAAAAAAATCCTACTTTGTACAAGTTTATATCTCCCTTGGTGATTAGGAGAAATATCGTTTGAGGGATTAGTTGTTAACAAGGATTTCATGAATCTCCCTTTCTAGATTTTTCAATTTGAAGGTCCCTATGTCAATTACTTCATGAATTAAATATGGGCCAATCCCTAACTGTTGAAACTTAGAATGTTTATCTTTAGCTTCATTGGCCTTATCCCATCTCAGGACTAAGTCGTCTACCTAGAATTATTTAATAGTGACAGATTTTTTATCAAACCAACATTTTACTAATTCTTACTGATGAGCAAGTTTCATCTTAGCTTCTTGTCTCTTTTCTTCTAGTTTGAGGAGGATGTCTATTCAATGTTGCATAATTGGGAAATTTTGTTCTTGGACAGATTGGGATAACTACAGGGAGGGTAGAAACATGTGAGTAGGAAATATAGACTATTGACCATATACCAAGAAGAAAGGAGAATTACCCAAGGAGGTTTTTGATGTTATCCTATCAACCCAAAGGGAATTAGGTCAGGCTAGATGTCAGTTTTGTTGGTGGTCGGTAACGGTCTTCTTTAAAATTATAATCATATTTTTGTTAGTATATTATGTTGTACCATTACCCTAGGGATAGTAGTTCATTGCATACTTCATATTGATATTATTTTCCAATGCATATTCAGTTAATTTTAACGAATAAAATTGTTTTTCATTGTCAAAAAACAAACATTGAGGAACACCATACTTGGTTACTATGTGGGAATTTAGGAAAGATATCACCTAGTCTTCGTTTACCACCTTGAGTGGAATATCCTCTCTCCAACGAGTAAAATAATCAGTAGTTGTCAGGATGTATTTGTATAGCTGAGAAGAGTTGGGTTTTATCTCCCCGATTATGTCTAGTCCCCATTGCTAAAATGGATAATCAATTGTGACAGGTTGCAGTGGAAATGTTGATATCCTTTCCCTTATGGTAGAATTTTGGCATACCTCTCACTTTCTAGCATAGGCATGGGAATCCTTGAATAGGGTAGGCTATTAATAGCCTACTATGAGGATCTTGTGTGCATTCATTCCCCATATGAAATGTCCTCTTACATGAACATCATGCATATATTATAGTACCAGTTGATATTTTTTGCACCTCGGTCCAAGGGACTTCTATTTCTTTGGATCTAGATAGTGAGGGGTTTGTCCATGCGTCAGGTAGTATTTAACTTCATAATTCTAGGAGTTGGAAGTAATAGGGACATGACACATATGTTCTTCAACCATAGTCCCATATTCAAATAATTTTTCCTCACTATTGGTAGATCCTTATGAGTTTGTTGTGAGCTTTCATAGTCCTTGTCCATTTTTTATCTTTGCGGGATTAATTTCTAAATCGTATTCCTACAAGTTTGTCATCCAGTTGGCTATTATCTCCCTTAGGCCCTTTTGTACAAGTAGGTATCTGACTTCGGGGTAGGGCACTATCACGTTATTTCAAGATTTTAACAAGTAAGGTTTGAACTATTTTACTTCCTTAAAGACAACATATGCATGTTTATCAACTTCAGAATAGTCTAGATTTTCTCCTTGTAATTATAAACTCATAAAAGATATGGGAAAATCATTCCCATCCTTGTTCTTCTGAGTGAGGATAGATGCAAATACAATATCAGATGTGAATGTGTAGAGGATAAAGTTTTGATCGAAAATAGGGCTTAGTAGGGTTGGAGCCCTCGCTATCTCTTCCATGATTTTTGTGAATGATTCCCATTCCTTGGGGCCCCATTTGAATTCAAAATCCTTTTTTATCATATCTTGGAGTGGTCTAACAGTATTTGCAAAGATAGGGACAAACCTCCTTACGAAAATAATCTTGTTGAGAAAGGATTGTATAGATTTATTATTATGATGAAAGGTATTATTAACAATCGCTTTGGTTCTTTCTGGTTCAATCATTATCCCTACTTTTGAGACCATGAACCCTAATATTTTTCCTTCGTTTACCGCAAATATGGGTTTATTAGGATTCAAGGAGGTGCCATATTTTTTGCACCTAGATAAAAAGTTCCTTAGATGATTCACGTGGTCCTTTTTATCCTTGGAGAATACATTGACATTATCTAGGTATACTACCACTGATTTGTTGATTAACCCTATGAACATTACATCCATAGCTCTTTGAAAATTTTCCCCTGCATTAATCAATCCAAAGGGAATTATTTTATATGCATAGGTTCCCCACTTGGTTCTGAATGATATAATAAATTGATTATCATGGGAAACTAGAACCTAGTTGTTGGCTGAGAAGCCATCCAAGAGAGATAACATCATAGATATTGAAACACATTGCAATATTTGGTGATCCATTGGAGGTATAGGGTAATTGTAATTTTTTGAGGATTTATTTAAATTTTTGAAGTCGACACAAAGCTTGATATCCCCATTCTTCTTTGTGACAGGGACCAAGTTGGAAATCCATTAGGTGTGTCTGATAGGAAAAGTAATTTTGGCATCTAGGAGCTTATTCAATTCTTTATTCACTAGAGGATATAGGTTAGGATGCATCTTCCTTAACATTTGTTAGAAGGTTTTTTACTGGGTTTTCATTAGAATGAAATGTCCTATGATTTTTGTATCAAAGGTCTTCAGATCATCATATATCTAGTCAAAAACATCCTTGTATTCTTTGAACAATTTAATGAAATCGTGTTTCTCCCAAATGTTATTTTATACCATCCTCAAGAAGTTAAGGAGGTTGAATTATGTTTGGTATGGGATCAGGGAGGTTGGGAAACGAGTCCAACCGAAATACCTACCCGAAAAAGTTGAATTATTTTATTTTTTATATTTTTTGAGGGAATCTGTGGGTTGTACACTAGCAAGGCATGGATGTCCATGTGTTGCACAAAGGTGACCCATGGATATAAGAGAAAACATTGTTTTTTAAGTGGCTTTGAGGAGAAAAGTTTGGATTTAATATTGCGAGTTAGGGACAAGGACTAAGCCATCTCACATTGCAAATGGTGTGGAAAATTTTGGTATAACACATGCCTTGTAGTTTTTTATATTAAAAGAAACTAATTTTTTCTATTATATATAATTTGTTGGTTACAACGAACAACAAAAGCCAAAAATGATTGATACAAAAAATTTGCAATTTTTAAGATTTCTTTATCTCCTACTAGACTTTGGAGCATATGTTGGAATTTTGGTTGTCATTGATGTCAAAAGTGCACAGAACACAAGCTCAGAATAGTGCTACACCGCATAGAGATCGCGTAGGACGCAATCTTAGGAGAAATATTGATGCATCGCATAGGATGCAAGCTCAAGAGAAATAGTGTTTCATCACACAGAAATCACGTAGGATACAACCTTAGAGAAATAATGTTGCATCACACAGAAATCACGCAGGACGCACGCACAGGATAAATATAATTACATTGCTCAAAGATTGCATAGGACACAAGCTCAAAATAGTGTTGTGTCACACAGAGATCACACAGGACACAAGATTAGGAGAAATATCATTACATCATGTAGAAATCGTGCAAGACGCAAGAATAGGAGCAATAGTGTTGCATCATGTAGAGATCACATAGGACACAAGCTCAGGAGAAATAGTGTTGCATCACACAAAGATCGCACCGTTGAAAAATATTCTAGGTCAACCATGATAATGTGTACCGCGCTTCTAGATCAACGTACTGTGTGCAACATGAAAGTAGTATTAAAACTACATTGTTAAGTACCCTATCGCACGTGACATGGAATAAGTATTAAATCCCCATTGTGACAACTTCTGAAATACACAAAAAGGCACAACTCATTATGACAAGTTCTGAGATATGAAAGGCGTAGCACCATTGCAAAAAAAAATTGAAACACGAGAGGCGCAACCCCATTACGACAAGTTTAGAGACACAAGAGGCGCAACTCATTGCGACAAGTTCTGAGACATGAAAGGTACAGCTCCATTGCGACAAGTTTTCGAGATACGAGAGGTGAAACCCCATTATGACAAGTTCAGAAACACAAGAGGTACATTTCATTACGATAAGTTATGAGACATGAGAGGCACAACATCATTGCGACAAGTTTTTGAGACATGAGAGGCACATCCCCATTATGACAAGTTAAAAGATATAAGAGGAACAACACATTGTGACAAGTTCTGAGACACGAAAGGCACAACACTATTGTGACAAGTTTTTGAGATACGAGAGGCACAACCCCATTATGACAAGTTTAGAGACACAAGAGGCACAACTCATTGCGATAAGTTCTGAGACACGAAAGGTGCAACACCATTGCTACAAGTTTTTGAGACACGAGAGACACAACCCCATTACGACAAGTTATGAGACACAAGAGGTGCAGCTGATCGCAAAAATTTCTGAGACACGAAAGGATAAGCACTATTGCGAAATGTTTTTGAGACACGAAAGACAACCCCATTGCTACTTAAGCCACGATTGTTTCCCTAAGTCAAATTCCCTGGAAATTGGTTGAAAGAAGCGACTAGGTTCCCAAGATAGTTAGGAGTGGAAATCAACCATAAATATTGGATCTTGATCGTGATCCAACAATAGCCGAGTTTTGATGAAACTAGAGCATTGTGTAATGATGAAAGTGGACCATTCCATAAGGAAGATTGACATAAGAAAGAACTAAAATTAATTAATTTAAAAGAGATTTGAAAGTCAATTCAAGTTAATGTCAATAACAACCTATTATTAATGAAGAGGCACATTGATTCATTGAAGAGACACAATGGTTCAGTGATGCACACCGTTTGGTAAGATATATAAACCCATCAAAATGAAGAAGGAAAGTGTGACTCAAGAGATATTTGAGTATACCTGAAGTAGAGTCACCATAACATATGAGAGTAAAAATTAAAAAAATGTGTAGTGAGGGTGGAAGGGAGGATCTAGGAAGGATTATATTCATTTTCAGGTAGAATTCTGAAACAGCAAGGCGTAGGTTCCTCCCTTCAAGTTGGTGCTTGAAGAATTCAGGGGGTTGGAGCCTCCTGTCAAGTTGGTGCTTGAAGAAGCAGAGAGTTGCAACTTCCTGAAGTAGGTGCTCAAAAAAGGATGGGGATTTTTGTCTCATAGAGTTGGTGATCTAAAAAGGATTGGTTTCCTTCACAATTACAACTTCTTGTAATACATACATTGTAATTCTTATTACCGATAAACAATTAATTATTTTATTTAATTCATTGTTAATTTATTGTTTTGGTTGAAAAGTTTTAAAAATAACTACTAATTGGATAAAAGGTAATATTGATTCACCCCCGCCGCCCCCCCTCAGTATTTCAAACATTTGGTATCAAAGCAAGGTTCCTTCACCACATTCTAACCAATGGAAGTTAGATCTTGAAGAATCCAATGGATCAACAATAAGGAATATCATCCAAAATAGCACCATTGTTCAAAGGAGATGACTATACTTTTTGGAGAATAAGAATGAAGATTCATCTGATGGCACTTGGATTTGATATTTAAAAATATGTAGAAGATGGCTACACTGCACCATATTTCTCACCAAATGATGTTGTTGTAAAGAAGTTATGCAATGAAAATTCAAGAGTTGTTAATGCCATTTTAAGTGGATTATCCAGAAATCTATTTGTAAAAGTAATGCATTGAAAATCAATCAAATAATTATGGAATAAATTTAAAATTATTTACGAAGGAGATGGCAAGGTAAAACGAGCCAAACTTCAAACACTCAGAGCACAGTTTGAAAATCTAAAGATGAAGGAAGAAGAAAATAGTGTAGAATATCTTCAGAGAGTAGATGACATAGTCAAGTGAGTCAGAGCATTGGGTGAAACAAAAGAAGACAAATATATTGTTCACAAAGTGTTGAGATCATTTCCTATAATATATGATGCCAATATATCTACCTTATAGGATAGAGACAACCTTGAAAAACTCACTATGGATGAGCTATATGGAATCCTCATAGACTATGAGATGAGGATAGGGAAAGAAAGACCATCTAAAGGGGAAACTTCCTTCAAATCAAGAAAAACTAAGAAGAATCAGGAGGTGATGTCCAAAGAAGATCAATCATAGATATCTCATGCAGAAGTAGAAAACTTCATGAAAAAACTTAAGAAAGGAACTGGTAAATTCAAAGGAAAACTACCTCTTAAATGTTTTAATTGTGGCAAAGTTGGACATGTTGCCAACAAATGTCCCTATCCAAAACAAGAAGAAAGTGATGGTGAAGAAACTTACAAAGAGTACAAAAAGAGAAAAACCGGAAACAAGAAGAAAGTCCACAAAAAGAAGAATACCTTCTACACCAAAGAAGAAAACAACTCATCTGAAGACAATGAAGAAGAAGACGAAGAATCAGAGCATCTATTTATGGGTATAGACAAACATGATAATACTACTAAAAATAACTTTGGTACGGATGAAGACTCTAAAGAGGAAGGTGAAGTATATCTTGAAGAAGAATTGATCGGTGCTCTGGAAGAGCTCAGACAATATAAAAATAAGACTAAGTCACTAAAAATACAGTTACTAGAGTTTGAGGAATCACATAAATCAAGAGAAAGAGAAATCTCAAAAAAATTCAAGGAAAATGAACAAATCATCATTGACTTGAAGACTCAACTCCAAGAATCCAAAAGAATAGAATAGGTCCTAACTGAACAACTTAATGAAAAACAACAAGAGTGTGAGAAGCAAGAAGCTGAAATTGTCCTTCTAACAAAGGAACTTGAGAAAGGAAAGAATCACTCAAGATTTGAAAATAGTTCAAAAATATTGGATGACATTCTGAATAGTCAAAGATCGCCAAAGGATAAGACATGACTTGGGTATGATCAAAGATCAATCTCTACAACATAGAAGACATGGAAATGGAAAATTAGTTATGTAGATGCTCTTAAGAGCACCTTAAAAATTAAAATAACAAGATGAAGAAGGCACCATTAAAGATTGTTCATAATAAACTAAAGTCTACACCTCCCACAAAAGAGAAAGAAGATAAATGCAATATAATGGCTAAAAGAACTCCTCCTAAGAGATATCAACACATATTTCTTGGATATTGCTACTCTTGCAATAACTTTGCCCATAAAGTAGTGCATTGCAAGGCTTATGGAAAAACATACATTCATATAAATGCTCAAAAATATAAAAGAAAAAAAAATAATCCGAAGAATAGAAGTTACAATTCATTCTCTCCATTACAAATGTTCAATGTTGAATGCAAGAATTGCAACAATTATGGTCATCAAACCAATGAATGCAGAATAACCACAAAAACAGTTTCTTTTTTCACTCAAGATCAAAAAATATGGAAAGGAAAACATATGGAAGATATAGAATGCAAAGTAGCCATGTATGCCCAGAACAAAAAATGTCAATGGTACATTGACAGTGGATGCTCCAAACATATGACAGGAGATAAAAAGTAAATTTCTCAAACTAACGAAGAAGGAAAAAGGAAGTGTCACATTTGGAGATAACGTGTCTGCTAAAATACTTGGAAAAGGAACAGTCACCTTGGGCAACAAGAAAAACAAAGCATAAAATGTGTTACTAGTTGAAAATTTGAAGCCTAATCTTCTAAGTGTAATCCAAACTTATGATCAAGGTCATATACTCATCTTTGACTACCAAAAATGTGAAATAAGAGAAGAAGGATCAGGAAAATTAGTTGTTATTGCACCAAGAACCTCAAGCAATGTGTATATATTAGATATTAAGGAAGAAGAATAATTTCATATGAGTCAAGCAGATAAAAGTTGGTTGTGTCACATAAGGATGGGACACTTGATATTTGATAAACTGATCAAAGCTATTAAAAAGGGAGTTGTAAAAGACATGCCAAAAGTCATCAAGCCCTCAGATATTGTTTGCAATCACCGTCAATTAGAAAAACAGACAAGAGTCATATTCAAGAAAAAAGAGCATTCTACGTCAAAACCCTTGGAGATTGTTCACACTGATCTCTGTGGGCCCTATAGGACTAGAATCATACAAGGAGAACACTACTTCACATTGATCATTGATGACTACACGAGGATGACCTGGGTATATTTTCTAAAAGAAAAATCAGAGGCATTTGAAAAGTTTAAAGCATTCAATACTTATGTAGAGAATGAAACAGATCTCAACATAAAATGTTTAAGATCAGATAATGGAGGAGAATTTACCTCTAAATAATTCAATAATTTTTGTTAATATCATGGAATAAAGCGACAATTCTCAGCTCCAAGAACTCCTCAATATAATGAAATTGTGGAGAGGAAAAAAAATTGTTTAAGAGGCTGCAAGAACTATGTTGAATGAAGCCAATATTCCAGACAAATTTTGGAGAGATGCAATATATACAGCAGTTCACGTATTTAACCGAGCACAAATTAGAGCTAACAATGAGAAAACCTGTTATGAATTGTGGGTTGAAAGATCAGCATCTGTGAAACATTTAAGAGTCTTTTGAAGTAAGTGTTATATCAAGAGGGATGAAGATGATCTAGGGAAATTTGACTCTAGATCAGATGAAGGTATATTGTTGGGATATTCACCTAACAAAAAGGCTTACAAATGCTATAATCTAAGATTGCGCAAAATAGTGTAAAGTGAAAATGTAAAAATAGATGATCTAAAATTGAGAAAAATCAAATCTCAAAATGAAACAAAAATTGATGAATGGAGAAGAACCAGTGATGATGAAGAAGATGGTGAATCACAAGATGAAGAAAATGATGAAGAGTTGCAAGAAAATGAGCCATACATTGATGAATAAAACATTCAAGAAGAAACACCCATGCCAAAACAATCATAAAAAAATGTTCAAAATAATCATCCAGGAATTCAAATTATAGGAGACAAGAGTGTTAGAGTAGAAATAAGGAGGAAACTATTATATGAAGAACAAGCAATGATTTCTCTAATACAACCTAAAACTTTTGCAGAAGCCAATAAAAGTGAGGATTGGATAAAAGAAATGAATGAGTAACTTGATCAAATAGAGAAAAGTATGACTTGGGAACTGGTTCCAAGACCTAAAGATAAAAATGTGGTAGGAACCAAATGGATATTCAAAAACAAACTCAATGAAAATGAACAGAGCTTAAAAAATAAAGCCAGACTAGTATGCAAGGGATATGCCCAAATGGAAGGAATTGACTTTGGATAAACCTTTTCCCCAAAACAAGATTAGAAGCCATCATAATGTTTTTAGCATTTGCATGTTTCAAAAACTTCAAAATCTATCAGATGGATGTCAAGTCAGCATTCCTAAATGGAACCTTAGAAGAAGAAGTCTACATAGAAAAACCTGAAGGGTTTAGGTTGACAGAAAAACCATACTATGTATGCAAATTAAATAAGGCTCTGTATGGTCTTAAACAAGCCCCTAGAGCATGGTTCTCAAAACTTGATCAGTGTCTACAACAACAAGTATATAAGATAGGAACTACTGATAGTAATATATATATATCAAAATTAAAAAGAAAAATATGATTGTTGTAGTGGTATATGTGGATGATATTGTTAAGAACCAAATATCAATATAGCATAGAAAAACCTCAGAATAAGTACTCAACGCCTTGAAAAAGAGAGAATTCTAGGTAATAAACCTCTTCGAGGGGGAAACCTCCTTATACCCCACATAAATGTCCAAATACAAGATGATTCCAAATGAAAATGTCTCCTTGGTATATATAGGAGACTAGGAGGTACAATTACAACTAATGGACTAAAGCCGACATAAATAAAATAACATTACTAATGTAATATGCCCTAATTAAGGGGTAATGAGCCACTATTTAGGGATTAACATGTCCCTCCCCTTGATATAAGTGTTGCCTGCAATGCCTAAGTAAATTTATATGCTTCTGTATAAAAGAATCATCTTCCCAAGTGGAATCTTCATTCGGTAGTTTCCTCCATTTAACGAGATACTATGAAATGGATCTATTCCTCAGCTAGCGAATTATTGTGTCATTGATGGCTTCAGGATCCAATATGATTTTTCCTTCCTCGTCAAGTTATGGAAATATAGTTTGAACTGGGATCTTGTCATCTATAACCTTCTTTAAGCATGAAACATGGAAAACTAGGTGTACTCGTGAAGATGCAGGCAACTCCAATTTGTATGCCATGGTACCAATATTTTGCAACACCTTATAAGGGCCATAGTACTTTGGTGATAATTTATTATCCTTCTTGGCTTGCTTGAGGGACATATGTTTGTATGGTTGTAGTCTTAAAAACACCCAATCCCCTACTTCAAAACTTATTTCACTGCGATCTTGATCTGCTTGTTGTTTCATGCGATTTTGTGCCATGGTCAGGTTGTCCTTTAAGATTTGGAGAACTTGTTGTTGATTCTCTATGTGATCTTCCACTGCTTGAACCTTAGATTTTTATTTTAGAGAAGTGATGGAAGGAGGGTGGTATCCATAAAGTGTCATAAATGTTGTCATTTTTGTTGCAGTATGAAAGGAAGTGTTATACCACCATTCTGCCAATGGTAACCATTTGAACCATTGTGTTTGTTTATCAGAGACAAAGCAACGAAGGTAGCCTTCCAGACATTTGTTCACTATCTTGGTTTGTCCAT
>SNQJ01S0010953.1:297745-328292 GCA_010110895.2 Picea sitchensis
TGCATTCTCCAATGATTTGGGTTCCCAAAGATGAACCTCATGTTGAATGTTATCCCTTAAAGTTCCTATGAATACATCAATCAAGTGCTCATATGGAATATTTGTTACCTTTATATTCAATCTTTGGAAGTTCTCAATGTGCTCTGTAACTAAACCCTTTTGTTTGAAATTTATCAAATGGCTAAAGAAGGTATTTCTCCTTGTATCCTCATAGTGTGCTATCATTTCTTCCATAAAAATTGTCCAAGTGACGAGTGATTTGCGAGAACAAATCCATTGATACCATAAAAATTGATTGGGTTCTAAATATAAAGAAGCAATATGTACCTTTTGTGTATGTGGCATATTATGTAGATCAAAGAATTGCTCCATCTGAAGTATCCATGTGATTGGGTCCTTGCCATCAAACTTCCTCATATCGATCTTAGGAAAGTGGTTGGTCTTCAACCCAAAGTTAGAGTTTCTCCATTCTTGATTCATCTTCCTTGTGTCCTCATCATGAATTTCATGGGATACATTTTCACTTTCAGGTGTCCTCTCTATTAGGAAATTTTTCAATCCTTCCATTATCTCCCCTTTTAAACCATCTATCTTAGTATTTATTGCCTCCAACTTAGCTTCCGTTGAATCCCTCATCTCGTGTAGTTCATCTTTTGTTACTGTTTTCTTTTGTAAATCATTTATGTCCCTACGCATTTCTTCACCTTCATCAAGAGTCCAAGTAGGACTGTCTGGAGGCTTAATTGGTGTAGAAGTTCCCTTTTTTGGTGGCATGTTGGCCAAGTATCACTTTAAACCTTGATTTTTAGGTGGTTCTGCTAGACAATCTTCCTTTTATTGTATCTCCAAAATTTCGACCCTTCTGGGTATGAAATTTTCTTTTTTGTATTTATCTGATATTTCTTCTCTGCAATGCCACAGGTCTGATCAACAATTGATGTGCCAAGTGGAATTTACGGTAACTTCCCCACAACTTGATAATTTTTGTCATTTCCAAGAGATCTCCCTTGTATAGCATGCCTCGCATAAAATAATTGATATTAAATTATGAAAATCATACCATAAATGCTACGAACTTTCCACTATCCAATGCAACTGGTCTTGCTCAATTTGGATACTCTAGGAATAAGTTATGATTGTTTTACCTAGAACAGTTGCTTGAGACTAGTCAATAGGACTAGTCAGATACCCTATCTTCCACAGGGTGTATCTACAAATGTAAGATGACCTAGAAGATGAAATTTTTACCACAGATACCTTACTAATTTCTGTGAATATCCTCCATATTTCTGGGTTTGAAACATTACAGAAAAAAATTTATAGCGAAAACTTCGCAATGACTCAATTCAGGATGATTCCAGAACCCTATCTTACACAAGCTATATCTCCAAAAGTATAAGGCCTCAGGAGCTAAATTTTTAACCCAACATAACTTGATATGTCTAATAAATATCATCCAAGCCACTCCTTATGAAACATTGTAGAAAAAAAATTATAGCAAAAATTCAAAGGTGTCACAGATGTAGTAGCGAAACCCCAGGACCTTGACCTCTAATACCATATGTTAAGAACCAAATATCAATATAGCATAGAAAAACCTCAGAATAAGTACTCAACGCCTTGAAAAATAGATAATTTTAGGTAATAATCCTCTTCTAGGGGGAAACCTCCTTATACCCCACATAAATTTCCAAATACAAGATGATTCTAAATGAAAATGTCTCCTTGGTATATATATGAGACTAGGAGGTACAATTACAACTGATGGACTAAAGCCGACATAAATAAAATAACATTACTAATGTAATATGCCCTAATTAAGGGGTAATGAGCCATTATTTAGGGCTTAACAGATATAATCTTTGGAAGTAATCTGACTATACTAAGAAAACAGTTTTCCACAAAAATGCAGAAATAGTTTGAGATGTCTATGCTAGGTAAACTAAATTTATTCTTAGGTTTACAATTTACTCAAATAGAAAAATGCATATTCATATGCCAAAGTCAATATGTCAAATAAATTCTCAAGAAATTCCAAATGGAATACTACAAACCAATGAGCACTCCTATGGTCACAGGATGAAAACTGAGCTTAGATGATGATTCACCAAAAGTAAAACAGACTATGTATAGATCTATGATTGGAAGTCTACTCTATGAAACAACAACACGACCTAAAATAATGTAGGCCATATGACTAGTGGGAAGGTTTCAATCCAAACCTAAATAAATTCACTTAAAAGCAGTAAAAAGGATATCCAGATATCTACAAGCTACCTTAGACTTTGGATTATGGTATCCAAAAAAAACAAAAATTTCTTTGAAAGCATATACTGATGCAGATTGGGAAGGTAGTATAGATGATAGGAAAAACACCAGTGGAGGAGCATTCTTCCTAGGAAAGTGTATGGTGGCATGGCTAAGTAAGAAACAAACATATATATCACTATCCACAAAAAAAAGTATAACACATTGTTATTGCATCTTGTTGCACACAAGTAATCTAGATGAAACAAACCCTAGAATATTTACAAGTGAAATATGATCATACAATCACTATCAACTGTGATAACACTAACTCTATAAGCATCTCTAAGAATCTTGTAATGCACTCTAAAACCAAACATATTCCAATCAATTACCATTTCCTCAGATATCAGGTTACTCAAAAATTGGTGAAAGTAGAGTATGTAGACACAAAAGAACAAATTGTAGACATTTTTACAAAACCCTTACCCAGAAGCACATTTGAAAATCTTAGCCAGAAATTAGGAGTAATATCCATCCCTAAATGAACTATGAAAGCTTCATCAGAAAAGGAAGCACAAATACAGGGGGAGCATCACCTTAGGGGGAGAATAATCTCAAGGGGGGCAAAGAAAGATCCCTTCTGTCATTGTTGTCAAAGGGGGAAGACAAGCAATAAAATTCAAGCTATAAACTCAAAAATAGGGATAATATAGTGAAAGGAAATTTTATTGTGTTGTCATCAATGCCAAAGGGGGAGATTTTTGGAAGTCTAGTTATCATTGATGTCAACAGTGCGTAAGACACAAGCTCAGAATATTGTCGCACCACACAGAGATCGCGTAAGAAACAAGTTTAGGAGAAATAGTGTTTCATCGCACAGAATCACACAGGATGCAAGCTCAGGAGAAACAGTGTTGCATCGCATAGAAATCGTGCAGGACTCAACCTCATATAAATAGCACTGCATCTCGCAAAAATCACGCAGGACACAAACACAAGAGAAATAGCATTGCATCGCGCAGAACACAAGCTCATAATAGTGTTGCATCGCACAAAGATCGTGCATGATGCAAGATTAGGATAATTAGTGTTGCATCGTGCAGAAACCACTCATGATGCAATCACATGAGGAATAGTGTTTCATCGCACAGAGATCACGCGGGACGCAAACTTGGGAGAAATAACATTGCATCGTGCAAAGATCACATCATTGAAAAATATTCTAGATCAACTGTGATAAGATTTATCGGGATTCTAGATCAACCTACCACACACGACATGGAAGTAGTATTAAAACTACATTGTTGAGTCCACTATCATGCACAACATGGAAGAAGTATTAAATCCCCATTGTGACAACTTCTGAAAGATACAAAAAGGTGCAGCTCATTGCGATAAGTTCTGAGACACGAAAGGCACAACACCATTGCGGCAGGTTTTCAAGAAACGAGAGGTGCAACCCCATTATGACAAGTTCAGAGACAAAAGAGGTGCAGTTCATTGTGACAAGTTCTGATACATGAAAGGTGCAACTCCATTGTGACAAGTATTCGAGATACAAGTGGTGCAACCCCATTATGATAATTTCATAAACACAAGAGGCATATTTCATTGCGACAAGTTCTAAGACACGAGAGGCACAACATCATTTTGACAAGTTTCGAGACATGAGAGTCGCATCCCCATTACGACAAGTTAAGAGACACAAGAGGCGCAACTCATTGCGGCAAGTTCTGAGACATGAAAGGCGCAACACCATTATGACAAGTTTTTGAGATACGAGAGGCACATCCCTATTATGAAACGTTCAGAGCCATAAGAGGCACAACTCATTATGACAAGTTCTAAGACATGAAAGGTGCAACACCATTGCGACAAGTTTTCGAGACACAAGAGGCATGGCCCCATTAGGACAAGTTCTAAGACATAAGAGGCGCAGCTGATTGTGACAAGTTTTGAGACATAAGAGGCGCAGCTAATTGTGACAAGTTTTGAGACACTAAAGGTCAAGCACTATTGCGACAAGTTTTCAAGACATGAAAGACAGAACCCCATTGCAACTTAATCCACAATTGTTTCCCTAAGTCAAATTCCCTGGAAATGGGTTGAAGGAAGCGACTAGGTGCCCAAGACAGACAAGAGTGGAAATCAACTATCAAGATTGAATCATGATCGCAATACAATGATAGTCGAGTTTCAACGAAACTAGAGCGTTGTGTAATGATGAAAGTGATTGTCTTAGTCATACTCTTTTAAGATTTTATCAGATCAACCATTCCATAAGGAATATTGACATAAGAAAGAACTAAACTTAATTAATTTAAAAGGGATTTGAAAGTCAATTCAAGTTAATGTCAATAACAACCTATTATTAATGAAGAGGCACATTGATTCATTGAAGAGACATAATGGTTCAGTGATGAACACAGTTTGGTAAGATATATAAACCCATCAGAATGAAGAATGAAAGTGTGACTCAACAGATATCTTAGTATACCTGAAGCATAGTCACCAAATCATATGAAAGTAAAAATAAAAAGTGTGTAGTGAGGGTGGAAGGGAGGAGATAGGAAAGAATGTAGTCCTTTTTAGGTATAATCCTGAAACAACTAGGGGTCGGTGCTTCCCTTCAAGTTGGTGCTTGAAGAATTCAGGGGGTTGGAGCCTCCTTTCAAGTTGGTGCTTGAAGAAGCAAAGACTTGCAACTTCCTTGAGTAGGTGCTCAGAAAAGGAAGGGGATTTGTGTCTCCTAGAGTTGGTGCTCTAAAAAGAATTGGTGTCCTTCACAATTACATCTTGTTGTAATACAAACAATGTAATTCTTATTACTGATAAACAATTAATTATTTTATTTAATTCATTTTTAATTTATTTATTTTTTGTAAATTAGATGAGAATCCTTTTATTCAATCCAATAAAAAAGTACAAAGTTATACATCGATTTGTTGTTGGGAAAAGACCCCCCAGAGAGAGAACTGCTAAAAGAGAGCCATGAGAAATGCATGGGCAAAGCGAGAAGAAACAATACAAGAAAGAGAGAAAGGGCCAGATCATTGTGAAGGTTCCTTTCTTCCTTTTTTCTTACGAACATCAATCCAACCAGAGGATCTGATAGGCTTAGCAACTTTCGTCACCAAAGACAGATTGTCTGAGGAAATGCCATAATCTTGAGTTGCTGAAGTAGAGGGTGCTTCTTTTTCGTTGTCTGAATTGTATGATTCATGGGGACGCTTCTGAGTCCCTGGGGGCAGGGTTGTGGCCATGATTGTGTCATTTATTTCCTCCATGAGGGGTGGGTGAAAAGGCTTAGCTGTTGGAAATAGAATTAGGATTTTTGAATCTTCATGAGTTTGTGCGGAAGTCGAGGGATGGTGTTTTGGGTCTACAGTTGGTTGTTGAGAAAATACTGGAGGTTGTGAAGGCGTTGTAGAAGTGGAGGAGTTGGTGCGTCTTTGTGATTCTTCTCGTTGTCAGAGGAAGGGTTCGGGCGGATTTTGTGAGGTTTTGGGACTTGCCAACCATTATCTCTTTTTTGTGCTCCAGGGGTAGGGGATAGAGGACATGTTGCCTGGAGGTGCCTTGTTTGCTGACAAGAGAGGCATATGAAAGTGGTGTTATCATAGTCAACCATCTGTGTGTAAGGATCTCCCTTAGTCCAATCAATAAGGATCCTATCCAGAAGCCCTTGACTAAGGTCAATTTCAACACATATGTGGGTGAAAGTGATGAAGCCTTTTGATATTCGATCTGCGTCTACTTTGATAAATCTACCCAACGTATTGCCCAGGGTAGATAAAAAAGATGGAGAGTAAAAATGCAGGGGTAGATTGGGTAGTCTTACCCAGACCGATGTAGTCATGGCTATCATGGTCAGTGGGTTGAAGTCAGGGAACCATCTCTGCATGGAGAGACCAGAACCAAGGACCTTTCTCTAGCACACGTTGGTGTTCGGTTTTTGTGGGAAAGTTGACGATGAAGAACCTTTTGGAGCAAAGGAACAACTCATGATCTGACACCCAAGTCTTGTTAATCCATTCTCTTAGCACAGGGACCGAGGGCCATAGTCCATTGAAGTGACAAATGAGGGATTTTTCCTGGTAGATAAAGGCACAGCCATAGACGTTGGGATAATCGACCTCTGTCATTGGGGGTTCTGCGGACTACTCCACAATGAAGGCAGAGCCAAAAATCTCCTTTTCTCCTGAAGTTTCAGCCTTGGATCTCGAAGGAGCGGAGATCCCGAAGGAGCGGAGATCCCAAAGGAGCGGAGATCCCTATTTTCACAACATGCTTGTAAGAGCTTGGATGAGTGAAGGAAGGTGCTCCTCCACGCAAACGAGAAGTGAGAGAAATGGTTGCATTTTTCAGATTCCCATAGTCTTGTGGCATAGAGCCATCCACCAGTTTCCGCCCTTCAAATATTAGTCATTGAAAACCTGGCGAAATACCTGTAGCCTGGTGAACTTGGGTTTTGAGCTCAAAAACGGACTCTGAGTCTTGGACCTGCAAACAAAGAGAATATTTGGCAATGGTATTTACAAAAAGAGGGAAGCCTGCCTCAATCACGGAGTTAGCCTCGATGGGATAATGAGAATGCAACCTCGATCTTGTATCACCCTTAGCTTGGTTCCTGTGACCAAGCGAGGGTTGAGATTCCCCCAAGCACTGAAGATCCCTCAAGTCTCTGATAGTGTAATGGCTCTTGTTCTCTATATCAAGGTTGCGTCGGCGGCTAGGGTTTATCACTTTCCATGCCCGCAGTCCCTTCTTAGTTCTTATCCAAGCCCAAATGGTTGGTTCCCACGTTAGGGTTTCTTCTGACGTTGTGGTTGTTGCTGCGGTGTCGGTCGCTAGCCTGCTCGACGAGGTAAGTTGTTTCTTCCCTCCTGGGGGTGTTGGAAGCTCAACGGAGGCTTCTTCTGCAGAGTCTGGTTGCATTTTCATCTTGGGAGCCTTCAGCGTATGTTATTGTTGCACCTTCTCGTTTGGGCTCTCCATAACCCTAATCCAAAACAGATTCATTGTTAATTTATTGTTGTGGTTGAAAAGTTTAAAAAAAAATATACTAATTGGATAAAAGGTAATACTGATTCACCACCCCGCCCCTCTCAGTATTTCCAACAACATAAACCTAAGTCTATCTAACATCCATTTAAACTGGTTATAATATTTCTTAACGAAATTTCCAAGCAAGAAAACAATTTTAAAGTACATTGATAGACCGAACCATTATCGTTGTTTTCTTGCACTCTGCTTTGCTATGAAGAATTTTCTTTGACCTCCATTGGAGCAGCTTCATGAGACCTTTGTCCAACATCTGAGGTCTCATGTCAAGTTGCAATAGAGCCTTGGTTAATGGAAATTGATTGAGAGGGCTAAGGAAATATTAAACTTCACAATAGAAGGCATTTGGTTTCAAGGCTCTCAATTGCCTCTTAATAATAATTAGGGCCATGTTCTCCTCGATGATGATGCCTAGGAGAACCATGTTATCCTCCTCTTAATGACCATCGTATGTTGGCCATGAAGTGGTTTATTTTTATATTAATTAAAAAAAAAATTATATCCATCTTGGGTTGAGGTTACTTAATCATCATTGCATTGATAATAGTGATATGCAATTATAGTCTAGATATATGTGTCAAGTCTGTAAAATTAATAAACAAAGTAGTCTAAGCATGATGCGATTTGGACTTTAGAAGAAATGTTATAATCATATATATCAATTGTTGAAATAGCACAATTTGGGTGCAATAGGGATTTTTTAGGGTGTTGAATCCATTTATGCATTCAAAAATGCAATTTTAGTAATGAAAAATTGCAGTTTGACCAAAATTTATATAGTTGGATTCCAAGGATGATTGCCGAAAAAAGTCCAAATCATATAACGTTTAGACTTCTCCTTAATAAACTATAATAAAAAAAAAAATTGAAGTTTGAAATTAATAATAATAATAATGGATCGTAAAGTCCCCGAGGTGTAGGACAGTCGGTGACGGAGTGTGTTGTTAAGCCACTCCGTGATGTTAAAGTCACCGGTTCGAAACCTGCGGGGACAAAAAATCCAACCATGTTAAGGTTTGGTGTGGCTCAGGCCGGGTGCGATCCCCGGGTGATTTTGACAGCTTAGATGCCCCTGAGTCGCGGTTTCTCAAGCCACAGGTTAATCGCAGGTCCTGCACAAATTAACAAACAAAAAAAAATAATAATGGATCGTAATAATAAAAAACAAAAAAAGGAACATACCAATTGTAATAAAATAAATTAGTGTAAATCCATCTTATTTTTTAATCTTTTAAGCATCCAAATAGTTATGTTTATGTTTATTTTGATCCCTCTTAGTGCTTATTAGATTTGGGGTTAATATGGATATGTTGGTTTATGATAATATAACCATTTTGTCTTATGGTATTGCATGTTGGAGAGTGTGGACTCATTCTCAACTTGAATTACAAGTCCCATTATCTCATCGTGATTTTATAATTGTTTTTTAAAGGAAAACCTTGCGAGGAAACTTAAGGGATGATTCCTCACCTTTTTGTACGGCACCCCTAGTAAACATGTTGTCATAGATCGACCTGATTAAACCATGAGATTCAAATTGGACACCTGCTAGCACAAAACTAGCCAAATACCTAACAATATTGATGACAACCAATTGAGCTAACCCCTTGTACTCCCATAAATCTTGTTTTAAGGGACTAAAGGTTGAGGTTATCGTGCGTGGTGCCTTGTTTTTGCATTAAGGGAATTTGATTATCATCTTTGTATTCAACCATCGTCCCTTTGTAACTATGTAACTTTACTTAGTTAAAAACCCGTGGCAATTTGATAGCACCACCATTCTAAGACTTTGAGTTTACCAACTAGAACTCTTGTGGTCATTGTGGGTGAGAACACACTTTTTATATATTTCCTTCTCTTGGTCTTGAAAGTAGCATAACAGGACTTCAAAGATTCTTCTAGATTTGAATTAAATATTTGCAAATCAATTTAACACAAATTCAAATATATTTTGATGAGAAAATTTCTTGTCTTTTCCTTTTCTCATATCATAATGTATATTTTTTTCTATGTAAGTTTTATGGGGAATTTTTTCGTTACTTATTCACATTTGCATATGTTACTTTATGCAAACTTGTCAATGTTGATTACAATGTTTGATTCAAAAAGAAATTTGAGCGAGGCATACAACATAGGCATGATTTTCGGGGAATCGACCTCACACTCTACCACTAAACTATTGTTGGAAATATGCCAACGAATTTCCTCATGCGGTCACATGCACATGCATACAGCTATGTTAATGTGCATGCATGCAATCTATTTATGAACTGTTCCTGTAAATATGTGATCTATTCATGATCATTTTGTGTAACTGAGTGATAGATGTTATATATGTGAGCATACCCATAGAGGTGTGAGTGAAATGTGTAGTAAGTGTGTGAGAGCAAGACTCAATACTGAGGTGTTGTGTGTATGAGAGGAGAGGATGGTTGTATGCCTGGGTTGGCTATTATAATTCTCCCTTGAATAAAAGAATATCGATTATCATTGCCCGTGGTTTTTTCCCTCATTGGGTTTCCACATAAATCACTGTGTCAAATTGTGGTTTGTTGTTCTTGGTTTGATGTGTGCTTGTTCTTGGTATTATGCTATGTTGTTCTTCCACTGCCCAACAATTGGTATCAGAGTACAGATTTGACGAATATATGAACCACGGAAAAATACTTTTTCATAATCGAATATACAGAAGAAATCGAAGGTTGGTTGCTGGATCAAAGCTAAACAGATCATGAGATAGAGGACAAGTGCATTTTGCTCGAGTGGATAGAAGAAAAAGACCAAGGTTGTTGAGGACATGATATTGGATGTCTTGTTTTTTATAAGCCTGTGGATTTTCGCTCTTAATGCGTGCAGCAGGTGCGATAAATCGAAATTACCATGACCGTTTCCCTTTACGTGTGTGAGAGGTGCAAAAATGGTTTTCATCCCTGCACAACAAGGAGGGTGTGATATCCAAGAAAGGTTATTGATATGAACTCGTATGAAGTTAATAAATATTGGTGAAGGATCCACTGGAAGAGCAAGGCAACAACAAGAGCGGTGATGGTTGAGTCACTGTGAAAAAAAATGTATTTACTTTGGAGTTGTAGAAATTATTGAATGCATGTAAACAGGCATATGTCTGTAAGACCTGGATAGGCATGTGTACCCCTCGTTTATCAGGTCACCTATGAAAATTATATACATAGATTTAGGTATATTGAATATGTGAGGGGGAATGTATGTTGAGTTAGCCTTAACTCGATGAAATAGTAAATTACTTAAATCTGTTTTTAGGTCAAAGCGAGTGGTTTTTCAGTTCCATGTGTGTTGGGTATCTTGTGGTATTGTGTCCATGGATTTTCATGTAATGAATCCTATAAAAGGCTTGGTGAACTCCATTGTAAATGGGCATGGAGGTAAGCGGTGAAGGCTTACTTGGTCGGTTTGGCCGGATTTGGTCAAATTTGTTCGAATGCAAAGTTCGAGGTGGAGCAGTATGTCTAGTTTAGAAAGTTGGGTCTATAGAAAGGTTGATATGTTGGTGGTTCAATCAAGTGTTTGAGAATATATTATGAAGGCAAGTTCATATCCATGGAACTTGGAAAGCATTGCAAGGAAGTTGGGATCGAATAGGCATTTTCAATAATGCCAAGTTGTAGCAATAGTTGTGGACAGAAGCAGTTGTGCTATCTGGTAACTCGATCACCATCGGTTGCAAAATACAGGAAGATTCAGGAAAAGGCATGAACAGGTCATCTGGTAATTACTCAAATGTGAAATTATTCATTTGTGATGCTTATGGTTTTTATCATTAGTCTAAGTAGGACTCATATCAAACAGGTAGATCTTTGATATGGTGATGATGTTAAGGGGTGCAGACTGTGGGATCCTACTACCCACAGAATCATCATGGAAAGAGATGAAATGTTTGATGAATCTCCTTTTATATAAAACAAAACATAGTAAAATATGAAAGGTTCAAATCATGACTGGTAGCAGAAAGGTATTTGGAAAGTATTTATTTCCATGAAAGTTTCTCACCAATTGTTAAAAGCATGCTTCTATACATGGTGTGTTAGCACTGGTTGTGATAGTACAACAAGATGTTAAAATTGTTTTACATGGAGGTTTTTTTTTATAAGGGGATGTATATGGAACAACCATAACTGTTAGTTCAAAATCGCAACAGAAGATTTGTTTGCAAACTCAAAAATCATTGTATGGCCTGAAGCATGCTAGGAAAATGGTACAAGATGTTTGATTCCTTCATGGTGAGCCAAATTTTACAAGAAGTGAGTATAACCATTGTGTTTATGGTATATTCATTATCTTGGTGTTATATGTTATGCTTGTTGCAAGCACAAGCATGGTTGAGGTCAAAAGGTTGGCTTAGTTGGTTAGGGCGTTTGTTATGAAGAATCTAGGAGCAGCAAAATAAATCTTGGGCATGGAAATACACAGAGACAGGAAATATGGTAAGCTTGGTTATCGCAACAGAAGTATGTGGTGAATATACTCAAGAAATTCGGTATGAATAATGTGAAACCAGTAAAATCCCTTTGGCTTTCCATTGTAAGTTCTCTTCAAGTTTATGTCCTAATTGATGAAGAAGAAAAGGGTTATATGTCTCAAGTATTATATTCTAGTATGAAGTTTGATGATTGCGATGGAGAAATGGTCAGCATTTCACATGCAGTTGGTGTTGTCAAAAGACACATGGAAAAACCAGGTCAAGAGCATGGAAATGGGTGCTTCAAACACAGAAGCGCAAGTATCACCTATAGTGGTTGCAGTGATTTGGTCTATGGTTATGATTTATGAGATTTGAACAAGTATATCGATTTATTAGACAGGTTATTGATGGAGACAGAATGGCCCATACTGGAGTGAATCGTGCAGGCATGTTCACGTAATGACATTGTCAGAGAAGTTGTGGAGTTGTGATGGTGTTTGGATTCTCTTAGCTTGCAGAAAAGGTGATGAATTAATTAAGGGCATGATATATCAGGTAAATTGTTGTCAAGGTGGAGATTGTTGGAAACATGCCAACGAATTCCTCATGTGGTCACATGCACATGCACATGCATGCATCTATGTTAATGTGTATGCATACAATCTATTTATGAACTGTTCATGTAACTATGTGATATATTCATGATCAGTTTGTGTAACTGAGTGATATATGTTATATATGTGAGCATACTCATAGAGGTGTGAGTTAAATTTGCAGTGAGTGTGTGAGAGCAAGACTCAATACTGAGGTGTTGTGCGTATGAGAGGAGAGGATGCTTGTATGCCTGGGTTGGCTATTGTAAATCTCCCTTGAATAAAAGAATATTGATTATCATTGCCCGTGGTTTTTTCCCTCATTGGGTTTCCACATAAATAATTGTGTCAAATTGTCGTATGTTGTTCTTGGTTTTATGTGTGCTTGTTCTTGGTTTTATGCTATGTTTTTCTTCCTTTGCCCAACAACTATTACCATTTTATATGTAAAAAAATAACATATGCAATTTTCTTTGTAAATTTTATAAGTACTTGTATTAATGAGAATTATGTTCAAGTGTGATATGACCAGTGTAACAAGTGTTCTTAGGCATGCAACATTTGAACACACAACACAACTATCAACTTTAATAATTGATAATGCAAAGCAAGCATGACAAAACACATGTTTATGTGAGAATAATGTGGTGCCTATTTTTAAAAGTGGGGATAAAAACAACCCCTCTAATTATAGGACCATTATGATTAGCCCCCTTTTAGCCAAGTTATATGGAAATATTTTGGAAAAAAAGATCAACATATGGCTAGAAATTCATGGAAAAAGAGCTAAAGGCCAAGCAATATTTAGAAGCTATCATTCAACCATGGACCATCTTGTTATGCTTAAGATCATTGTAGAGAAGTGTTGCAATAATAAAACCAATCTAATGTATTACTTCATTGACTTCAAAAAATATTTTGACATGTTTTCGAAGACTAACCTTTGGAATAGGCTAGAGGAACCAAAAGTTCCTTTCAAGGTGAGATTTGTTGCAGTAAGGTTGTACGAGATTGTTGTTTCCAGGTTTAGGAAAATTGAGGGTTGGTCAAAATATCCCATGTCCCCTAACCTTTTTGGCATATACATTGACAAGTTAGAGGGTTGTTCAGAAGAAGTAGGTTTTGTCAGCCCGACTCTAGCTAGTATAGTCACCATCCTCCTTCTTTATGTTGATGATATTATTCTTATGGTGAGAAGTCTCTATGATCTCGAAAAACAACAAAAAATTCTCAAGGATTTCTACTTTAGTACAAGTATGACTATTGATCTAAAAATGAAGAAGACTTGTATTCTTGAAAATATTTGCAAGTTTTAATTCATGTGTTCAAATGCAAATGGATCAATTTTGCAAACACAACCTTTATGTAAATTACACATTTAAGATGCATATAAACAGCAACAAATAATAGAGAATAGAAAATACATAACACAACAAATGATAAAGGAGTTCACCCCTCTCTTGGGCTACATCTCCTGGTCCAGCTTCCAATGGATCTTTTGTATTATTTGCTCAAAGTGATAAAATATGTGCTTTACAATCCTCAAAATTCCAAATAGATGGCTCCAATGGCTTCAGAACGTCCAAAAACCCCCAACTAGGCTTTTTCGGCACCTTGTTTGGCCAAAAATTGAAGAAGATAGGCTTCCTGGAAGTTCCCCTTCAAACTTGTTGTCTCTGGATCGCCAAAATGCACCTCCTCCTCTCCAACCTAGCCCCCACGCGCATATATGTGTAAAAACCCAGCACCGGGCGCAACCGCAAAACCGGTGCACACTGTAGGACTATGCACATATGTATAAAGGGCCAAAGGTTTAAACTGTCAGAAAGGCGCGCCCGTGGTCACATCGTATACACATAAGATCGGGGCTCATACAAAAAGGGGCTATATGATAAATGGTCGAATATGTGCGCATATGGTAACGGTGGTTACATTGTATACACATAGGACCGGGGGTCGGGGCTGAGCCCCGGCCCGGTCCACGCCCCAACACACAATACATTTCAATTTAAATAAAATGTTTACCATATATATTATAAGAACCATATGGTGGCGCGTCAGTTGGGCGGCCCTTCCCAAGGCTTTACCCCTGCCTGGAGTTCGCGGGGTCGAATACGGCTTACAGCATAAATTTTAAGCCAACGCCAAGGTGACACGTGGCAGCCACTGAGTGGGCCACATGTCATCATTTCATTCACCATCAATGACACGTGTCATATGCCAACTCATCCACAATCCTACCAACCAACACCTGCCACATGTCGTAAAACCCTGCCATGTGTCGTACGTCTCTACCACGTGTCGTACGGTCTGCCACGTCAGCATTCGTACGGACTGTACAGTCAACACATTTTTTTTTTGCATGTTTGTCGTTTTGAACAGAACGCAATATCTCTCTCATCCGACATCCGTTTGAACCCAAAAAAGTTGCGTTGGGATCGGGATGATGAGGCCTACGCTCCTGTTTGATTTGAAGCGATTCCAAACACTTTGAATTTTGAGCAAAATTTGATCCCCTGGATCAACTATTAACACTAACAAAATGAAGGTTATGATGATTAAATCCAAAAAAATCACTTACGCTAATTTCACGTATGACAACAATAGTTTGGAGGAAATGACTTCATACAAATATCTAGGAACGGTCTTCATCACAAGCTCAATTGGAACTATAATGTTGAGAAAATGATAAATTGAGGGTGGAAATCTTATTATGGGCTTGAAAACAATTGTAAATCAGTGAACCTTTGGCTATGGGATAGAAGAAAGTATTATTTGAGACTCTTGTCACTCATGTTATCTTATATGGTTGTGAGGTTTGGAGTTGCAATATTTCGAGAGTATCGTGGAGAATGATAGAGCAAACCAAAAAAAAAATTATAACTTATAACCTCATAATCAAAGGCTACACACCCTATCATATCCTCCTCATAGAAGAAAGTATTTCCCCCATTGAGAGCATGACTATGACTAGGTATCTAATGTACAAGACCATGGAAAACAACATGGAACACATGAGGCTTCCTAAGATTGCTTCAAACCCTAGTCAAAACCACATGTAGCTCAAGCAAGGTTGGCATAAGGATGCCAAGTCTTGGCTAAATCATTGGGGTATAGAGGAAGAGGCCACTTTGTGGAATAACAAAAATATGAAGCATATTATTGCATCTAAGTTTAAGGAAAATTTGTTGTGTGATAAATAATTAAAGGATAATAGAAAATTTAAGGTATTATAAGGAGATGATTAACCCTAATCTAGAAGATAAAAAATATCTACTTGTTTTGACTAGTTTAAAGAAGAAAATCAACATTGCCAAAATAAGGACAAACTCTCACGAGCTCTATAGTGAAACTAGGCATTGGACAATTCCTAAAATGTCATGGGTTGAAATAACTTGTCATCTTTGTGTCACTAAGAGGGATGAAAGATGAAAAACACTTTCTCTCAGGTTGTTCTGTGTATGCCCACATTAGATCCCAATTTCAAAATATCTATTACAATACCAACCTTCCTAACCTTTTCACTCATCATTATAACAACAATCATTTATACCATTATAAACAATTCTTAATGTTCCATAACATTAGGATAACCACATTCTAGAAGATGCATCGAATTAAAAAATGATGTGCATCATAGACACACAACAAATGCGCGACAATGATTTTACATCATTAGAAATTATTGTTAATATATAAAATTCTTAAGACGTAGTCTAAACATTCTACATCTTTTCCCTTTCTCGATCATTTTTTTCGAATGATTTTTTCCCAAAATCCAATCAGAAATTTAGAAAGACAGATGGAATTACAGATTTTAGTGGTTTAGTTTACATATGTTGAGTGCCTTGGAGTTTTTGATGGTGCTAAATCAATTTATGTATTCAAAAACATAATTTAAACAATGTAAAATTAGATTTCACCATTAATAAATTTGTCGAATTCCAATAATAATAACCAACAAATATAATCCGAGTGCCCAATAATAAATTTGTCGAATTCCAATAATAATAACCAACAAATATAATCTGAGTGTCGAATTTGTAAAATTGTTAGATCTGCATATTTGAGTGATTATTTTTGTATAATCTGAGTGCCCAAGGGGTTTTTCAGCTTGTTGAATCCATTTGTGCATTTAAAACTGGATTTTAAACAACAAAAAATAGTGATTTCCTATAGATTTATGTGGCCGGATTTTGGCGAAAAAACAATTTCGTAGAATAGCTAGACAACGCCCTTCTCCATCAATTTCTTATTTTGTTTCCTTTTTTTAAGTTCTTTTTTCCTTGGGATGTTCTTTTGCCTTTCCTTTATTTGTCTTTACATATTGTATTCCTTCTTGCAGTCTCTGGAACCAACTTTGATCATCATTAGACATTAATATTTAAATTAAATTAATATTTTTTTAAATACCTCTTATATATTATATTTACAAAAAAACATTATAGAAAAACAATACAATAGAAGGATATTTACAAAGGTATTTACAACCTCTTCCTCAAATAAACTAAAACAACAATATAGTTCAAATATGCAGCTATATCCAACCCCTTGGCTTATTTAATCAATATGAAGCATTTAGCTAACAACTACATGTGTACCATCCAGATCGGGTGACAAGGAGGCACATCATGTCAACTTAGGCGCCTTGGGACCTGACCCCACAAGGCACCTCGATGCCCCCCACGTCAACCCTAACCCTCAACCTTTGTCACCTCCACTTGATGTTTAAACTGTAGTCTTTATTGCATGTGGTGTGGGCGTACTTACCTCACGCGGTTCTCATATGTTATGTCCTCACTCAACTCTTCTGGAATCCTCTGCACTCATTGCTCGTTATGGCGCCGCATGAAACCAACTTATCTCTACCTCGGTCGCAGTATTCTTCGGCTTGTTATTCCCGTGAACCTCCACTATGCCATGTTTGTTGCTTGTCATTTTCTCATTTTTTCAGTCACCTCCCCTTACCCTGTGTTATGCAATCCACCACCTTTCTTGTTTCTCTCCATCCTTCTGTTGCCATCACTCTCTTACCCTCACCTTTCCCTCGTCCTCATAGTCATACCATGCCCCGTGGCTCTCAATGCCAGCGTGCACACAGTCGTAGAGGAGGCTCCTTATCTCGACAAACCCAGACTATTGATGAACATGTGGAAGAAACTTATGAGGCTCATACCCCGCCTGAGATACAAGTTGAATTGGACCTAGAAGAAATTGATGCTCGAGTCCTCCGACACTTCATAGACAATGAAGTTGTGGACGCAAATATTGTCTTATAGGTTCCTGACCCGGGTTCATATTGAGCCAGATCCACCCTTTACACAAAGACGGTGGACTCGTATTGTATCTTCAAGACTCTCATGGGAAAAGTCCTTATGGAAAGGAACAAAGGCCACCAAGAGATTCTCTTGCAGCTAGATGATGTCCAAAGGCAACTCAGGGTGATGGACCACAAGATAAATATATTGCAGGCAAAGACAATGGACCAGACTTCACAAACATAGATCTCCCCCAACAACAAGTACCTCCTTCTACGGAGAATGTTGGTCTGCCAACTTGATTTCTCATGCTCTCTATGTTAGTTTTTTTGTCTGTCAGTTTCAAGGGTTTGGAGATGTTTTCCCCACCTCTTGTTAGTTATCATGTTGAAACTAGAAATCCTCCCAACCTCAATTGCACTAGCTATGTTTTTTGTCTCTACAATTTACTATTTTCCTACTTTTAAGAACAAGAGGGCAACACAAATTGTTACTATGTTGTTGGTCTGGTTGCCACAGCGACGGGCCAACAACACATTTTTCTAAATTTTCTCTTTTACAGTAATATAATGATGCATGGATAGCTTACAAAAAAGAAAAAGAAAAAATTTGCATATGTACCTCTTCTTTCCATAATTGACAAAATGCAGACAAAGAACTAACTTTATTCTCAAAAACATATTCATATCAAAGTTTCTAAAGAACAAACAAAGTGAAATACTTGGACAGTGCTAGGCTCCACTTAGAGAGGAGTGGACCAATGATCTCAAATCACCCAAGAGAGACATTGATTTATATATTGAATTGATTCCTAGAGTTTCCCCAGTGTCCAAGACTCCCTACGAAATGAGTACACCAAAGCTAAAATAGTTGTAGATGAAGCCAGAATATTTGTTGAAGAAGCGGTACATACAACCAAGTGTTTCACCTTGGGGTGCCCCAATGCTTTTTGTAAAGAAAAATGATGGTAGTTTGAGGCTATGTATTGACTTCAGACAACTAAACAAGGTTAATGTAAAGAACAAGTATCCTCTGCCAAGGATTGATGACCTTTTTTAATAGTTGAAAGGAGCAAGGGTATTTTTCAAGATTGACAGACTAAGTTCGTGTTACCATCAAGTGAGAATCATAGAAGAAGATACTAGCAATACAACCTTTCGGAAGAGGTATGGTCATTATAAGTTTGTAGTGGTGTCATTTGGGTTGACGAATGCGATAGCTATTTTTATATGTCTGATCAATGGAGTGTTCACAGATTACCTGGACACATTTGTTATTGTTTTCTTAGATGATATTCTTATCTACTCCAAGACAAAGGAGGAGCATGAACATCATTTGTGGATGGTGTTATAGATGTTGAGAGAGCACCAATTGTATGCCAAGTTGAGTAAGTGCACTTTCTATCAAAATAAAATCCACTATTTGGGCCACATTATCTCAAATAAAGGCATAGCAGTGGATCCATAGAAGATTGAGGCAAACCGATGATGGCCTAGACCAAAGAACATTTCGAAGGTGAGATCATTTATGGGTCTAGCTGGTACTCCATGAGATTCATTGAAGGTTTCTCCAAGATTGCACATCCAATTACTTCATTACAAAGGAAATGACTAAAATTTGAACAGACTGCAAAGTGTGAAGAGAATTTTTAGCACTTAAGGGGATTGTTAACAAGTGCAATAATTTTAAAGATTGCAAATCCAAATGAGGATTTTGCTGTGTGCACAGATGCATGTAAAGAAAAACTTGGTGGAGTCGTTACCCAAAATTGGCATGTCATATTCTATGAATCTAGGAAACTCAAAGAGCATGAAAGAAATTATGCTACCCATGACTTGGAGCTTACAACTATTGTTCATGTGCTGAAAATGTGGAGGCATTATCTCATGGGTAGAAAATTCAAGCTGAGGAAAGACCATAGTGTTATGAAATACTTGTTTGGATATCCAACATTCAAGGCTAGACAAATTAGATGACTATAATTTATCAACGAATATGACTTTGGCATCAAGCACATCAAGGGAAAATAAGATAAAATGGTTTATTTCATTAATAGTTTTGACATGAAGTAGTCTAAACATGCTATGATTTGGACCTTTTCTAGCCATATTTTTCCGACCTTTTTTTCCCAAAATCTGGCTAAAAACTTAAAAGAAATGTTAGAATCACAAATATCAATTGTTGAGATTGCATAATCTAGGTGCAATGAGGGTTTTTGAGGACATTTAGTCCATTTTCGCATTCAAAAATGCAGTTTCAGCAATGAAAAATTACAATTTTACCAAAAATTGTATAGCCGGATTTCAGTGATAATTACCAGAGAAAGTCCAAATCATATAATGCTTAGATTTGTCCATTTTAACATATTGAGAAATAATTCCGTACATGTAATTAATCAATACCTTTATCAAAGGTTTTCATTTCTATTTCTATTTTTTTATATTATCTCCATTATAGTTATTGATGGGTGAATGCTTTTATTTCCTTTATAAAGACACCTTATTCAATTACCAGTTAGTAATAATTAGGGCCATGTACTCCTCAACGATGATGCCTAAGAGAACCATGTTATCCTCCTTTTAATGACAATCAGATGTTAGTCATGAAGTGGTTTATGTCTGGATTAACTAATTGTTATTTTTTCATTTATATCCATCTTAGGTTCAGGTTACTTAATCATTATTGCATTGAGAATAGTGAGATGTATTTATAATGTAAATATATGTGTTAGGTATGTAACATTAATAAACAACGTAGTCTAAACATGTTATGATTTGGACTTTTTTTTGCCATATTTTTCCAACCATTATTACTCAAAATCCAGCTAAAAATTTAGAAGAATCGTTGGAAGTGCAAATGTCAATTGTTAAGATTGGACAATTTGGGTGCAATAGGGATCTTTGAGGGCGTCAAATCCATTTATGTCTCTTGAAAGTAGCGTAAGAAAAATTCAAATATGCCTCTAGCTTTGAAGTAAATATTTGGAAAACAATTTCACACAAAGTCAAATATCTTTTAATAAGCAAATATGACACAACAATATCTTGGAGGAAGTGACTCCATACAAATATCTAGGAATATATATTCTTCACAAGCTCAACTGGAAGTATAACATTGAGAAAATGATAAATGGAGGGTGAGAAGCTTATTATGAGCTTGAAAACAATTGTAAAATAGCATACCTTTGGCTAAGGGATATGAAGAAACTTCTCTTTGAGACTCTGGTCACTCTTGTCAACTTATATGGTTGTGATGATTGGTGTTGCAGCATCCCTAGAGAATCATGGAGAAAGATAGAGAAAATCCAAAAGTGGTTTATAACTTATAATCTTAGAATCAAAAGTTGTACACCCTATCTTATCATCCTCATAGAACCGAGTATTTCCCCCATTGAGAGCACAATTATGACTAGGTATCTAATCTATAATACGACGGTAAACAACATGGAATACAAGAGGCTTCCTAAGATTGCTTCAAACTCCAATGAAAACCGTGTGTGACTTGAGCAAGGTTGGCATAAAGATGCCTAGTCTTGGCTAAATCATTGGGGTACAAAGGAAGAGATCACTCTACATAATAATGATAATATTAAGCATATTATTGCATCTAAATTTAAGGATAAATTGTTGTGTGTTAAAGAATTAGAGGATAAGAGAAAATTAAGGTACTATAAAGAAGTGATTAACCATAATCTAGAAGATCAAAAGTATTTGTTTGTTTTGACTAGTGTAAAGAAGAAAAACAATATTGTCAAAATAAGGGCAAATTCTCACAAGCTCCATAGTGAAATAGGGCATTGGACAATTCCTAAAATGTCATGGGTTGAAAGAACTTGTCATCTTTGTGACACTAAGAGGGTTGAAGATGAAAACCACTTTTTCTCATATTTCCTGTGTACAACCACATTAGACCCCAATTTCAAAATATTTATTACGATACCAACCTTCCTAAAAATTTCACTTATCAAAACTACAATGATTTAGGGATACTTCTCTTCAAACTTTTCAAACATCAAAATAGAATTTTAAGAAAATCCAAGTAATTTTCTTACCTTTCTTAACACCTAATAAACTAAATATAATTTTAATAAATGTTAACCAATCATTATATATAACACTTAAAAACTATTTTTAACCATCATTTTACACTTATTTGATGACATCATGCTAACCACATGATGTGTGTCATAGAACAAATGCGTGACAATGACTTTACATCATTAGAAACAATTGTTAATATTTAAATTTCTTAATGTTTCATGAGAACCACATTCCAGAATTGACAAAATGATACTTGTCTTGAGCATAGAGAGAAGATGCCCCCGAATGTCTCGGGGACAACCACATTCTGGTTTGAAAGTATTTTTATAGAATTATATAACACTAAAGTTAAGGATAAAGTTTAAATAATGGATAGAATACTCTTTATGAAACAAAAGCAAAACATTGAAAGCTCAACAACCTTTGAGTGCCATGATGACATGAAAGTCAAGTAGATATTGTTGGTCACTTTTAAGCCTAGAAAATAGTATTTATATACATAATTAAAGGTACTTTAATAGCTGATTAAGTTAGCATATGACATAAAATTCAAGTATACAAATATTCCAATTGAAAAAAATAATAATAATATAAGCCTGTATTGAAAAAACATGAACATAATCGTTCTTAAAGTAAAATAAAGTAAATATGTTTATGAAAACGTTTGGAATAGAATAATTTTAAAGAAAACGAATATTAAAAAACCACCAAAAAATAATGTCACAACCTTTTTTTTCAAAATAGAAAAATGACTCAAATTTATATTAGAGTATAAAGTCATTTACATAACAAATTGTTTTTGGACAAGCTTTCATGTTAGCCTCGATTCAAAAAACTGGTAACTATTCAAGAGAACACAAAAAGAGTCCATACCTAACTCAAAGATACATACAGAAAAATGGGAAAAGGAAAAATCTGCGATATCAAAGGCAGAATTACAAAGTTTTGCTATTCATTTCGCCCCCTAGGCCGGAAATGGTTCAAAAAAGTTAAGATTTGTGTGATGACTTTCAATCCCATTTTCCCAAAGAAAAAAAGACAATCTGCCTTCATGTTCCTTGAGTGCCTTCTTTGAGAGAAAGTCCGCCTCTTTGTTGTGATCCCTGAAGATGTGCTAGAAATTTACATCTTTGAAGGAAGTCGCCAATTCTTTTGTTTTTTGTTTCCATCCCTCCAAGCTTATCGCATGTAGCTGACCCTTTTGATTTATCCAGTTAATTATAACCTTTGAGTCGCCCAAAACTAGAATTTTTTCAGTCGACCAAATGATTTCCAGAGTGAGTGTAGCCCATAATCCCAAGAGCTCGGCCTTTGTGTTTGTGTCGGCTCCACAGTTTATGTACCAATTTAAAACCTTGGTTGTACTAAACTTTATGTTTCCTCCCACACCACAGCACCGGCCATTAGAATGGGTTGCACCATCAAAGCAAGCAATAGTGAAGCCTTCAAACTGTCGAAAATTGTAAGTTCTGATTTGTTTAAATTGAAATTTTGAAGGTTGTCAGGAGTAGGATCTCGAAGTCCTTTGGAGTATTGTGATGGGAAAGGGGGTTCACTCCTCAAATATGGTGTGGTTCCTCTCTAACCAAATGTGTCAACACACCGTCACTGTCAGGCTAAGGGGTGCCATGCAAATTGTTGAMCAGTTGTTGAAGTAGTCCATGATATTGTGGCCTTCCCATTTTAAGTTTAAATGATAGAGAGAGAAAACTTGATTCCATACCTCCTTTGTGAAAGGGAAGTGAATGAGGATATGGTCGATGTCTTCAGTATTACAGTTGCAAAGTTAACAGATCCTTGGGCCCTCCCAGCCTTTTTTCTGAAGCGAGTCCCAAGTGAGCACCTTGTGATTTGCAGCCAGCCACAGAAAAAGCTTTATTTTAAGTTGAATCTTCCATTTCCAGAGCTTTTTTAACCATATGTTGGTGAATGGGATGTCTAGAGAATTTATGAGTGCTTTGTAGATGTTCTTCATAGATATGTTACCAGAGGAGTCGCCCCCCGTCCATAATAGGGAATCTGCTTTGTTCCTTAGAAGGATGTATGTGCCTCTTAAAGTCGTGCAGTAAGAGTGCCACTATGTTGCTAATTCACCTGTGAGGTCGAGCGCATCAATATTTTTCCAAATCTCTGGAAAGGAACCTGTGTTGGAGGGGTCACGCAATTGAGCTAAAACTGTAATAGTATTTATGTCCAGATGAGAAATCAGGGAGGCAGAAAGGAGGGAACGATCCTCCAAGCCAATTAATTTGTCCCTGGCAATTAAAATATGTTGACCCGATCCTGGGCTCCATTGCAACCAGTGAAGAAGGACAGGGATATTGCTCGTGAGGCCATACCAGAAACTAGAGGCTGCATTTTGCTTGTGGGAGGATTTTCGAAACCAGGCAGTCACAGTAGTGTTTTTTAAATATTTGTCCAGGAGAATGTCATGCCATAAACCTTCGTGTGTTATGGATCACCAGAGTGTGTTGCCAAGAAGATCCAAATTGAAAAGAGAAAGGTTTTGTAGCCCCCAACCTCCCCGATCCGTTGGCTTTGATAGTAGATCCCATCTACAGAGGTGGAACTGGTGTTTATAGATATTTCCTTTCCACAAAAAATCGAACATCAGTTTACGAATTCGACTTAGAATTTTGCGCGAGATACGCTCCAAGGACATCCAGAAGACTGATTGGTTTTATAGCACATGTTTTACCAATATAAATCGACCTCCCAATGATAGCCAATTGTTACACCATATCCCAATTTTCTTTTCAGGTTTTTCCACAAGCCAATGTCAGACAGCAATTTTTGGGGCACCTGGCTTTAGATAGTATATGAGATACTTGAAGCCCGAGTTTAGTTCGACAAAGGATAAAGGAGTAGCCAGCTTGAAAGGAATGAGGTTTGGCTCTTCTAGACCCCAGTAGTGAACAGTTGTTTTTGAAATGTTTATGCTCAGCCCAGAAACCAAACAAAATAACTGTAGGATCTCAGATATCGTTGTCCACTCTGTGAGATTAGCCTTTGAAAAAATTAGTGCATCGTCTACAAACAGAATATGAACAATATTTATAAAATTTGAAACCTTTATACCTGAAATTTCTCCTTTGGATATGCTCTTTTTAAACATAAGGCTGAGTCCCTCCATGATCAGAATAAATAAATACGGTGAAAGTGGGCAACCCTGCTGAAGCCCCCTTTCACTCTTGAAAAAGTCCTTCGCCTTGTCGTTTATCAGCACAACAAAACTAGCGCTAGTAACGCAGCTCATGATCCAATCAGTCAAGTGTGTGCCAAACCCTGCTATGAGTAAAATCAGTCTTAGGTACTCCCAGTCAATATTGTCATAGGCTTTTTTAAAATCCAGTTTCATCACCAGTGACTTAATGTTCTTTTTTTTTATGCTATGTAAACTTTCGTGGGTTGTTCCAATAGCATCTTGTATTCTCCTTCCTTGAAGGAACCCCGACTGTTCAACTGAGAGGCATCTTGACAAGATCGTCTTGATCTTATTTGCAATGACTTTTTCAATCACTTTGTAAACAAGATTGCATAAGGAAATTGGCCAGAAGTCTTCAAAAGAGACAAGCTTATTTGYCTTTGGAATAAGTGTCAGAAGGTCGAATTTATGCCCCAGCAAAGATGGCCTTTCCTCCTTGATTCCTCCACCATGTCGAGTAAATCAACACCCACAAGATCAAAGAAGGTGTTGAAAAWTTCAACTGGCCAGCCGTCAGGGCCAGGGATTTTTTATTTTTTGAAAATGGTTAAGACTATTTTTAATTCCTCCATGGTCACTGATTTGTRCAGGGTTTCATCTTACTCCTCGTCAACCATTTTCGGATGCAGACTAGTGATGCTGACCAGGTCGATAAAATTTGTCCTTTATTTGGATTTAAAGAAATTTTTGAAGTAGTTGACCACCTCCTCCTTTATCTCCACCTGATCTGTTAAGTGAACATCGCTGGCAGTTATAATGTCCCACACATGTTTCCTATTCCTATTAAAATTGGCCAGCCTGTGAAAATAACTGGTATTGTTGTCGTCACTAGATATCCAAGTAGACCTGCTTCTAATTCTCCAAATCTCCTCCTCGCCTTGACGAAGAGTATTTATGTTATATTCCATTTCGCACAGGTGCTTTTCCTCCTCCAGAGACAAATGATTGTCAGCGACTTTTTTTAGATACAACTTTATCTCCAATTCCAAATTAACCAAGAGAGCCTTTTCACAGGCCTTTAGTTCTTTGTTCCATATTTTTGTTTGTGTTTTTAACTCTTTCAATTGCCAAACAAGACGTTGTTGTTTATTACCCTCCAAAAGAAATCGAGGGTCATTCCAGACAAAACGGACCAAATTTGAATAAGTTAAATCCTGCAACCACAACACATTAAATTTAAATGGGAAGGCCTTGAAGAAAGGCGAAGTTTCCAATTCAATAAGGATCGGTGCATGGTTTGAGACAAAGGGATACTCCACCCATGACCGAAATAAGCATGTAGTAGACAAAAGACCTTCAGAAATCAGACTCATGTCTAGTCTTCTAGAAATAGCATCATGACTAGATCTATCGTTACGCCAGGTTGGGACCAATTTGGTTGGCTTTAAATCAATCAGCTTATTGGATAGAAATAAGTCCTTGTAGAAATCAATAGTTTGACCAGGAACTAAGGAACCTCCCCAATTCTCCTCAGTAGATAAAATGATATTTAGGTCTCCCGCTAGAATTAAGTTGTTGGTAGATAGAATGTCGCTAGCAGCCAAAGTATTCCAGAAATGTTTTCTATCCTGACACGACCCATACACGTTTAGTAGGGCGATCTCCATCTGAGAAGAAATACATTTACATGTTAGAAGAATACCCCCGACAGTGAGATAGGGGACCAAGTCATATAGATTTGGATCCCAGGAAGCAAGTAATCCCCCGGAGTTCCCTATGGAATTAACAACAATAGTCACCCAAGTAGGTCGTAGAAGATGAAGAAGATATCTAGCATTTTGTTCAGTAGAGAGAGTCTCTTGTAGAAATAAAATGTCAAGACGAGTTCTTTCCAGAAGTCTACGTAAGGAGGCAACTTTGAGGGTGCCTACAATCCTCCAAATATTCAGTGAGAGAAGTAACATCACTTGCCCTGGCATGGGCCTTCATTGCTCTAAGGGCCCCACTGTCCGAAGGAGGAAGAACGTTATCTTCAGTCTATTTGATATGGCTCAATAAATTCTTACGAGAGCTTCGAGTTTTGATAGGAGAAAGTTCTACTCCAATACCTTGAGACCATGCAAAGACCTTACCCTCTTTACCAGGTGTGCTTGTAGAAGAAGAACCGATTTCGACCATAGAGGCCACAACTGCCTTTCCTTGATAGATTGGCAATGGGACTCGATCAGATGGGTTCTTCAAACAGGGTAATAAAGTATCTAGAACAACATTTAGATTTTTGTCAACCTCCTTGATCCGGATTATTTTCGGCACGAAATGAGATCAGAGATATAATAAAGAAATGCACAGAGATATTGCAGATATTCAATAATATAACAGACATATATCAGAGATACAACCATAAACACAGAGATACAATAATACATGATTTCTATTAATGAAAAAAATGTACAGAGACTGTAAAAATACAGAGTGGAAGACTTGCTAGAATGCTGGCAGCTTATCTTTGAGAAGAGATGCGACAGCTACTCGCATTCGCAAGAAGATGATTACAATGAGGATCTGAATGCCTTTTTAAAATAAACCAGAATGTCAAAAACCCTAGACATCCAAAACCCTAATCCTAGGAGATGAAGCGCCAAAAGTCATGTGGGCCCCGTTTGGGTAAGTGAGTACATCAACTTCCCGGGGTCGTAACTTTTGCATACGATCTTTGTTTTAGGCATGTGATAGCTCGTTGGAAAGGTATCGTCGAGGAGATTAATTTTTGGGGCTCAAATATTTTCTTGGATATCATTGAGAACCTCGGTCTTGAAAAACCTTCATTTGGGCCCTCAAAATGGCCCTGGAAGTTAAAAACTGCTAAAACTAGTAAATTGCCAAAATTGCCAGAAAATTGTTTTGAGTCAGTCGAAAAAGGTGGGTAGCCACCGATATCCACCTAGATCACTTCTCCACCACACTAAGGTCTGGCGCAATCAGGGGACAAAGGATAGGAATAGGAGGAGGTGACACAACTTGGACTTCATGAATCTTGCAATTCAACAACCAATCTTTCATTAAAGTAATGAACATGGTTGCTTCCTAAAGCGAAGCAGTAGGATATGATAAAGTGCACTATAAATATACTATCGAATTTTTTTTTAACGTTGTTGATACTTTCTATCAAATTTATTTTTTAATATTAGAGTTTTATTATTTATTTTTTAATATTAGAGTTTTATTATTTATAGATAATTTTTTTGTTGTGGACTTTTTTTTATTTTTTAAATTTATAATGATGAGGATGATTAACNTCATTAAAGTAATGAACATGGTTGCTTCCTAAAGCGAAGCAGTAGGATATGATAAAGTGCACTGTAAATATACTATCGAATTTTTTTTTAACGTTGTTGATACTTTCTATCAAATTTATTTTTTAATGTTAGAGTTTTATTATTTATTTTTTAATATTAGAGTTTTATTATTTATAGATAATTTTTTTGTTGTGGACTTTTTTTTATTTTTTAAATTTATAATGATGAGGATGATTAACTTCCACTAAATTTAGAATTGGTTTTTCAGACTTTCAGAAAGGTTAGAGATTACTTGAGTTTTTTTATAATGGTATTTATGTACTTCACATCTTCTTATCCCATAGTCAAAAGTTGGTTAATTTATAATTGTTTCAAGCCCATTATAAGCTTTTCACCCTCTATTTATCATTTTCTCAACACTATAGTTTCAATTGAGCTTGTCATGAATATCAATTTTGAGATATTTGTATGAAGGCACTTCCTCCATACTATTGTTGTCCAAAACAAAAGTATCGTAGGTGATCCTTTTGGATTTAATTCTCATAACCTTTGTTTTGTCAATATTCATATTCATGTACATAATAGAACAGAAGTCCTTAAGAATTATCATTTTCTTACCAAGGTCATAAGGAATTTTCACCATAAGAACAATATTATCAACATAAAGAAGAAGGGTGATGATTATACTAGTGGGAGTCGAGTCGACACAACCTACATCTTCCAAACAATCTTCTAACTTGTCAATATAGATACCAAAAAGGATAGGGGAGAGGGGACAACCTTGCTAATATTACAGTTAATTTCTTTCGACCAACCCTCAGAGTTCCTAAACTTGGAAATAACATTCTCATACAACCTTACTGCAACAACTCTCAAATCAAAAGGGACTTTTAGCTCTTCTAACATATTCCAAAGATTAGTCCAAGGCACCGTGTCAAAAACTTTTCTAAAATCAATGAAACAACAAAGGAGATTGATTTTATCATTACGACACTCCTCTACAATGATCCTAAGTGTAACAAGGTGGTCCATAGTTGAATGATAGTCTTTAAACCTAGCTTGGCCTTTAGCTCTTTTACCATGGCTTTCTAGCTATATACCAATCTTCTTTTCCAAAATACTTCCATATAGCTTAGTTAAAATGGGGCTACTCATAATGGTCATGTAATTAGAGGGATTGCTTTTATCCCCACTTTTAAAAATAGGTACAATGAGGTTTTGAGTCCAAGGTTTTGGGAAGCCCTATTTGACAACCAAATTGAAGAGCTTATGTATGTGAGGGATGAGGATAGACCCTCCAATTTTCAATATTTCAGCTTGGTAGTCTTCGATGTCCTTAGCTTTTCCTTTTGTAAGTTGCTTAACCCCAAACTTAATGTATTCTATAGATAAAACATCATCCTCTATAGAACTGTTTGGAATGTTGTTTATGCCAATAGGGGAATCGTAAAGATTTTTAAGGTAGGGATTCCAATCCTTCAAGAGAATCATATTGTTTTCTTTAGTTTTACAGGTTAGAATTTTCCTCCATGTTTTCTTAGGATCTCTTAGATAGGTGCAAAAGATTATCTTTCTTTCTATTTGCGTAGTCTTTTTTCCATTTAATTAAGGATTTGTATCTATTTATCTTATCATATTTTAAGGACTTATTGGAAGTATCACTAATGGCTAATTGTATTGTTTTTCATTTTATATAGGACCTCGATAGAGAATTTGTTGATAGAAGTAGAGAGGATGGTTGTAAAACTTTGATATAGATATTCAATATTATTCTTATACGATGTGAGGTTTAAATCACTATTTAAATCTTTTAAGAAAATATCATGTTTGTTCTTGTAAAAAAGTAAGTRCCTTTAGTCAAATTCTTATGTTGAGATAAGCAAAATGTTTTTACGATTAAAAATTAAAAAATTGTAATTTAATACATATTTATCTATAAATAATATGAATAAAATGAAATGAAAGAAATTTAAATTTAAAGCTTCGTAAAAAATCATAACTAATATTTTATATTTTAATTATTTTTTTAACAACTATTTACGTGGAAAACAATTTTGTTTTTTTCTTTAAAGGTGTTTTTTTTTTAAATAATTTGGTTTTTGAGGAACTTTGATCCCTAACATGAACATAATATAAATTATATTTTCCATGTTTTGGTGTATAATTTGTTTTAATATAAATTCAAAGAGGATCGCAACAATAATATTTCGAGGTATTTCTTATTTTTGTCTTCTTCTTTTTTTTAATTTTAAATGTTAAAAGTGTTTCATTGTGTATTAGGTTTCGACTATGGAATCTCCCTTTTTAGCTTCTTCATTATTCCTTATCTAGCATGATGATGCTTGCATTTTTCTTTTAAGGTCTTTTTACCTCTCTATATGTTTTACATATTGTATTCTTTTTCTTTTAAGATCTTTTTACCTCTCTGTATGTTTTACATATTGTATTTTTTTTTTCTTTTAA
>SNQJ01S0010953.1:337472-377044 GCA_010110895.2 Picea sitchensis
GAGAAAGACCAACAAAGCAAGCAGAGAAAAGGAGGTTGCCTCCAACATTTCTTTAGGTTCTCAGAAAAAACTGGATCCCTTTTTTAAGGGGAAAGTCTCATCCTCCTAGGTTTAATGCTTTGCTTCTGTCTCCTATTATGCTCACAGTTTGTGAGAATTTACACATGTATGCATGTTTTGTCATTTTCTCGACTTAGCTCGAGAAGTAAGTGGGATTGTACTCTCAAGTTATTCACAAGAAGGTTGGCAGAGATCATCAACCTTCTTCCGCTTTGTAACTTTCTGATTCTGGTTAGCCAGGAAGCCGATTAATACACTCTAACCGTTCTTGTCAAAAAAAAAAAAAAAAAAAAACAACTTAGTCTAAACATGTTATGATTTGGACTTTTTTTGGCCATATTTTTCCAACCATTTTTACCTTAAATTTGGCTAAAATTTTAGAAGAATCATTGGACTTGCATATGTCAATTGTTGAGATTGCACAATCTGGGTGCAACAGGGGTTTTTGAGGGTGTTGAATCCATTTATGCATTCAAAAATGCAATTTCAGCAATGAAAATTTGCAATTTGAACAAAAGTTATACAACGAGATTCCGATGATGATTGTAGGAAAAAAAAAATTGTATAATGTTTAGACTTCTCCTTAATAAACTATAAAAAAATATTGAAGTTTATAAAAAAATTAAAAATTAAACAATAATGGACCATAATAATAAAAAAACTAAAAAAAAAAGAGCATATCGGTTGTAAAACTCTACAATAAAATAAATCAGTGTAAATCCATCTTAATCTTGAATGTTTTAAGCATCCAAATAATTGTGTTTCTCTTTCTTTTGATGTCTCTTGGTGCTTATTAGATTTGGGGTTAAGATGGATCTATGTTGGTTTATGACAATGCAATCATTTTGTCTTGTGGTATTGCATGTTAGAGAGTGTGGAGTCATTTTGATTTTATAACTTTTTTTAAAGAACAACCTTGCGAGGAAACTTAAGGGATGCTTCCTCACCTTTGTGTATGGCATCCCTAGTAAACTTGTTGTTGTAGATTAGCATGCTTAGCTCGAGAGATTCAAATCAAGCACTTACTAACGCAAAACTAGCCAAATGCGTAACAATATTGATGACAACCAATTGAACTAACTCCTTGTATTCCCATAAAACTTATTTTAAAGGGATAAAAGCTTAAGTTATTGTGTTTGGTGCCTTATGGTTTCACTAAGAGAATATAATTATCATCTTTGCATTTAACCATAGTCCCTTTGTATCCATGTAACTTTACTTAATCAAAAACCCCATGGAAATTTGATAGCACCATCATTATAAAACTTTAGTTTTACCAATTGGAAATACTTTTTAAATACTTCCTTCTCTTGGTCTTGAAAGTAGCATAATCGGACTTCAAATATGACTCTAGCTTTGGAGTAAATATTTTCAAAACGATTTCACACAAAGTCAAACATATTTTGATATAAGCAAATTTCTTGTCTTTGCCTTTTCTCATATCATACTTTATATTTTTTTAATGGAAGTTTTACAGGTAAATGTTTGGGTACTTCTTCACATTTGCAAATGGTATTTGGTGCCAACTCATCAATGTTAGTTATAATGTTTGACTTAAAAGGAACTTTGAGGGATATAGAGAACATGAGCATGATGCCCTAGGAATCCACCTCGCACTCAACCATTAAAACTAACTCACCAAATTATCACCATTTTATATGAAAAAAATAACATATGCAATTTGCTCTGTAAATTTTATAAGTACTTATATGAATGGGAATTATGTTTGGGCATGATATGACCATTGTAACAAGTGTTCTTATGCATGCAACATTTGAGCACATAACATAATACATAACATAATGATCAACTTTAGTAATTGGTAATGCAAAACAAGTATGGAAAAACACATGTCTATGTCAAAATAATGTGGTATCTATTTTTAAAAGTTGGGATAAAAACAATCCCTCTAATTATAGGACCATTATGATTAGATCTCTTTTAGGTAAGTTATATAAAATTATTTTGGAAAAGAAGATCAACATATGGCTAGAAAGTTACAAAAAAGGAGCTAAAGGTCAAGCCGGATTTAGAAACTATCATTTAATTGTGGACCACCTTGTTACATTGTAGCACCCCCAATTTTGATCCCTGAATTAGAAATGTACAATTGTATATGTGATGAATGGCCAAGGGTCAAATGATGTAATATGTAAACATTGTACATTGAAAATAAAAAAAATGAAATCCATTGCAGGTTGTAGATGGATAAGGATCATATTCATGGGGGTTATGATTCCACAAGAGAGGGGGCTTAAGGGGGGTTTGAGAGGATTCCATGTGCCTAATAATCTCATGTCATTTTCCTAAATCAAGTTTCCATTAACCATCTAATCTTCCTTTGACTTATTTAAACCAATCATTGAATGCATGTAAGAGGTTGGTGGGAAAGTCATCTCACCTGGTTAAGAGAGAATGGGATGAGTACACTCATGATGGGAATTGTATCATTGAATGCATGTAAGAAGAATGAGTGAGAGAATCATCTCACTTATTTATGACAACATGAATTGAGTACAATCATTTTGGGGAATTGTGAGAGTCAACATGCATGGGAGAAAAAGGAAAGGAAATTCAAGTAAAAGGGGACAACTAATTTTTATAGCTGGAAAAGGAGAGGAAAACGTAGTTTTGGTGATGAAGAGAAGGAGGAAACACTCTATGTGTGAAAACAACATGTTGGAGATGTGAATTATATTGTCATGCCTATTATGACATTTCTATGAGAGATTACCCAATAGCATCTGTATATGTTGCTATGAGCACTCCGGTTACAACTGGATTTCCTAAAGCCCCCAACTGAGAGATTCCCGGTCGATCTGTGTTGGAGCCCTGGAGGGGATGGAGATTATCTGAGGGACTATGGTGCATAGAAGGAAATATCATCCCTTTGGTTGTGTAGACTAATGGGGAAGAGAGCTAGGTGGTTGAAATTGTTGTAAGAGTCACGCCACTATGAATTTTTTGGGTATTAGGTTGTTAGAGTGGACATTAGCTAGTCATACTAAGTTGGTATGTCATTATGGTCTCATAGCCCTAGCTCAGGGGTGACCTACTACTGAGAGAACTAGAGATATCCAATCTATGGTTGGGTGGAACATCTATCATCTACAGCCAATTATGTAAATGTTGATATATATAAGTGTTTTGACTATTGTGTTTAATTGTTGCATTTTATTACGTGTTGATGTGTGTTTAAATGGTGTTGTTTGCATTCATGAAATTAAAATTATCAATGGTTGCATGAGTCGATTTTATCATATTGCGTGTATGCGTGCATTTTTAAATAGTTTCAAAGTTATATTAAGTCGATTTGGTAGTAACATGGCCCAACAAGGAAGTTGGGTATGTTACATACACTTAGGATCATTACGAAGAAGTGTCACAATAATAAAATCAATCTCTTGTTTTGTTTCATTGACTTCAAAACATATTTTGACACAATGCCTAGGACTAACCTTTGGAATATGTCAGAGGAGCCAAAAGTTCCTTTCAAGCTAAGAGTTGTTGTGATAAGGTTGCACGAGAATGTTGTTTCTAAGCTTAGGAACACTCAGGGTTGGTCAGAAGATATTGTAATATAGGAGTTAAGTGAGGTTTCCCCTTGTCCCTTACCCTTTTTGGCATATATGTTGACAAGTTAGAGGGTTGTTTGGAAGAAGCAGGTTGTGTTGGCCTAACTCTACTTGGTATAGTCATCATCCTCCTTCTTTATGTTGATGATGTTATTCGTATGGCAAGGAGTCCCTATGGTATTATTGAGCAACTAAAAATTCTCAAGGAGTTATGCTCTAGTACAAGTATGATTGTTAACGCTGACAATACAAAGGTTATGATAATAAAATCCAAAAATATTGCTTACACTAATTTCATGTATGACAACAACAACTTGAAGGAAGTGACTTCATATAAATATCTAGGAATCGATCTTCATCGCAAGCTCAACTGGAACTATAACATTGAGAAAAGAATAAATGAAGGGTGTAAAGCTTATCACGGGTTTGAAAACAATTGTAAATCGATGAATCTTTGGCTATGGGATAGGAAGAAACTCCTTTTTGAGACTCTTTTCACTCATGTTATCTTATATGGTTGTGAAGTTTGGGGTTGCATCATCTCAAGAGAAACATTGTGAAAGATAGAGCAAATCTAAAAGTGTTTTATAACTTATAATTTCAAAATCAAAGGTCATACAACCTATCATGCTCCTCCTCATAGAAGTGAGTCTTTCTCCCATCGAGAGTGCGACTCTGACTAGGTATCTATTGTACAAGACCATGGTAAACAACATGGAAGACATGGGGCTCCCTAAGATTGCTTCAAACTCCAACCAAAACCACATGTGGCTCAAGCAAGGTTGGCATAAGGATGCCAAGTCTTGGCTAAATCATTGGAGTATAAAGGAAGAGGCCACTTTGCATAACATCGATAATATTAAGCATATTATTGCATCTAAATTTAACGAGAAATTGTTGTGCGATAAAGAATTAGAGGATAAGAGAAAATTAAGGTATTATAAAGATGTGATTAACCCTAATCTAGAAGATCAAAAGTATCTGTTTATTTTGATTAGCATTAAGAAGAAAATCAACGTTGCCGAAATAAGGACAAACTCTCACGAGCACCATATTGAAACATGTTGTTGGGCACTTCCTAAAACATCATGAGTAGGAAAAACTTGTCATCTTTATAACAAAAAAAAAATTAAAAATGAAAAGTACTTTCTCTCACAATATCCTACTCATACCCACATGATTTAAATTTCAAATATTTATTACAATACCAACCGCCCTAACTTTTTCATTTTATATCATTAAAAACAATTCTTAATGTTTTATTACAAAACGATAGCCACATTCTAGTAGATGCATCGAATCAAAAGTTGATGCGTATCATAGTTAAAGGGAACAAATGCCCAATTATGACTTTACATCATCACAAACGATTGTTAATATTTAAATTTCTTAATGTTTCATGACAACCACATTCCAGAATTTTAAAAGAATTTTATAAAAAATGATTGTCAATCCACGTGCTCACTTTAAATTACGGTTTGAGGGTATTTTATAGAATTACATGACACTAAAGTTAGGGATAAAGTGTAAATAATGGATAGAATACTCTTTCAAAAAAAAAGCAAAACCTTGAAAGCTCAACAACCTTTGGGTGCCATAGTGACGTTTATGTCATGATTAAAGGTACTTTAATAGCTGACATAAAATTAAAGTATGCAAATATTCCAATTTGCATAATTAATAATTAATATGAGAATATATTGAAAAAACATGAACATAATCGTTTAAAGTAAATAAAAATTGCATAATTAATAATTAATATGAGAATATATTGAAAAAACATGAACATAAGCGTTTAAAGTAAATAAAAATGTCACGCGAATTTTAATTTTAATTTTTTTTAATTTAGAGTTTTGTGACCATGAAAAGTATTGTAATAGAATAAATATTTTTTTTTTTTAAATAAAAGAAGAATTTTATATTATATCACATGTGTATAGCTCTGTTTTGTTTGGCAGCCACCTGTTCTGTTACATAAGGGAAACTAGAGCAGGTGGCTCCAAGTGATGATATGTCTATCATGGTTGAAATATAGTTTATAAAATTGTGCAGAAAGCTAAAAGTTTCAACAGGAACTTTGTTCCATCTACCTAGCCTAGGGTTGGCTTCATTCAGAGCCGTCATTACTAAGATAATTACACAACTGTAAAAAAGAGTGAAAAATAAATCCCTATTCATTCTAAACATTGTAATTGACAAAAACCGGAATCGGGGGTGGGACGCGTCAAGCCATTGGGGAACCTGGATGTCCATGAGAGGTGTATGTCGGGACGAACTTCTGCTTGCAAGTGGGGTAGCATGCTTGCATTGGGGCTTCTGAGAATGCCTCAAACAACAAATCCAGTCACTGGTTGATTGTCCTTTGNTAATTTTAATTTTTTTTAATTTAGAGTTTTGTGACCATGAAAAGTATTGTAATAGAATAAATATTTTTTTTTTTTAAATAAAAGAAGAATTTTATATTATATCACATGTGTATAGCTCTGTTTTGTTTGGCAGCCACCTGTTCCGTTACATAAGGGAAACTAGAGCAGGTGGCTCCAAGTGATGATATGTCTATCATGGTTGAAATATAGTTTATAAAATTGTGCAGAAAGCTAAAAGTTTCAACAGGAACTTTGTTCCATCTACCTAGTCTAGGGTTGGCTTCATTCAGAGCCGTCATTACTAAGATAATTACACAACTGTAAAAAAGAGTAAAAAATAAATCCCTATTCATTCTAAACATTGTAATTGACAAAAACCGGAATCGGGGGTGGGACACGTCAAGCCATTGGGGAACCTGGATGTCCATGAGAGGTGTATGTCGGGACGAACTTCTGCTTGCAAGTGGGGTAGCATGCTTGCATTGGGGCTTCTGAGAATGCCTCAAACAACAAATCCAGTCACTGGTTGATTGTCCTTTGGCCATGCACCTGTTCGTCCTACTGCTGTCGGATGTCAAAGAGGAGCTCAAGATGCTTCGCTGCCAGATGATAGGCAAAGTGTGAGCCCTCCTCTCCTCCTTCTGTGCCTGTGTCTTCTGTTGTAATTGGGTTCTCCCCTGCTTCTGTCAATTGCCAGCTTTGAGGGATTTCCTCCTCCACAATGCATCCTCTGTCCCCCCAATAAGGTTGGTGGTCGGGGTCAAAAAGACTGGGGAGGTGTGCCTCGGAGGGTGGCCCTGTCGTGTTCACCAAGCTCGGGCCTGGTTACGAAGCTGAAGGTGGCCCTGTGTTCACCAAATTTAGGCCAGGATGTTGAGCTGGAGGTGGTGCCTCCTCTTTGACAGTGTTGAGGCATTGAGGTGCCTCTTCCTTCGAAGTGCTAGCCGGAAAATGCTGAGGCGGCGGTGGAGAGTGCACTGTGGGGGACGAGGTCTCTATTTTTGGTATGCGCAAGGAAGTCTGAGTCTGAGTCTGGAGCAAGGGTGGCGGGATCTCCATTTTTGGAGTGTGTAGGGTGGACTGAGTGCTTCTGGTATGTCTATGGGGACAGCTAAAATGGACAAGTAATGCTCGTTGAGAGGATGTGAGTCGGTTATCTCCGGTGATGGCATTCTTGTCCCTGGTGCCCCGCCTAGGCTTTCCTCGCTCTTAGGGCATAGTGCGAAGAATCAGGGGGTGGGGGAGATGAAAGGGGGGCGTGGGGGTGCGGTGGGGGTCAAAGGAAGCTCGGATGACGCACAAAGTGCGAGCGGTGAAGCCAGGAGGGTCGAGAAGCACTGTGCAGAGGTGGTAACATGCAACAAACAGGAAAAGATGTGCACCTTGGTCGTCTTTATCACCGTTGGGATCCATTGATGTCCCTCCCATCACCATTGAAGGTTGACGGGACTGGTACAAGCGACTGGTATCAGTGGCCTGGCTGGATAGCTCGTTCGAGAGCTCCTCCAGGCACACTGAGTTAACTCCCCTCATGGTATGTGCCATGGGGAGTAAATACTTCGGGGGTGGCAGCTTGGGACATTAACTCCCTCGCCATCTGTCCCCCTCCTCTTGCCAAGTGTCACCCCATCCAAGTATAGAATAATTAATTTTAAAGAAAAAAAGTATAAAGAAAATCCCAATGGRTAAGGGCGCAACCTTTTTTTTCCATGAAAAAAAWTGACTCAATTTTATATTAAATATAAAATCATTTTACAATTAGACGAATTTTGCAGTGAGAATTTAGCTGTAATGGGTAAGGGCGCAACCTGGACTTCTTGAATATTGAATTTCAACAACCAATCTTCATTAAAGTAATGAAAATGGTTGCTACTGAATGTAGGATATGATAAACTGTACTATAAATATACTATCGATATTTTTACAACGTTGTTACTACTTTCTATAAGTGTTATTTTTTTAATATTGGATTTTTATTTGAGAGAAGATTTCCCTATCCTCTCGAACCAGGGAGATAATAATTTTTTGTTATAGAATTTTTTTTTTATTTTTTAATTTATATTCCATTTTTAATTACGTTGAGATAAGTAAAGTATTTTTTTCATAGTAAAGTAATTTAAAAAAATTGTATTCTATTTATTTATAAATAATATTAATAAAATCAAAAGTTTATATTAAATATTTGTTAAATTAAAAACAAATATTAATAATATTAATAAAATCAAATCAAAACAAGTTTATATTAGATATTTGTTAAATTAGAAAGAAAAATCATAATTAATATTTTATATTCTTAAATCATCTACTTTCTAAAATTGTTTAGGAAAGAATAATATTATATTATTTTCCTTTAAAAAAATTATGATTACTTTTTAAAATTTGGTTTATAAGGAGCTTTGAAATTATAAATCGTATTTTCATGTTTTAGTGTATACTTATTATTATTATTTGTTTTTGTTTTTTTTCATGTTTTATTGTATAATTTGGTTTGTTTTTTTAAGAAATCWAAAGTCGAACGTATCAATATAATATTATTTTAAGGTATTTCTTATCTCTATCTCTATTATTTTTAGTAGTCTTAAAGGTTAAAAGTGTTTTAATTGTGCATTAGGTTTCTGCTAGATAACTTCTCTTTTTTTTTAGCTTTTTCATTGTTCCTTGTCTCCTTTATTTTTTAGCTTTTTCATTGGTCCTTGTCTCCTCACCCTTCTCAATTAATTTTTCATTTTTTTAAGTTGTGTTTTCATTGGGATGTGCTTTTGCCTCTTCTTTTTCTTTGTCTGTCTTTACATATTGTATTCTCTCAAACAATCCCATGAACTAACTTTGATCATCGTATTTAAATTTTTATTCTTTTTGAATGCATGTTATATTTAAAAAAATCATTTACATTATATAAAAACAATACATCATAAGTGCATGTACAAAGGTATTTGCAACCTTTTTGTCAAAGAAACTAAAACAACAATAAAGTTCAAATATGCAGTTGTATACAATGCCTTTTGGCTTATTTGATCAATATAAATTATTTAGCTAACAACTACTACATATGTATTCTATGATTGACAAAATGAAAACAAAGAGCTAAATTTGTTCTTAAAAATATATTTGCATCAAAGTTTCTAAAGAACAAATAAACTGAAATTCTCGTACAATGTCAAACTCTACTCAGAGAGGAGCGGACCATTTTTTTGGAATCACCCACTAACACCACTCTCCAATGAAACCTCCCCTACAAAATGGTTGCAAGCTTAGACTAAATAAACTCCCAACAAGATTTGGCAAATGAATAATCCCAAAGAAGGTGCTTCACCATTTCCAGCTCGAGGCAGGAAGGTCAAAGCTCATTCAAGAGATTGTTTTTGAACAACCTTGCCTTGGTAGGAAGTCCCTGGTACAACAATAGCCACACAACCCCTTGGAGTTTGTAGCTCGCCCCAACTACTCACACACTAAGCAATCTCTTGATCCACCATTTCTCCACGTCAGTAGACACCCATCGTGCATTAAGAACTGGGATGTTCTCATGCCTATGATGAAGAAGATAATACAATCTCCAAGAATCATATTCGATGAAGGGGTGCTTGAAGCTTCACTCCAAATCATGACAAAAGGAACTAGGCATTTCTATATTAATTTTGAATTGGTACTCCTATGGAATAAGAATAGCAATCTCCATAATTGTATGTTGATCCATAGAAGATAGGGAAAACTCATGAGCAATGGATCACTAGTTTTTCTTAGAGTGAGCACCGACATTCCATAAATCCCTCCAATAAAGAATCTTCTTCTTACTCAATTGTTGCCCCTCAAAATAAGGGATACAAGTTATACACGTGCACTACACCTTCCAACTCCAAACCTGTCTTATGGCCAATTAACATCTTTCCCAACTACCTACCATATGCCATTGCACCAAGCCAACTACATGCTACCCAGATAATTCTAATAATAAAGGAGCCTGAGATCTAGAAGTTGTGAGGAGGTGAAATAATGCCACAAATTCCAAAAGAATCCATAATCCTGCCAATATGTTGTGTTGTGAGAAGATGATTCCTCAACAATACTCTCCAAGGAGAGCATCTCTCCAAACATTGGACCGCCCATTGGGTAGCTAAGATGATACCCTAAGTTGCAATATCAATCAACCCTAGACCTCCCTCATCCTTGGGCATAATGCAAACACCCAAAGGTATAATAATGGACCATAATAATAAAAAACTAAAAAAAAGGAACATACCAATTGTAAAATTCTATAATAAAATAAATTAGTGTAAATCCATCTTAATCATGAATCTTTTAAACATCTAAATACTCAAGTTTTTGTTTTTTTTATCCCTCTCGGTACTTATTATATTTGGGGTTAAGACTGATCTATGCTAGTTTATGATAATGCAATCATTTCATATTGTGGTATCGCATGTTGGGGAATGTACACTCATTATTTTCCATTATCTCATCTTAATTTGACAAGGTTTCTTTTTAAGAAAAAACTTGGGAGGAAACTTAAGGGATGCTTCCTCATCTTTGTGTATGGAATCCCTAGTAAACTCGTTGCCTTATATTAGCATGATTAACCCAAGAGATTCAAATTGGGCACCTGATAACACAAAACTAGCCAAATGCCTAGCAATATTGGTGAAAACCAATTAAGCTAACCCCTTGTACTCACATAAAACTTGTTTTAAAGGACTAAAGGCTAACTTCTAAGGTTATTGTGTTTGGTTGATTTTCGTTGTACTAAGAGAATCTAATTAGCATCTTTGCATTCAACCATTGTCCCTTTGTATTTGTGTGAATTTACTTAGTTTTAACTGCATGGCAATTTGTTAGCATAGTCGTTCTAAAACTTTAGGTTTACCAATTGGAATTCTTGTAAACATTGTGGGTGAGAGCACACTTTTTATATACTTCCTTCTCTTGGTCTTGAAAGAAGCATAAGAAAACTTCAAAGATGCCTCTAGCTTTGAAGTAAATATTTGCAAAGCAATTTCACACAAAGTCAAGCAAATTTCTTGTCTTCGCCTTTTCTCATATCACACTTTATATTTTTTTCTATGAAAGTTTTACAGGGAAAATTTTGGGTGCTTCTTCACACGTATAGATGGTACTCGATGAAAAATATCAATGTTGATTACGATGTTTGAATCAAAAGGAACTTTGAGGGTGTTGGGCCCTTCGTTTTGAGGATGCCTTGATTTTGGGAAAGCACTACAGACTAACTAAAAGTTTACAAGTAGCAGAAAAAGTCAAAAGTGTCGCGGGCTAGCTGGAAGTCTAAAAGAAACGAAAAAGGTAAAAATCATAGCATGCCAGCTGGAAGATGGAATAAAATGAAAATATCATAGGTGGAAAAAGGAATCCAAGAAGTGGAAAAGAGAAGATTTGACCTAGACAGGAAAAGTATAAAAAAGAAGGCAATATGACATGAAAAAGGTTAGGATGATCATGCAGTAATAGGCTAATCCTTCTATCTCTAGAGTAGGGCTGGGTTTTGTATAGTTATTTATTTTGTGAAGAGTATTGAGTCTATAATGGGTTGAGAGGGAACAAATCTCGTTGCACCATATGAGCTATAGAGGAATCACGTATTTTGAAGGCAGATCTATTGGATCTATTTTGTATGAAGGTCAGAATGTTACTGTTGCTAATATAATGGTGTGATTTGGGGCCATAAAATTTGTTTTGCATGATTATCTATCCTACTATGAATGTATCTATGGTACTATTATGTATTTTCTTATCCCTTTTTATGTTATAGTACTATTTGAATGATATCACAACTTGATCTCAATGGTAAATCAATGGATCTGCATAATCTAGGAATATATATGATGATGTGTTTTCTATAACTCTCTTCACCACACATGTCTCATCTACACTTTGGGTGAGACCTCCTTCCCTTGTAGAAGGTTGAATATGCCAGTGTTCCTAGACTACAATGGTGCCTTTTGTTGGTAACTTCTGAGAACCCTTCTCTCGATCTTGTGCCATCAAATGGTTCTATTGTCGGGACCAAGCTTTAAAGGGAGATTTTAGAGGATGCCTCATCTGATCTACAAGTATGAGGTTGAGAACTAGTGGGAAAGAAGGTGCAATGCATTCATACAGTAGGAAGTCGAGTTGTAGCACAAAAGCGTTAGGGTTGTAAAAATTATTATTTCTATTCATAGCCTTCTAGTGACCAATACAAGATCTTTTGGGTTAAGTTCCTCGAAGAATTATTTCAATTATTAGATCGGTTGAAAGAAGCTCCAAAATACAAAGATCAGGTTAAAAAGAGATATTACTAGACCGTTGAGGGTCTAGCGGCTCTTCATCGGTTAGATCATTAGATTTCTCGAGTTGTGGACTTATGGGTTTACACTACTTTGGAAGGTTACAATATCGAGTTCATTGTGGAAAACCATCAAGCCTTTTCTAAAGTGAAAGTTGTATTCAAAGAAGGAGCAAGATGAATAATGTTGCAGGAAATCCCTTTGTGGATCAAGTTTTTATTAGTGGAAGAAGGAATGTTGCATGTTACTTTATTTTATATGGCAGCGTAAACCCCTGTGCTCAGGGGAGGGTGATTTATGAGAGGGTTCATGAGTTAGGAAAATGAATATTTTCCTTGAAATATGAGAGGTCATCGAGAAAAAAGTGCAAGGGATGAACGATCTTAGAGGAGGGTTGCTATTATTGAAAAGAGGTGCCAGAAACAGATGAAAAAATAATGAAGAGATCTGATCAATCGCGGAAGGAGACCTACTTTAAGAGTAGTCATAGAAGGGAGTTAGAAGAGTTGTGGAACCTGCAGAGACAAGGGAGACTGGTCAGTTGATAGTTGAAAGAGAGAGTTGGTGAGAGAGGTGAAGGTTATAGAGGAAGCATACAAGAGGAAATAAATTCAGAAGAAACAGATGAAAGAGTAAGGGTAGACGCCACCACTAAAGAGGAATACTCAGCCGAGACCTCAAAGGAAGTTGCGGGAGAATCAAAACCTGTAACGGGAGAAGATGTTGGATTGCATCAAGAGGTAAACACAACACTGTAAGAAAATGACACCCCAAGATCAAATAAATTTGTTCTGAAGGTAAAGGAACCAACCCTGAATCACCCATTCCCCCAGTTCCATCTACAAATCTGGTAATTTCTACAATAAATCCTTCTATAATTTATGTTATTCCTAACCCTTCAAGTTTAGCAAGTTGGGGTAGTGGAAGTGTGGCAAGTTTTTCAGTCATATCACGATCGGGACCTTCAGGGTTCTTTTTAATAAGGTCTCCAAATCCCTCAATGGAAAATCAAAATGAAGGATCTCTTAACCAATACCTTGAGTTTTGGGGTAAGGGGGATGAGGATGTTGAGAAAAATTGGTTTCTCTACAAACAAGTTAGTTGAGTTCCAAACTACCCTAAGAGTTTGGGCTCTCAAATGGTACATGAAGGAAATTGAGTCGAGGTCTCAGGGGAAAGCCTTCATGCTCGCTAAGGTAAAGCAGAGGTTTATAGATAAATTTTGGCTACCAAAGTTAGAGAAACAAGCTCTCTATGATTTGCAGGAGATAAAGTAGAGAGATGGTAAGTCTACATGGGAATACAATCAAAGATTTAAGGATGTGATAGGGAAATTAGAAAACCCTATCCATGAGGATCATCAAAGAGAATGGCTAATTCAGGAGATATTACCTTTGACTCAACAAAGAATAGTTACCTTGGGAGAAGCATTGGAGTAAGTCATGAAGATTGAAGCTATGGCAGGTTATACATGGAGCTTAATAATTATGAGACCTTCAAAAGATGCAAGTATTATGCAACCACATGGCCAAATCTTTGCGTTAATTGAAAAAATTCAAGAGTTGACCCTTCCTAAAATAGGTTGACTACAAGTCTGTGTATGATCTATTACACAAAAGGTCATGTAGCAAATGAATGTTCAATATTGAGGGGTATAGGGCCCTCTAGTACACCAATGGATCCTCTGCCAATTGGACCAGCAGTAAGAGTTGCGCAAGTTATTGCTACCTCACCTTTTCATGGACCCGTCTAGTATCATGCCTTTCCAACTAATCAAGGGGGTCAAAGAAGAAAAATATATGAGATATTTCAAAGTCACGATCATTCTCCAAGGCATTGCCCCATTTTACAAAAGTATACACCTGCATAGAATACCATGTATTGCAATTTTTTTGGTTCACCCTCCCATAACAGTAATCAATGTCGTGCTCTATATGCACTTGCAGACATGTTGGATCGATTTACATTCAAAGTAAATGAAGGACCTCAAGGAATTGGGGGAGGTCACAGAGGTGGAGGTGGATACCGGGGTGGATGAACTGGCAGAAGGGGACTAGTTCAGTGCTACAATTAAGATGAGCAAGGGCATCTGGTGAGATATTTCCCCCTTCCACGAAGACCTTGGTGTGGACACTACAAGAATAACACTCATGCTACTGAAGACTATCCAAATTTGATTTCTAAATGGGAAGATTGTGCCAGGCAGAGAGGATCAAATATGATAAATTATGAACCCAAAGCTATGGCCAAAAGAGGTGGGGCTAATATTAATATCATCAATAGAGGAGGATAAAAGACTGGTGCAGATGCAGAAAGTCCACATCAAACAAAAATTCAAAAGGTTGTACCATAAAATACCAAGTATGATCCTATATAACAAAAGAAATTATTTAAGAATGCAGTATAAATGTTCAGACAAATTCTTAGTCCTTCAACAACTATAGTTGCAGAAACGAGTTTCAAGTTGAATCATCATTAGCCAAGGATCGTTGGAGAGTCATTTCTAAGACATAATCCTCTGGTAAGTCACAAAAGGTTGTTGATCTTTGGATTCAAATATTTTATAATATATTAGATGATGGACAACTTACTTAGAAGTTGTGGAACACAATTAAAGTGTCATTGGGAGTTGAAGGAAACCTAGAGGAATTTATTTTCGCTAACCTTCTAGAATGGAAGGCAAATAGGGTTCAAAAGAGAAAAGGGAGGAATGGAAGAGAGTTTAGGGTGAATTCTCATATTGATGACTACGAGATCAGGCATGTTATGTTGTATTTAGGCTCTGATGTCAATATCTTTCCAAAGAAGACTTGAGAGGCAATGGGAAATCCGAAGTTAGTTATTCTTCTATTCAGTTGTGGATGGTGAACCGATACTGTATTTTTCAAGTAGGAATGTTATAGAACGTTGAAGTAGACTTAGCTATTGTCAAAACAATAGTTGATTTCGAGGTTTTGGAATAATGGGAGAGAAGGATATATATCCAGCTCTATTAGGTATTGATTAGGCTTATGAAAAATATGTTTTCATTGATCTCAAAAAGGAAACTATGACTTTCGAGTCTGATGGCATGAAGGTCACTCAACCACTAGATCCTTATCAAGGTCCAAGATACATTGAAATGACAAATGATAATATGGAGACAGATGTGATTGATCATTTGTATACTTTGTTTTTCGGGACACGAGTTGATTATACCAGTCCAACTAATGATGAATTAGTTAGTTGAAGGAGTGTCCAGTCAGTGGATGAAGACTTTGAAGTAGCATTCAATGATTGGAAACAAGGATGATATGAGAATTTTTCAAGATGTTGAGCAACTGTCAGAGATAAGTGATTATCCAACATATGATGGAACCTTACAGCTACATACTTTTCTCATTGACATGGAGGATAAGGTTGCGGTGGAGAAAATAACTTCAACACTTGACATATCTTTGAAGTCTTCCCCAACCGGGTGTTGGGCTACCAATAAAGGAAATCTTTCTTCTTGGGATGAGGTTAAGCTTTCCATATGAGACTGTTTCCTTCCTCCATCACAAGTCATTCATCCAAGTGAATATTGAAAGAGGAAGGGTCTCCTATTAACTCTTCAAACATATGATGGTCTATCTTATCCAACTAAGCACATCGATCATTGTTTTAAGGTATGGAAAGTTGTGCAATTTCCTTCTCAGTTCTAGGTACACCAATTCTTTCATTATCTAGGAACAATTCCAAAAGCTTGGTATGCGCACGAGGAGACTAGAAGAGAAACTGCATGTTGGAAGATATTACAAGGTCAATTCTGCCATGATTTCTCTTTTTTTCTAGTAATTCTTCGAAAATCATAGTTGTATTGCAACAAATTAAGAAAATGTTGTTTAGTAATGAACTCTAGCCTAAATATCCACTTACAATCTATTCTAAGCATGAAAATCTGCTTCAATATAGTTTTTATTCATCTCCTACAAGAATACCCATGGCTTGTAGCAAGGTTGACAAGGATCATGAAGACCCTAAGGACTTAGAATAACTTAGACACTTGACCTTTAAAGAATCTATAAGAACAAGAGAAGTTAAGGATACCCTATCATGTGATACCAACAGTTCATATACTTAGCCTCTGACTTTGCAAAAAATGAATATCGAGAGTGAGAACCATCCTAAGATGGTATCTATAGGGGATTATTGGGATGAACAAACTGTGATGAGGATACAAGCTCTGTTGTGGGAGTATGAAGATTTGTTTCCGAAGATTTTTTCAAAGCTAAAAGGGATTCAGGGAGATTTGGGAGAGATGAATATAGAATTGAAGCATGATTCTAAGCCAATCAAACATAGACCATATCGATTGAATCCTAGAGTCAAGGAAAATCTTAAGAAGGATATCGATAAAATGCTTGCAACTGGGTTAATTTTCCCTATGGATGAGGTTGATTAGATCATCCCTATTTTAATACAAAGTAAGAAGGGTAGCGATGATATTAGAGTTTGTGTGGACTACTTAAGTTTGAAATCAACCTGTGTACACGATATTTTTCCTACTCCATTTAGTGATGAAGTCCTTGACTAGGTGGCGGGAAATGAAGCATACTCTTTCACTGATGGTTTCTCAGGTTATCATCGAGTCATAATTGAGGAAGAAGTTAAGAAGAATACCACCCTTACTGCCGAATGGGGTTCTTTTTCTTATAATGTTATGCCCTTTGGGATAAAGAATGTTCCTGTTGTTTTTCCCAGGATTGTGATTTGTTATAAAAACAGGATCGTGAAGCAATAAAATAAAACAAATGTGGAAATAAAACACAGAAGATACATAATAAAATAGAGACGCAAATATATGTGGTTCATCCAGTGTGGGCTACATCCACTAGAGAAATTTCTAGGTCCTTCCTTTATTATTATCCAGCAAATGAAGAAATACAACCTACATCAAACCCGATGTAACTTCCTCTTCTTTCTCTCACAGTATCCTATCTCAGAATACAATATTTTCCATGATACACAACTGTAATACATTTCCCTCATAAGAGAGGGTTACCTTCTAGGGAAAAAATACCTAACATAACTTCTACCGTTAGATCTGTGACCTTATAATGAACGGTCCAAATTTACAATGAAATTACAATATACTTTTACAAGGAAATTTTTCCTTTGGGGGATTTGCCCCCAAACCCCCACCGAGGGCCTGCTTGTCCTTGGACCCCGTAGAGGGGGTAATCCCCCTCTGCACTCCCCCGCGTGGAAGAGTGTACATACTTCTGGGGTGTAAATACTCCATGGGGTATAAACACGGCTGAAAACAAAAGACCTCTGAATTAGGAAGATAACCAAGCTCCACAACCAACAATCTCCCACTTGGAGACTGATCTCAACAACTCCACCACTGTTGTATATGCTGGACTTTGAACCTTCTTGGACCTCGAAAATTTCTCATCTTCATCTTCATTCTTGAAGACCAACTGAAACTGAGCAGGAACTCAGTTTCTCCCTAGTTACTCCCTTTGTTAACATGTATGTGGGATTCTGGCTAGTGTGTATATTTTCCAACTTCAAATGTCCATCTTCCAAGATGGATCGTATGAAATGGTACCTCGGTTGTATATGCTTAGTCTTCGAATGGAAGGCTGAATTATTTTCAATATGAATGGAACTCTCATTGTCACAATACAACCTGTTATTCTCCTACTTCTTTCCCAATTCCTCCATAAACCTCTGTAACGAAATCATCTCCTTACTATCCTATGTAGCAGCAACATACTATGCCTATGTTGTTGAAAGTGTTGTTGAAAGTGAAACAACCTTTTTTAGTTTCGAAATCCAACTTATTGTTGTTCCACCTATAGTAAAAACATACCCTGTGGTGCTTCGCTTGTTGTCTTTATCACCTACCATATCTGAATCAACATATCCCTGTAGAAAAGTGTCTAAACCTCTAAAACATAATGCATGAGTAGCAGTACCTCTCAAATACCTGAGAATCCACTTTACTTCCTCCCAATGTTATTTACTTGGATTGTTCATATACCTCTCACAACTCCCACTACATGTGCAATATATGGTTTTGTGCAAACCATTGCATACATCAAGCTAGCAATTGTTGATGAATAAGGGACCCTCGACATGTATTTTATCTCCTCCTGTGTCTTGGGACACATTTCCTTAGTAAATTTGAAATGGTTGGCTAAGGGTGCACTAACTGGTTTTGCATTCTGCATTCTGCATTCTAAACCTCTCCAACACCTTCTCTATGTACTCACCCTGAGACAATGTCAATTTGCGATTTTTCCTGTCTCTTGTTATTCTCATACCAAGGATTTTCTTTGCAGCACCCAAATCCTTCATCGCAAATGAATTAGCTAATTTCTTCTTGAACACATTTATATCATGCATATTAGACCTTGCAACAAGCATGTCATCTACATATAATAACAAGATAATATAGCTTCCATTTTCTAGATTTTTGAAATAAACATAGTGATCAGAATGGCATCTACTATAACCTTGTTCTGTCATAAACCTGTCAAGCTTCAAATACCACTGCCTTGGAGATTTCTTTAGGCCATACAATCTCTTCTTCAACCTGCATACCAAATTCTCCTTCCCTTGTACCTCATACCCCTGTGGTTGTTGCATATAAATCTCTTCCTCCAAATCCCCATGGAAGTTGTTCAAGATTGCGGTTGGACAGGGTTGGTTGGGTTAGCGGTTGGGCGGATGTTTCGTAAAATCATACCTTTCTTTGGTAAAACCCCTTTACAACAAATTAGCCATATAAAGCTTTTCTCCTGATCTTCTTCCTTCAACATGAAAACCATTTTATTCTACAATACTCTTTTTCATGGAAGCCAGACCAAATCCGTCACGGTTATTTACCAAGGAATCCATTTCACTCACTTCAATTGCTCCACTTCTTTTTGGTGTCTACACGCATTGCCTCTTCATATTAGGTTCGATGAGTCAACAATAAATAATACAATCATTGCCTCTTCATAACATTCTGGTTCACCAGAATCAGTCAACAATAAATAATACAATGAAGGAGAGTATCGTTCAGGGGGTATACTTAACCTAGTAGATTTTCTAACAACACTTGCAGGTGTTTGAGGTACATGTTGCTCCTGTTTTTGTACATTTTGATTTTCTAGTTCCTTTGGAATTTCTTTTTCAGTGATCTCATCAAGCACTATGTATTCTTGTTTTTCTTTTTCCTGTTTCTTTCCCTGCAACTGATCTTTGTACATGACCTTCTCATTTAATATGACATATCTACTCCTAATGATTTTGTTATTTTCATAATCCCATAAGCGATAACCAAAATCATTAACATTGTATCCAATAAAGGTACACTTCTTGGATTTTTCCTCAAGATTTGTTCTATTTTCTTTATCAATATGGACAAATGCTTGACAACCGAAAGTTTTCAAAAAAGAATAGTTTACCTTTTTTCCTATCCATTCCTCCTCTGGGATTCTACCATACAAAGAGCTTGAAGGTCCTTTGTTTATTAAGTAAACAATAGTATCTACAGCATCTTCTCATAACTGTAAGGGAAAACTAGCATGCAATCTCATACTCCTTGCACGCTCCATGATTGTCCTGTTCATCCTTTCTGACACAACATTTTCTTGTGGTGTTCTTGGAATTGTCTTCTCTCTATGAATCCCATGGTATGAACATTAATCATCAAACTCCTTGCTACAATATTCACCTCCATTATCTGATCTGAGACACTTCAAACATTTTCCTGTATCAAAAACATCATATTTTTCTAGTAGAAATCTTTCACGGACTGAGCACAACTATACTAGCACTAAAAGATGAGGTCTGGCCATGGTCTATGCTCTGCAAAAGTTTAGAAACTATCTGCTAGGAGGCCATTTAAAATTCTTTACTGACCATTCAACTTTGAAATATTTGGTCAATAATCATGTGTTAGAAGGGAGGATTTGTAGGTGGTTGTTGCTTTTTCAGGATTTTTCCTTTGATGTTGTTTTCAAGCTAGGAAAATTGCATGTTGGTCCTAATAACTTATCTTGGCTAGAATCGGGAGAAAGTGGTGGAGTTGTAGATGACCAGATCCCAAATGCACATATCCTTAAAATTAAGGCTATCCCAGATTATCTTTCTAATATTGCATTGTTTCTAACTACTAGTACTGCACCTGAGGGATGTTCCGCAACTCAGAAGAAGCATTTGGTGGTTTGTGCTGCAAACTATTAGTTGATTACAAGCAAGTTATATAAGTTAGGGTTGGAAAACAACCTTAGAAGACGTGTACTTGATCATGAGTGACTTGAGATCTTATGGGAATGTCATAGTGGAGTTGCGGGAGGACATATTGGAGGGAAGGTGACCACACAGAAGATACTTCGAGTAGGTTCAACTATGTTCAAACATGCTAAGGATTACACCAAATATTGTGATGTATGTCAAAGAGTTGGTAAGTCGTCACACAAGGACAATTTTCCATTACATCTTGTTCGGGCACTTCAATCTTTTGAGAAATGGGAAGTTGACTTCATAGGACATATCAACCCGCCAGCCAAGCACTCAAAGGCGAGGTACATTATCATTGATATAGACTATTTGATCCGATGGGATGAAGCAGAACATGTTAGGGAATGTTCTATAGATACAAAAACCAAGTTTATTTTTGAGAACATCATTACTCAGTTTGGGAGGAGTTTGACCAATGACCAAGGTGCACATTTCATCAGTGAGACAATATCCACCCTCACCCGAGAGTTCCTAATTCATCATCACAAACGTAGCCCATATCATCTGCAAGTTGATGGTACAATGGAAGAATTTAACACAATTCTAGAGAAAGGATTGACTAAAGTATGTTGTGCTAATCAGGATGACTAGGATGGGAGAGTTCCAACTGTGCTATGGGTCTACAAGTCTACTACAAATAAATTACATAGATATTCTCCTTTCCAATTGGTTTATGGAAAAGAAGAAATCATCCCAACCGAGTTTATCACTGCCAATTTATATATCGCACATGTGACTCATATGACAGATGACAAATAAATTGCAGAGCTATTGGAACTGGATGAAGCCAAATTTCTAGCATATTTTCATCAAGCTATGGAGAAGGCTAGATAGAAGGCTTGGCATGACAGGCACATCAAGACCAATATTTTTGCACAAGGTGATCAAGTTTTGTTGTATGACAACAAGTACCAAAAGCATCCAAGGAAGTTACAAATGTATTGGCTTGGACCCTTTATAGTTGCGGAAATTCAGGAATCAAGAGCTATCAGAATGGTGCAACTGAATGGTATTCTTCATCTGGGATGGGTGAATGGCACACGTCGAAATCCCTACATCTCTGCTCATTGAAATAAGTTCTGCAACACTCCTATCATATGGAGTGAATAAAGTAGGTAGGTTTCTGTTTTGTTTTGTTGTTTCCCCTTTTTCATTAATAAAGCAATGAAGTGTCCAACTGTCTCTCATACTAGAGTCTAGATGTCGTTGTCAGTTTGTCCAGCTCAGATCACACCATTGTGGTCAGGTGGGGGAGGGGTTGTGTCAAATATTTTTTGCATTTAGTAATTTTTGAGGTCTACGTTACTATCATGTTGTTGTTGCTTTGTTTGTTAAATACAATTAGTACCTTTCTATTGTTGTTCGCTCCCTATCAACAAAATTCATTTATGTCAAAAAGGTTGTCAGTACTTTTTCGACTAATCGCCAGCATGTCAATTAATTTCCCGAGTGTCCTACTGTGTCAAATTTGTGTTGGTACTTGTTCCCTTTATTTCCCAAATCACTGATTAGATTTTTTCCTGTTGGTTACTCATGTTCGTTGATAATGTTGAATTATTTATGCGACATCTCCCTTAATGACCATTTAATGCTTATCTCTTGTCACCTCATTGCAACTGCCTATAAACTTGTAATCACCCGTTGTCCAAGTCATTGTGTTTTACTAGGTTATTTGCGTACTCAACCCTGGAGCCCGATGAAAGTTCTATGAATCCACACCTACGCCCTTGTCCCCCTATTGTGTTTGTATACCAGTGCAGGTTTCCAACCATGGGTCATAGTACAACTGCTCAAAGTGTTGTCCCAGATATCATTGTTCCAATGGATATCATTGATCCACGATTGAAGTTAAAGAAGATCTGCAAGTTAAAGTCGAGCAAACTCGACTCATCTATATTGATCTCTCTTATGGCAACTTGTTTCCCCTCATGAAGGTCGATGTATTCCTAGATTATTTCTCGCTGCCTTCTGGAGAGGTGGACACACAATGGAATACTCCTTACATGGTGTTGCAGGAGTCAACAATTATGAATTTGTGGGACTTGCCTATATTCGACATTACTGGAAAATTTGGACTCTACACCAAGTTCCTGATCAACAGGGTACACGGTGGCTCTTTTTGGCTGGATAGAAAATATCTTATTCATGTAGATGATATGCATCAATTGATAAGGTTATCAATAGATGGAGAGGATGTCTCAAAAGGATTTCAGGGTTTAGGAAAGCACAGAAGGAAGAAAGGAGAACTCAATTTGTATGACAGGTTTGGCACCAGACGAGGACGTCACGAAGTTGTCATCGACCTTATTAATGATGAAAAAGTTCATTGTTCCTGTTACTTAATCACCAACAAATTAATGAATAACTATATAAAATCGAAATGCATGTTAGATGCCATTTTCGTCATTGACTTTTGTAAACAGGGAGCGCCACTGAACTGGTGCAAGTATTTTCTCACTAAGATGTTACATGCTTGCGCATATGAACATGAGAATGTTGGTTATTTCATATACAACTATCTCTTAGTCGAATTATTATGGGAAATGGGGCCCACCCCAGGGGAGGGAGTTAGCAATTATTCCAGACAGTTGCATAACTATGAGGTTCTATCCACAGAAAGAATGAACGGAAACCCCCAATGCTTCATTCAACGATGTTGCCTTCTTGTTGTGGTGCAATTACCTTCTCCTTTCCACCCAATGAACATGGATTCCACGGGACTCGTCGAACAGGAACACCAACAAGATTTGGTTCGACATGAACAAAGACCATACATTTGTATGACCAAGAGATGTAGATCTCGAGAATTTTCACACTCCTCCACTGCCTTATTATCTTGATGAGGAAACTTTAGACAAAAAGGTATGTTCATGGCCTGGAGTAAAGAGGGAGAAGAAGAAATCAGGAATATCATATCAGTTTCCTGCAAATTTCGCAACGGGAGGCTCTGGCATAGACAGATGTTCTGGGTTCTAGCACACCAACAATGAAGAGACAATGTATGCCCCCAAACCCAGAGGAATAAGAGGAAGAAGAGGCCCTTCCAAGTTTAGTCCTTTTGTTGTTGTTTCCATCAATCCTAGATACTGCTACGTTCTCAGTAAGAAGTTTCATGAATTTTTTGAGGTTGGTTTTACCAAGAAACCCCGCATTGTTTCCCTGTCTTCGTCTACCACTCCCCCTATTATCATTGATGTAATCCCCCTCACTTCACTTCCACCACACATAAAAACTATTCCCCCATGTTCCATCCTTTGTTCCCATTATCACCATCCATGATGACCTCATGATTAAAGTCTAGAGTACCCCTATCATCTAAGACCTTAGTCACCAATAGATTACCTCTGTCACGGACATCCCGCCTAGTCCTCCTTCATCCCCTCCCCACACTCATACTTAAATGGTTGAGACAGAGTCTGTTGACCCATATGCTACACGGGGAGGAAGCATGTTCCATATTCCTTTCCCTTTTCCATAGATTCTACAAGTTAGTGTCCCCATCAATACTCCCATAGAAACTATCCTCCATCCAAAGATAACAAAACCAGTAGAAGTACAAGGTCATATGGGTTAAGATCCTCCACACAACCTGATGGATGTCAAGGAAGATTCTACTTTGTCACATAGCACGAGCTATGTTCATGAGTAGGTTGTGCCATTACTTCAATAGCCTCAATAGTGTTGCACAATTCTTGAATTGTATCTGGAGCATATAGAAGTGGTTAATTTTCTCCCACAAGTTGTCCAAGAAGGCTTGCTTGTAGCTTCCAGGATATGTCTCCAGGTCCCGATAATGCAACTACTCATAGTGTCTCCAAGAGATCGATTGCAAGTGGCCAACCAATTGCATCAAGATTTCCTATGGACCCCTCTATCACTAGCGAAGATCTTACAACATGGTCCACTCAACAATTATTACATAGCATGCTCGCATCGACTAATCAGATTGAGCACATGATTGTTTATGTTAAGCACGCCAATGATTAAATAGTTCAACAAACACAACAATTGCGTCAGGAATTGGTTGCAGTATCAGAGGATTGTGATCACGAACATGCATTGGGTGCACATGATGAATCGACAATGGAAGTTGTCACTGCGAATTTTGCTCAAGTTTGGCCCACATTCAGGCAAGTTTCCTTGCAGTTTCCCGAAGACATTACCCTGGTTGTGCCAACGCGATGGATTGAGCTTATTGTCGATGCTTGGTCACAGTTGGCTGCTCAAATTGATAGTCTTCAATAAGAAATGGATGCAATCTGATTGAAGGAAAAAGAGCATCCCCATTCTATGATGGAGAAGGTTAATCATGCAGTGGTGGAAGGGGATCTCATTCGGTCATCCCTTCATGACTAAACGAGAGAATGTAACAAACTCTTCACGATGATCAATGATTGGGTTGGTTTTTTAGAACAAAGAAGTAAGTCGGTAGAAGAGTTGAGAGATTAGCTTCAACGAATGAATGTAGAAGCAAAAACCATCATTGATCCCATTGAGAAATAAGCCAAGTTTGCAGAAATCCAAGTAGCAGATGAAAAACTTGATGCAATGTACAATTATGCTCAAGCAAAAAAGAAAGAACTCAGAGACTTCTGACTTGCGGTGCAAGATGTGTACATCCAGATGCATCAACTAGATTCAGTTGTGGAGACAGAATGGAACACATTGCTTGATACTAAGCCTGTGAAGCCTGATGTTGCAACATTGCAAGATTTTGTTGTTGGAGCTTCAATTTTAGTAAGGAAGTGGCAGGATCGTGTGGAGCATTATGACAGCTTCCACCAACAAGTAGTGAAGATCATCCCAGAGTTGGTCCCTTCATTTAAAGGAGGCCCCAGTAAGGAAACACAAGGCTGACTCGGGGCAAGTCAATGGTTGTGATCATGGCCTGTTGGGACCTTCATTTTGAGCATGCCTTGCTTTTGGGAAAGCATCGCGAGCTAATTGAAAGTTTACAAGCAACAGAAAAAATTCCAAAACATTGCGGGCTAGCTGGAAGTCTAAAGGCAACAGAAAAGGTCAAAATCATTGCACGCCAGTTGGAAGATGGAATAAAATGTAAATATCCTGGGTGGAAAAAGGAATCAAATAAGCGACAGAGAGTGGATTCCATCTAGACAGTAAAAATATAAATAAGAAGGCAATGCAACTGAAAAAAAAGTTAAGATATGTTCATGCAACAATAAGCTAATCCTTCTATCACTAGAGTTAGGTTGGGTTCTATATAGCTATTTCTCTTGTGAAGAGTCTTGAGTTTGTAATGGTTTGTGAGGGAACATATCTCATTGTGCGAGATGGGCTGTAGAGGACTCATGTATTTTGAAGGGAGATCTATTGGATCTATTTTGTATGAAGGTCAAAATGTTATTGCTCCTAATATAATGGTGTGATTTGGGGCCATAAAATTTGTTTTGCATGATTATATATCCCATTATGAATGGATCTATGGTAATGTTGTGTATTTGCTTTTCCCTTTTTCTGTTATAGTACTATTTGAATGATATCACAACTCTATCTCAATGGTAAATCAATGGATCTGCATAATCTAGGAATAAATTGGATGATCTGTTTTATATAACTCTCTTTACCACACAAGTCTCGGCTACGCTTTGGGTGAGACCTCCTTCCTTTACAGAAGGTTGACAATGCTAGCATTCCTAGACTACAACGGTTCCTTTTATTGCTAACTTCTGAGAACCATGGTCTTGATCTTGCGCCAACAGAGGGAGGCACACAATAGAGACATGATACATGGGGAATCGACCTCACACTCAACCACTAAAACTAACCCACCAAACTATTACCATTTTATATGTAAAAAAATAACATATGCAATTTGCTCTATAAATTTTATAAGTATTTGTATTACTGAGAATTATGTTCGAGTGTGATTTGACCATTGTAACAAGTGTTCTTAGGAATGCAACATTGAAACACACAACACAATGATCAACTTTAATAATCGATAATGGAAAACAAGCATGGAAAAACACATGTCTATGTTAGAATAATGTGGCACCTATTTTTAAAAGTGGGGATACAAACAATCCCTTTAATCATAGGACCATTATGATTAGCCCCCTTTTAGCCAAGTTATATGGAATAATTTGGGAAAAAAGATTAGCATATGACCAGAAAGATATGGAAAAATATCTAAAGGCCAAGCCATACTTAGAAGCTATCATTCAACTATGGACCATCGTTTTACGCTTAGGATCATTGTGGAGAAGTGTTTCAATAATAAAATCGATCTTTTGTGTTGTTTCATTGACCTTAGAAAATATTTTCACATGGTGCCCAAGACTAATCTTTGGAATAGGTTAGAGGAGCTAAAAGTCCCTTTCGAGTTGAGAGCTATTGCGATGAAGTTGTATGAGAATGTTGTTGCCAAGATTAGGAACACTAAGGGTTGGTGAGAATATTGTTTGTCCCCTACCCTTTTTGGCATTTACATTGACAAGTTAAAGGGTTGTTTGGAAGAAGCAAGGTGTGTTAGCTTGATCCTCACTGGTATAGTCATCTTCCTCCTTTGTGTTGATGATATTGTTCTTATGGTGAGGAGTCCTATGATCTTGACAAGCAACTAAAAAATTCTCAATAATTTTTTCTCTAATACAGGTATGATTGTTAACACCAAAAAAATGAATGTTATGATAACTGAATCCAAAAAGATCACTTAGGCTAATTTTGTGTATGGCAACAATAGCTTGGAGGAAGTGACTTCACACAAATATCTAGGAATCAATCTTCATCACAAGCTCAATTGGAACTATAGCATTGAGAAAAGGATAAATGGAGGGTGGAAAAATTATTGTCGGCTTGAAAATAATTGTAAATCAATGAACCTTTGGCTATGGGATAAGAAGAAACTCCTCTTTGAGACACTTTTCACTCATGTTATCTTATATGGTTGTGAATTTTGGGTTTGCAACGTCTCAAGAGAATCAAGGAGAAATATAGAGCAAATCCAAAAGTGTTTTATAACTTGTAATCTCATAATCAAAGCCTACACGCCCTATCCTATTCTCCTCATAGAAGCAAGTATTTTCTTCATCGAGAGGACAACTATGATTGGGTATCTAATGTACAATACCACGATAAACAACATGGAAGACATGAGTCTTCCTAAGATTGTTTCAAGCTCCAATGAAAACCACCTACGACTCAAGCAAGTCTTGGCTAAATCATTGTCTTGGCTAAATCATTGGGGTATAGAGGAAAAGGCCACTCTGCATAATAAAGATAATATTAAGCATATGATTGCATTTAAATTTAAGGAGAAATTGTTGTGCGATAAATAATTAGATGATAAAATAAAATTAAAGTACTATAAGGAGGTGATTAACCCTAATATAGAAGATCAAACATATTTGTTTGTTTTGACTAGCATAAAGAAGAAAATGAGCATTGCCAAAATAAGAACAAACTCTCACGAGCTCTATAGTGAAACATGGAGTTGGACAATTCCTAAAACGTCATGGGTAGAAAGAACTTGCCATCTTTGTGACATAAAGAGGGTTGAAAATGAAAATCACTTTCTCTGAGATTGTCATACTCACATCCACACTAGATCCCAATTTCAAAATATTTGTTACAATACCAACCTTCCTAACTTTTTTATTTTATACCATCAAAAACCAATCTTAATGTTTCATGACATTAGGAAAACCACATTCTGAAAGATGCATCCAATTAAAAAATGATGTGTATCATAGACAAATAGAACAAATGTGCATAAAGAAGAAAATGAACTTTTCTTCTTTGTTTTGACTAGCATAAAGAAGAAAATGAACATTGCCAAAATAAGAACAAACTCTCATGAGCTCTATAGGGAAACATGGAGTTGGACAATTCCTAAAACGTCATGGGTATAAAGAACTTGTCATCTTTGTGATATAAAGAGGGTTAAAAATGAAAATCACTTTCTCTGAAATTGTCTTACTCACACTCACACTAGATCCCAATTTCAAAATATTTGTTACAATACCAACCTTGTTAACATTTTCATTTTATACCATTAAAAACCAATCTTAATGTTTCGCGACATTAGGATAACCACTTTTTAGAAGATTCTTTGAATTAAAAAATGATGCGTACCATATACAAATAGAACAAATGCGCGACAATGATTTTACATAATTAGAGACAATTGTTAATATTTAAGATTTCCCATATTGACAATTGTTAATATGTTAATATTGACAATCTTAAGTTGAATCATAAAAATTCCCCATCCAATACTAAAATCTACTAAAGTTTATTACATTGACAAAGAAAATGTTTTAAGATTTCTCTGCATATTCCCTTTCTTCTAGTTTACATGTGGTGAAGTTCTAAAAATACACTTTTTTTTTTGGCAATTTTATGTTTCATGCTAATAATATTATTAGAACCTTGTTACATAATGTTGTAACTTCCCAATTGACACTATTGATTGAAAACATGATCAATGACATAAATCCATTGATAGAGGCTTCACAACTTCCATTTCATAACATTGCTTAGGAGGATTAAAAGCTCAAACCATAGGATTCCACTAAATAGATAATTCAAATAACATTTAAGGCCAAGAAACTATGTTTGGAATTTTTATTTTATTTCTAGATTATTTTTGTTGATGGCCAAGTGCTCTATCTGCATAGTTTGTGGATCATTTTTTCAAGCATATAGTTCACGATATAACACTCGCCTCTAGTTTGTGCTTTCACCTCTCTATCTCGTGTCTATTTTCTACTACTTTCCTTAGTGATGGTTTTTTTTACCTCTAGCCTATGTAGGCTTCCTATGGTGAATATTTTAACAGCATGGCAGGGTTTAGTGGGCTTCTTATATTACAATTGATTCTAGTAATTCCAATTGTCAACGTGAAAATACAATGTAGATTTGGATTTTCCACTTTTCTTACAAGAAGAATTGCAACATAATTGAAAATTTTATATTTGCAAATTTTGAGTTTATGGATATTGATTTAAGTTTAGTATTAAAATAGATGGTTTTTTATATTTGTAAAGTTCAAATTTCTAAATTTAATAAAATAGTTTTTTTAATTGATATAAATTTTATATGTTTTTTTTATTTCTAAATTTCAAATTTATAAATTTAATAGAATTTTTTTTTTTAATTATTATGGAATTTATATTTACTTATTATTATTTGACATTAGAATTAAATTGTTATTATTATGTGATATTAGAATTAAATTGTCATTATTATTATTAGGTGATAGACATATTTTAAATGAAAATAGTAATTTAGTAAAAATGAATATATTCCCTCCTATGCACTGAATGAAAGGCTAGTATTTAATGAGTTCACATTCTTGAAATTAATAATCTAGTGTTAGTCATTAGGAGGACTGATTATCATAAATTAATAGTTTGATGACCACACCCAGGTTTGGATGGTCCTTAATGTAGTTGTGATGTATGGCACGCTGGCAAGTGTGATGGTTATGCTAAACGTTTCAAGTAGGTATGAAGTGGCGGGTGCAGGTGTGATGGCCACATTAAATGTTTCAAGTAGGTATGAATTGGCGTGCTCCAGGTGTGATGGTCATGTTTGGATGGTGTCATCAACATTCCATGTAGTTGTGAAGTGGTGCACTGTCAAGCCACATATCATTATCATTGGCCATGTTTTATCATATGCTTCTCATTCTTCCTGGTCGTTTTGTCCAATGTTTCCCATTCTCCCAAATTATTTGCAAGTTCCATTTATGCTCCATCTATGGTTGTTATTTCCGTTTGATATCTGTGGGTTTCTTGATTGGTGTTTGGTCCTTCCATTTTTTCACTATGGATTGATGTTTGTTATTTCCATTTGAAATCTAGGAGGTGTTTTTTGCTTATTTTCATTTTCAAGGTGATTTTGATCGATGTTTCCACTTTCCATTGGAAATATGCATATTTCTTGTTTGTTATTTTCATTTAAGTTGATTTGATGTCAGAATATTAGTGGGCATGGGTGAAAATCTGTAGATTGAGCGAATGAGATGAGCTACAAAAGCATCTGATCATTTATCAGGAGGGGCCACAAACACATCTCATCATCATCAGACATCCAACCATTGAAAGAAGAGGAGTTGCAGAGACACTTGATCATGATATCAAAGTAACTATCAATACTCATATTGTGATGGGTGGAGAGAAAGAGATGAATTCTTGTAAAGTTTACAGGAAAGTAGACACTTCCACCTAACAACCTCTAAAACACCCTTTGATTTTTTGTAGTTGAGTTCCATATTTATGAATAGCCACTCATTCGAGTATTGACATTTCTCAGTTTTGAGATAATTTTTGTTATCAATGGATTGTTAGTTTTCCATTGGCTTAGCTACTAAATATTTTGAGACATGAGGTGGCAGAGGTTTCCCTTGCCAACTACTACCTGACAATCACTATAAGATGTTAGAGTTTTGTGTTGAATCTTTTTTCTCTAATTTTATATCCATAGAAATTGCAATCACTATAAGATGTCGAAGTTTTGTGTTGATTCCTTTTTCTCTAAGTTTATATCCATGGAAATTGCAGTATCTTGCTTGTTGGAATAATCAATTTGCAGGTAGTATCCATGGAAATTGAAATATCTAGCATGCTGGAAGAATCAATTTGCAGGTGGAATAAAGGTGAGACTAAGAATGTTTCATGTTTTCATACATGGGAGGATTTTTTTTGGGCCAAAGAAAGTTAATTATTGCATGTGAATTTTGAAACTATTTTTCAGTTATAGCCTCAAATGATTTAGTCTAATATCATGTGCACTCTTGTGTAGACAATTAGTCTAATATAATGTACACTCTTATGCAAACAATTGTAGTTATCGCAACAACACTACATGGAGTTGTTCAGCGTAGTTCCAAACAAAATGCAAGTGAATTGTAAAATGGATACTAGCATTTTTTCCCATGTGTATACTTCCATATTTCCTTGGTGTTGGTGCTATTTTTTTGGGCCTAATTCATGCTTGTGTGCTAACATGTCTATTAGTGATAACACTATTTTTTATAAAATTTATTGAGTATAATAAATATGACCTGTGATTTTGGTAACTATTCATGTTATTAGCCCTGGGCAACTGTGTCTTTTTATGTTATGTATGGATCATTGAAGAACTTTACTCAGTTGAAACTTGAAGTAGTCCAATGCCATATAGTGTATTACTAATGAAACTAATTTCCATACAATTTGAAGTAGTAATATGATGTCACTGCTATATTATAACTTAGCATATAACAATGACGAGAACAAAAAATTGATGAACTTAATGTAGTTGAAGTTGCGGGATAGGGATTGTCTAGGTATATTAAACATAAACCTTATGGCTATTAGTTACATCCAAATAATTTGAGAGATAGGGATTTTCTAAGTAGACTAAACATAAAACTTGTGGATACTAGTTACATCCAAATAATTTTAGCCTAACATTTTTAGATGACTCAACATTGAGATGCTTTTACGAGTAAATTTACGGGTAAAAATGCTTGAAGATATCAATTTTACAAAGCAGCCAGGGGATAAATTTAATAACAATGAAGACCATCTTCGAGCAACTTGGGAATTCCCTCTAGTGAAAGATAATTGCCTAACCAACAATTATAAATTGAGCATCATTAACATTAGCAACCACCTACTACAAAGAAGAGAATCAAATAAATATTTTTATATAGTAAACTTGGTGTGAAGGAGCCATAAACAAAGTTATACTTGGAGTGTAATTCCTCCATAGGATTGAGGTCTAAACCATCAAGCCTTTTGCCACTGTCTATTGTCCCAACCTACAAATAATCGATCTCCACTTCAACGACAAGAGGTCTTAACTATGCTAACTAAGATAAATCTATTAAATCTTATTTATAATGAGATGTCTTCACTTTGGTAATTAAGAGCAACTCGTGAAATTTAATTTACAGTGAGTTGTATTCACTTTGGTAATTAAGAGAAACCTATGAAATATGATTTACAATTAGATGTCTTATGCAGAGCAACATCTCTGCATGATGAGAATGGCTTATGAATATCCACTACCCACTTACTTATAATAGTTTGAGGGCTGCAATGAAAATCCTAGAGTCCGTGAGAAAAAATAGATAAAATCGGATATGGTAAATCCTCATCGGATGTGGTAAATATTGAAGGCTAAAAATCAGATTAGATTGGGTTCTATATAGCAATAGGCTAATCATTCTATCACTAGAGTTAGGTTGGGTTATATATAGCTATTTCTCTTGTGAAGAGTCTTGAGTTTGTAATGGTTTGTGAGGGGACAGATCTCGTTGTGCAAGATGAGTTGTAGAGGACTCATGTATTTTGAAGGGAGATCTATTGGATCTATTTTATATGAAGTTTGAAATGTTATTTCTCCTAATATAATGGTGTGATTTGGGGCCATAAAATTTGTTTTGCATGATTATCTATCCCATTATGAATGGATCTATGGTAATGTTGTGTATTTGCTTATCCCTTTTTTTGTTATAGTACTATTTGAATGATATCGCAACTTGGTCTCAATGGTAAATCAATGGATCTGCATAATCTAGGAATAGATCTGATGATGTGTTTTCTATAACTCTTTTCACCACACAAGTCTTAGCTACACTTCGGGTGATACCTCCTTCCCTTGCAGAAGGTTGAATATGCCAGTGTTCCTAGACTATAACGGTTCCTTTTATTGGTAGCTTCTGAGAACCATGGTCTTGATCTTGCACCAACAGAGGGAGGCACACAATAGAGACATGATACATGGGGAATCGACCTCACACTCAACCGCTAAAACTAACCCACCAAACTATTACCATTTTATATGTAAAAAAATAACATATGCAATTTGCTCCGTAAATTTTATAAGTATTTGTATTAATGAGAATTATGTTCGAGTGTGATTTGACCATTGTAACAAGTGTTCTTAGGCATGCAACATTCAAACACACACCACAATGATCAACTTTAATAATCGATAATGCAAAACAAGCATGGAAAAACACATGTCTATGTCAGAATAATGTGGCACCTATTTTTAAAAGTGGGGATAAAAACAATCCCTTTAATCATAGGACCATTATGATTAACCCCCTTTTAGCCAAGTTATATGGAATAATTTGGGAAAAAAGATTAGCATATGACCAGAAAGATATGGAAAAAGAGCTAAAGGCCAAGCCATACTTAGAAGCTATCATTCAACTGTGGACCATCTTTTTACGCTTAGGATCATTGTGGAGAAGTGTTGCAATAATAAAACCAATCTTTTGTGTTGTTTCATTGACCTTAGAAAATATTTTGACACGGTGCCCAAGACTAATCTTTGGAATAGGCTAGAGGAGCTAAAAGTCCCTTTCGAGTTGAGAGCTATTGCGATGAAGTTGTATGAGAATGTTGTTTCCAAGATTACAAACACTAAGGGTTGGTGAGAAGATCCCCTGTCCCCTACCCTGTTTGGCATATACATTGACAAGTTAAAGGGTTGTTTGGAAGAAGTAGGGTGTGTTAGCTTGACTCTCACTGGTATAGTCATCTTCCTCCTTTGCATTGATGATATTGTCCTTATGGTGAGGAGTCCTATGATCTCGACAAGCAACTAAAAATTCTCAATAATTTTTGCTCTAATACAGGTATGATTGTTAACACCAAAAAAATGAAGGTTATGATAACTAAATCCAAAAAGATCACTTACGCTAATTTTGTGTATGACAACAATAGCTTGGAGGAAGTGACTTCATACAAATATCTAGGAATCAATCTTCATCACAAGCTCAATTGGAACTATAGCATTGAGAAAAGGATAAATGGAGGGTGGAAAGCTTATTATTGACTTGAAAATAATTATAAATCAATGAACCTTTGGCTATGGGATAAGAAGAAACTCCTCTTTGAGACTCTTGTCACTCATGTTATCTTATATGGTTGTGAAGTTTGGGTTTGCAACGTCTCAAGAGAATCAAAGAGAAAGATAGAGCAAATCCAAAAGTGTTTTATAACTTGTAATCTCATAATCAAAGGCTACACACCCTATCCTATTCTCCTCATAGAAGCAAGTATTTTCTTCATCGAGAGGACAACTATGAATGGGTATCTAATGTACAAGACCACGATAAACAACATGGAATACATGAGTCTTCCTAAGATTGTTTCAAGCTCCATTGAAAACCACCTACCACTCAAGCAAGTCTTGGCCAAATCATTGGGGTAAAGAGGAAAAGGCCACTATGCATAATAACGATAATATTAAGCATATTATTGCATTTAAATTTAAGGAGAAATTGTCGTGCGATAAAGAATTAGATGATAAGATAAAATTAAAGTACTATAAGGAGGTGATTAACCCTAACCTAGAAGATCAAACATATCTGTTTGTTTTGAGTAGCATAAAGAAGAAAATGAACATTGCCAAAATAAGGACAAACTCTCACGAGCTCTATAGTGAAACATGGAGTTGGACAATTCCTAAAACATCATGAGTAAAAAGAACTTGTCATCTTTGTGACATAAAGAAAATCACTTTCTTTGAGATTGTCCTACTCACACCTACACTAAATCTCAATTTCTAAATATCTATACCAATACCAACTTTCTTTACCTTTTCATTTTATACTATTAAACACCAATCTTAATGTTTCATAACATTAAAATAACCACTTTATAGAAGATACATCGAATTATAAAATGATGTGTATCATAAACAAATAATAAACCAATAGAACAAATGAGCGACAATGATTTTACATCATTAGAGACGATTGTTAATATTTAAATTTCTTAATGTTTCATAACAACCACATTCGAGAATTTAAAAAATGATACGTGTCTTAAGCATAGAGAAAAGATGCTCTCAAATGTCTGGGGACAAATTTTTGTGTGTCAGACCACGTGCTCACTTTAAATTACGGTTTGAGGGTATTTTATAGAATTACATGACACTAAAGTTAGGTATAAAGTTTGAATAATGCATAGAATACTCTTTATGAAAAAAAAAAAAACAAAGCATTGAAAGCTCAACAACAACCTTGGAGGGCCATAATGACGTGAAAGTCAAGTAGATATCGTTGGTCTCTTTTATGCCTTTTATATAGATGATTAAAGGTACTTTAATAGCTGATTGTGTTACCATAGGACATAAAATTAGCATATTCATGAAGTAGGGAAGGGAACGAAAGAGAATGTAAGGTGGAGTGGAAGGGAAGGGAAGGGACGAAGAAGAGAAGGGAAGGTGGATATGTTATAAAAGGAAAGTAGAGTTTTTTTTGGATAGTAAATTGTAATTTATTATGTGTCAATAACATAAAGGATATCTTGTTGCGTGTAAGAGATCTTTAATAAACAAGGCTACTAGGTAGCATATACCTGCCGAATATAATAATACGCATTAGGAGTATTGGTTTAATGTCTAGCTAGCAACCAAATTAAATTGAGTATTGGTTTCGTTCATGGATGAAATGACTATTGGCTTAGCTCATCTAAGCCACGCAACGCCGCATGAATGAAAACAATCGCAAACCCGACCACAACCGCGGTCAAGATCGTCGCGGTAACCCCAGTCAGCGAGAGTGCCAAGGCCATGACCATGGTCATCCCAACCAACACCATCCTGTCGCCAAAGCTCCAGCTGAAGACCACGAGTGGTTCGCTCCGGAAGAAGTACAACGCGCACCAGGCGACGACAACAACAAGGACCACAAGCAAATAGATGGGCTGTCCCAGGAGGCTGCAGAGCACAATGGCCAGCAGAACGATGGCGTAGTTGATGCGGAGGTAGACGAGGTGCCTGTGCACGCGGACCGTCGCCTCGGTGAAGGGTACAACCCCTCCCAACCGGTTGATCTCTTTCCAAAATATGTTTCTATGATACTCCTTTCCTGGTGCTGCCGCCCCAAATTATGACAATTGAACATGTTGTTGAATGCCTGATCAACGGATGAAATATGAAATGATTAGAAAGCATGAAATATTTATTACAATATTTATGAAATGACTAGAGAAGACTAAAAGACAGAAATATTTATTACAATAACATTGGGGGAAGAGAAGGCAGCAATAAGACTTCAAAGTTTTTGACCAATAAGATTTCAGATAAATGAGATTTGAAATTTAAAATAAATTATTATTTTTTAAAACTTTAGATAAAAGGATGTATATTTTTTGGTCAACCATGAACTAATAGAAAGTCAAGCCTAACTCAATGCTATATACCATGTCTATCGGAAGGTATAATAAGAATAATTTGTCAAGGAAGTGTCCCCTTAAAAACATTTTTAGAGATATAAAAAAATAAATAAATAACATAGACAAATAAAAATAAGCAATATATATTTTACTATGACAAAGTACATGTTATAACCACTAAAATCCATACTCCACACCACAATATTTATTCATTGATTCATTTATATTATAAAGTTAATAAGAAGGAGAATCTCTAACTCAATTAAAAAATACTACATGTACATTTCAAAACTATATTTATATAAAAAAGAAACTTTCACCTACAAACCTCGCCTTCTTGCTCAATTGTTAAAATATTCAAAACTTGAATTTACTATGTTACATTTACTATTCATCCATGTGTCTTTAAGATATTATCTAGAGTATGGCTAAATTAAATTACCTATTACTTGCTGAATCGCTCCATGTTATATACTCAAATAAGTCGAATGCCTAGACTACCATATGGAAAGCTTTAGCATTATCGTTAATTATTCTATTAACTTGCAAATTAAGATCACATCATATTTGTACATTTTACTTAATAAGATTAATAGCCAATAAACAAAAGGAGTAATGTGCATTAGTAAAGCCCCTTTGTGAAATTTCAAATTAATAGTATTCACTGAATCTAGGAAAATCTTTTGCATGTGTAAGCTCTTTTGACTAAGCATGAATGTATCTTTTTAACATGTTTTTCTAATTCCGAAACTTACATTTAGTACTTATATTTGATCTTACTATGCATCCATTTATGAAACACATGTTTTCTTTTCTCATTTTATAGGTTTCATTGATGTGCATGTTTCCACTCTTCTCATGAAGGATGCATTATCACAAAATTGCATTTCCAATCTAAATTGTAGACTAAATTTAGATAAATAAATTAAACTCTTCATTTGTTGTGAGAAAGACAAATTTATGGCGATGTGTTGTGTCACATGAGAGAAAATTTTGCTAGGATGTGACATGTCGTGAAAAAAACCGGATGAGGTGTGACACATCGCATAACAACAAAGATATTTTTACTGTGATATATCACATAATGAAAAAAACATATTTCCTACAAATGGTCACAAAATGACAAAAATATTTTTCTTGTGATATGTTGCATCGCGAGAAAAATATTATTCATGCAATGTATCACATGAAAGTGAATCATTGAAATATGTGGTTGATCATAGTTAAGCATAATTGACTGAGATTTACCATGGTTGACTATTATTTCCCATGTTAAACCATGGAACTATGGTTGACCATCGTTGACCATGGTTTATTATGTTTGAACATGTTTGACTATGATTCATCATGTTTGATGATGGATAATGATGGTTTAATGATAATTGAATATGTTTGACCATTGTTGACCATGGACGAGCATGTTTAACTATGATTGACTATGGTTAACAATGTTTGACTATGGTTGAAGGTGGTTGACTATGGGTGACCATGTTCACCTATGGTTCACCAAAGTTGACTAAGGTTGAGCATTTTCGACCATGGTTCATTACATTTGAGAATGCTTAAATATGAATCACCATGTTTGATGATGGTCAATGAATGTCAGAGCATGGATGAATATGTTGTAACATTGTTAACCATGCTACATATTGCATCTTGTCAAACTTTCTATATATGTGACACTTCACACTATACCAAAGACTTGTTTCATGCGATACATGAAGGACAAAACCTTGCATTAGTTGCGACATAGTGTTTATCCCAATATTAGCCACACATGGTTCCAACCATATTGAAGGATTCTCTCATTCAAGTGAAGGATGTATGTAGACCGTATGTTAATTGTTGAATAATTTTCATGTGATACATCACACTACATGAAAAAGCAGTGTGACATATCACACAAAGAAAAAGATTGTGTGATATGACACTTCGCATGAAAATATTTTTCTTTGAGTTAGGGATGCCTTTACCATACTTTGGTTGTTGTGGATTTGCAAACCCAAATTCTTGCTTGTTCTGTTGCTTAAATTTCTGCTCGATTTTGACAACATATTTATAAGCGGCTCCTAGTGATGAGAATTCTAGAAACTCCATTCGGTTTGGATGTACCTGTGTAGAGCCTCACAGTATTTCAGAACCAGATGTCGCTCAGAGTCTTTGATACCCAAATTGGTGCACAAGGTATGTACGATATTTGTGAAATCCAACACTGTTTGGTGCCACTTTTGATGCAGTGTGGTCCATCTTGTGTACTAGTCATCATAGTTTCCCACAGGGTAATATTGCTCCTTGACCGCATCCATTAAAAAATCCCAAGTGGGCTCGGACCCAAATATTCCAAACTCCTCTGTGGAATTTTTCTCCCAGTAAGTTTTCCACCAATGTTTGACATGGGGGAGAGCCTTAAGGAGCTCAAAGGTGATCTTTTCTCTGTCGGAAAAATTGTGAACAGAGAAATAACCTTCTAGCAAATTTAACCATTTTTCCAAAGTATCTGCATCGATATAACCTTCAAATACGGGAATATCAAAATTAACTTGTACCTTGAATGGGGTAGCATCTCTAAAGATATTGTTTGACGAAGATGCGTTTGTTATTGTCGGCAATCGTTGAAGGATTAGGGAAAAATTATCCAACATCTCGTTCCTCTATTGCGTGAGGGCTTCTGCAAGCAATAACTTGACGAGATCTCCTGCTCCCTCGTTCCTCTATTGCGCGAGGGCTTCTACAAGAAACAACTTGACGGGATCTTCTGCTCCCTCATTCCTCTTCTCTTCCACCATGGGATGTTTCTTAGGCTGGCGAGATTGGTTGTCCTCAAGAGAAACTAGTTCAAGACCCACCTCTCTATACCCTGACCTCGTTGAGGACATGCAC
>SNQJ01S0010954.1:0-24587 GCA_010110895.2 Picea sitchensis
AAGGGAGTTCCTAGTAGCAAACCCATCCCCAAGGAAGACCACTTACTAGGGCACAATGTCAACCACCAAGGTGAAGCAGGGCAAAAGGCATAATGTCCAAGCATATATCATGAAATCTAGAGCAATACAAAATACGACATAGTCAAATGGCTTAAATATTGAAATGATGCTCACCATAATATTGACTTGTACCTTATGGAGCAAGGCCTATTGCCTTCCGGAAGCCAGCTGATGTGGTGGATGCCATCTGGAAATCTACGACCTCTATGGTGGTGAGAATGGTCTCCAGCTCTGCAAAAGGGTATTGTTGGTCATGTAGTATCTCGACACTCCATATCTGCAACCTAAGGGCCTCGAGACATAATCTCCTTAGTTATCCACAAAATGGGGATAACAATCAACATGATGGTTCATCCCGGAGGTTAGTTTGGGACCCTGGGACTGCAAAGTTTGACAACTTGGCATCTAATACAAATGAGATGGCGAGTTTTCACTTTCCATAATTTACTCTTGAGATGCTTAGGATTGGATGTGTAGAGGAGTGGTCTTCAGAGGAGCTAACCGAGTTTGTGCAACCTATTATTGTCTAGCTTATCAGAGGCAATCAAGGGGATTTTTGTGTTACTATTGTGCAAATTAGTGCTATGAACAAAGAGTGGGAGAGCATGTTTATAGATTTCATCACAGGTATATCAAGGGCACAGTGGGCATATAGTGGGTGTGCAATAATTCTTTAGTTAGCAGAGTTCACACATTTCGCGATGATAATTTCGAAGCACGGGGCAACATAAGTGACAAAGCCATCTAGTGGAGAGATGTTTAGAATCCATGACCAGCCTGAGGTTATTGCTAGTGATCGAGAAAAACTTCCTTCTCCGACATTCATGATCAAGTAAGGTAGTGTATTTGCAGGTCGTGACTTCAACTAGAGGCTTATGCAAACTACTATTCATGGTAGTAGGTCCAGCCCTTACAGGGATTTAGGCTTGGAATTGTAGGAAATAAGGATATCGAAGGGGCATGATGATTGGACGATTATGATCAGAGTGGCGTAGCATCAACATGGTGGGTGCTTTATGAGAATAACTTAGGACCCTAGGAATCTCAATATTAGTTAGTTCAACAACTTACACAGAAGCAGGAGCCAATATTTTCCTTCATGAGATTGGATCCCTAGTAGAGCAGTGATTTTATGGGTTGATCGAGTTGTTACAGTATCGAGTTTCTATACTTATCAACAGTATTCAAGAGGTTTCTTATGTTAATACCTTGTCGGACCACACGTCGAGCAGAAGATGCTTCGAATCTCCCACGGTTGTTTGGAACCCTAGTATCATTTTCAGTTTCAGTCTGGCTCAGTCATGGAGCATCTAGTTGTGATGGTATTGTGTGAGGATAAGCAATATTTGGGAATGGAGGGCTGTGATGCCCCCATTTTTGGATTTCCCTGCCTTGTAGTAGGAGGTGACCTTGGGGGTTTATGTTAGCTTGACCATAGGGCTAAATGGAGGTTAACATTGTGCTCAGAGGGTTTGAGGGAATTGTATGAGGCCCAACCTAGACCATTTACCATATTTCATCATTGAGATCATTTCCACACAGTTCATTATTGGTTATGTGGCATTCTGATTATTCCCATAATTTGGGTTATTATTGAGCATAATTTAATTAAATACACTAATGGTGTTATTCAGATCATATTATCCAAGGGAATACCTTACTGTAATAGCTCGTTGGAATCGAGATGAAAATATATAAAGGTTGGGATGATGAGAAAGGGGCTTCCAACATCTGGAAATGTCTTAAATCCAATTAATTACATTAGGGCATTAAAAAGGGAATTAATTAATTAATTATTTAATGTCATTGGAGTGAGAAATTAATCTTTTTTTTTAAAGGTGAGATTGAGTAATTGGAAAAAAGGCACCTAAGTGACTATTGAATTAATAAAGTCACTTTAACTTGTTAAAAGGATAAAAAGGTCACAAAAGGGTCAACGAGAGAATCCAAGGAGAATGAGGGCCTCCCTCTCTAATTATGCATATTTTTATATTCTAAACGAAATCGAGAGAGCTCTTGTGGCTTTGGCTCTTGGGACGAAAAACTCTAGATAAATTTGAGATTAGTTTCAGTGGTGATACTATCCACCATAGTTGGTCATAGGGAAGAGATCATTCAAATTTCTTCAACGTGCTTCATTTTGATGGAGTTCATCTTCTCGTAGCTGATATTTATTTCATTGCGGCTAAGATTATATTGTGGCGACTGAACTCTAGTTTGTGGCTACATTTTGATGCCAATGACAACAATCTCTTAGCTTTGAGTTTGATTTTATTAGTTGGGGGGCGAGCCACTTCTTTGTTGGACCGATATGGGGATTCTAGGGGCCGATTCTCTACATTAGAGGGCCAAACTCTCTCTATTGGGCATTTTCTTCGAGGCTTGGCACATTCTCTTTGAATTTAGGCACATTTCTCCAAGGAAAAATACAACAGGGTCGTAATATTTTTTGTTGGGCACATTCTTCAGTGTAGGGACCAAGCATACTATTGTTTGGGAGGTGATATTCACACCAGAGAGGACCTCGCTCATTGTTGTGTCATTTCCTGTGTGTTGGCAACATTCATTTGCTAGAAAAAGGCGTTGATTTATCTTATTGAACAACCATATCGTTGTGGGTATTAAATGTTGAGTTTGCAAGCTTATTTGACAGCCAAACACATGCCCATCCATCCCAGAAAAGGCAAAGACAACCAATAAAAATTGTAACAGGTTCTTCTTCATTCATTGTTGTATTACTTGTTGAGCTTTAAATGTATTGCAACTATCACAAATAAGTAATACAATAAATCTTAGTTGTTGAAATTAGTGTATTTTATTTACATTACATCTGATTTAAAAATTACCTACAAATTGTAGGATAGAATGTTTAGTCTGCAAACTGTTTGAAAAATGTTTACAACACTAAATTAGAGTAAAAAAAAAAAAAAAAAGTTGGGAACATTACATCACCATGGACTGTCCCTAAATTCCTAGATCCCTTGACTAGGATCTTTTATTCCAAAAATTCATTAAAGCCTGGGTAAAACTCCTTTGTCCAACCATTGAGGCATGGACTTTTTTATTTCTTGGAGGAGTGCAAAACAATATTTAGTTCTTCTTGAGTAACTAATGCCTCTAAATGTTCATTGATTCTTTGATTGAAGAGTCTAGCAAATAGTCTTACAACCTTTAATAAATATCCAATATTTGTATTTTTAGGCTCTTTCGAGATATTTTTAAAGTGGTTCTTGTCCACTTTTACAATTTCCTTAAATGACTTTGACACCTTATTTCAGTATACCACTTAGACTAAATTAGATTTCAGCCTCCTATAAAGATACAACAACCATACAATTGTTCTTTATGGACATAAATACTCATAGACAAGTTCTGAAATAAAATAGCAGCGGAAATCATTTATGAACAACAGATAATAACCCTCATTTGGCACAAAATTAGTTCATAAACACTTGAAGAAAAAACACAGGAAAATTGACAGATTTGAGGAGAAAGAATGCTTTATTTATTCAACTTAAGGAAAATTTTTGAGTACATCAGTAGTTTATATTCAACATTAAAACCCTATATAGTCACCCTATCTGAGCAAAAACAACTTACATTTCCTTAGCAACATAGTCTAAAATCAACCATTGACTTCCAGTATGGACTGTACAGTCACTAACAATAGAAATAAACTTGGTTTTCATGCCCAGAAAAAGTACAGATCCGTACCTCACTGTACAGATTTATCAGCAGCAGTAAAACACCTAGAAATTCATGCCAAGCCAGCATAAAAATGTTGTACGGTCTCCACTAATGTTGAAATTGTCTAGAAGTGTGTGCCAATCCTCTTAGGGATGTGTGCCAACTTTTGGTTGTTGAAAATCTTTCCCTCCAAGCAAAGAAACCCTCTTTGTGATGCATGCCCCTTCACCTTCCCTCAACCTCTCCTCAAAAGTGCACCCTTCTCCTAATTAGTTGCCTTTTATTAATTTCGAAATGTAATTCTCCTAACCCTTGATCTCCCTTGAGTAACTCTTCACTTTCCATTGAGATCAACGGTCACGACTTAATCATTCATTGAGGTCACTTAAGTCATTAAAGTGACCCATAACATCATAAAGTCACTTTTATATTAAAAAATTAAAAGACCAACTTTATAAAATCACTTTATACAGTCACTTTATAAAAACATATTATAAAGTCACTAGGAGAAAAATTTGCTTGGTCACTTCCGCATGCTCAACGTTGCCAATGCAAAAGTACCTCAAAGCTACCAAATTTCAACACTCCCTCTTAGCGAGAAAGGTACTTCTAGTATCACCACCAGAATTTGTCTCCATCTCATCAGCTGCCTTAGCTGCTCCCTTTGTACTATAAGTCTCTTCTCCCTCTGAAAAGGAAGCCACTACTCCCACTGCACTGGAAGCCTCTGCTACTACCTCTACTATTCCACGAACTGAATACATGCTCCTAGGAGACTACACACTCTCATGAGCATCCATCTTGTCAACTCGTGCATGTTGAGTCCTTTGAGAGTCTCGGAAGAACACTGAGTCCCCGATATCAACTCTCTCTCATGTGCTACCTGCCAACTCTCCAACACAGAATATGAGTCCATAAATCCACTGGACCCCAACACAGGTTGACCCAACAACCTGTACAGGCTCTCATACCTAACACCAAGCATCATTGTTGTGTCAGCAGTTGCTCACGCGTGATATAAAARCACATGTCCACCGTAGAAGACAACTCCAAATCCACTCTCATCCAAAGCTRACACTGAGAGAAAATTAACAGTCAACTCTGGAATATATAACACCTCAACAACCTCCAGAAGAGCTCCTAACTCTAGTTGAAATATCACCCTTACAACCCCCTTTACTGCAATTTGTGGGATGGCTACACAATTCACTTTGCAATCTGAGTCTATCTCTGTAAGATCGAGGAAAACTGACCTCAACCCAGTCATGTGCAGAGAAGCTCCACTATCCACAAACCAAGACGCAATGTCCTCAAACACTAGGCACACACTGCCCATGGGACCAGTCATGAGAGATAACTCCTTCTCATATCTCTCAACAAACTCTACAACCTTTTTTGAAGCTGATACCTCTTGTTCTAGTTTCTTCTTCTTCTTGTTCAGACATTGACTAACATAGTGGTCAGTCTTGTGACATGCAAAGCATCTGACCTTGCTCATGCCCTTCTTCTTCTCATTACCTTTTACCACAAGAGCAATGTTCTTGTCGTCTGTACCATCCAATGCCTTTTCCTGAGTCCCCTCATGGATCTCCTCCTGCATAAAATCATCCCACAATCTACTCCAATCAGGGAGCTTCTCTCTCCCCACCACACACTTGGCGAAAACCTCCCACTCCTTGGTGAAGCCTTTGAGGGCTATCCGCTACAACTCTGAGTTAGAAATGAATTCTCCAATAGCTGCCAACTCATCCTTCACCTGTGCAACCCGGGTGAGGTAGGTGGCCACACTCTCTCCTTTGGCCATCCTAACACCATGGATCTTGTCCCGGAGAGCGATTTTCTGGTTCTCGTTCTTTGCCTCATACAAAATTTTCAGTGCATCCCAAGTGTGGAATAAAGTGGTCTTTGACCCCGTCCAAGATTATTCTCTTAGTCTTGGCTTCCTTCACCTCATGGACATCAAGAACTATGGGATCTGAAGCAAGTACAGGCACAATGGTGTTCGCAAACAACTATAATTTTTTCTCCTTGAGAACATTGTTGATTCTAACCTTCCACTGCAGGTAGTTGGATATCCCATCCAGCCTATCTTCAAACCTGATGCTGGAAGTCATCTTGGTCCCCCTGACAAAGAACCTTTTCTGCTTTTCTTCAAGCAAATGCTTCAGCAAATCACTTGTTGTCCCAAGTGCCAAAGCTTCCCACTGAACTTCAGAGCACCTGCTCTGATACCATGTTGAAATACATCTTATTTCAGTATACCAATTAGAATAAATTAGATTTCAACCTCCTATAAAGATACAACAACCATACAACTGTTCTTTATGGACAAAAATACTCATAGACAAGTTGTGAAATAAAATAACAGTAGAAATAATTTATGAACAACAGACAATAACCCTCATTTGGCACAAAAATCTGTGCATAAACACTTGAAGAAAAAACACAGGAAAATGGATAGATTTGAGGAGAAATAATGCTTTCTTTATTCATCTTAAGGAAAAAATTTGAGTACATCAGCAATCTATATTCAGCATTAAAGCCATGTACAGTCACCTTATTTGAGCAAAAACAGCTTACATTTCCTTAGCAACACAGTCTGAAATCAACCATTGACTTCTAGTACAAACTGTACGGACTGTACAGTCACTAACAGTAGAAATAAACTTGGTTTTTGTGCCCAGAAAAAGTATAGATCCATACACAGCAAAAATTTATGTGCTACCTGTAGCTGCAAAGCCAGCATAAAAATGTTGTACAAACTCCTCCAATATGTATTGTACGACCTCCACTAATGTTGAAATTGTCTAGAAGTGTGTGCCAATCCTCTTAGGGATGTGTTCCAACTTCTGGTTGTTGAAATGCTTTCCCTCGAAGCAGAGAAACACTCTTGGGATGTGTGCCCCTTCACCTTCCCTCAACCTCTCCTCAAAAGTGCGCCCTCCTTCTCCTAATGAGATGCCTTTTATTAATTTCGAAATGTAACTCTCCTAACCCTTGATCTCCCTTGAGTGACTCTTCACTATCCCTTGAGATCAACAGTCACAACTTAATCATTCGTTGAGGTCATTTAAGTCATTAAAGTGACCCATAACATCATAAAGTCACTTTTACATTAAAAAATTAAAAGACCCAACTTTATAAAATCACTTTATAAAAGCATATTATAAATTCACTAGGAGAAAAATTTGCTTGGTCACTTCTGCATGCTGAGCGCTAGAAATACAGAAGTACCTCCAAGCTACCAAATTTCAATAGTTTGGCACACTCTTCAATGTAGGGGCCGAGCATATTGTTGTTTGGGAGGTGATATTCACACCAGAGAGAACCTCGTTCATTGTTGTGTCATTTCCTGTGTGTTGGCAACATTCATTTGCTAGAAAAAGGCGTTGATTTCTCTCACTGAACAACCATATCATTGTGGGTATTAAATCTTGAGTTTGCAAGATTATTTGACAGCCAACCACAGGCCCATCCATCCCAGAAAAGGCAAAGACAACCAACAAAAATTGTAACAAGTTCCTCTTCATTCATTGTTGTATTATTTGTTGAGTTTTAAATGTATTGCAACTATCACAAATAAATAATACAATAAATCTTAGTTGTTGAAATTAGTGTGTTTTATTTACATTACATCTGATTTAAAAATTACCTACAAATTGTAGGATAGAATGCTTAGTCTGCAAACTATTTGAAAAATGTTTACAACACTAAATTAGAAAAAAATATATATACAAAAATTTAGTTGGGAACATTACAGCACCATGGACCGTCCCTAAATTCCCAGATTCCTTGACTAGGATCTCTTATTCCAAAAAGTCATAAAAGCCTAGGTAAAACTCCTTTGTCCAGCCATTGAGGCATGGACACTTTTCTTTCTTGGAGGAGTGCAAAACAAACTTTAGTTCTTCTTGAGTAACTAATGCCTCTAAATGTCCATTGATTCTTTGATTGAAGACTCTAGGAAATAATCTTACAACCTTTAATAAATGTCCAATATTTGTATTTTTAGGCTCTTTCGAGATATTTTTAAAGTCGTTCTTGCCCGCTTTTGCAATTTCCTTGAATGACTTTGCCATGGATCCATCAGTTAATCCAATACCCCATATGGTATTGACATGTTTTCGATGATTATCATAATTATGAAAAAACTCAGTGTTGCTACCACCTTTAGCCAACTAAGTGGCTCCACTTTTAAGCCTCCATTCATGTTCTTCCTCAACCAACAATAATTTTTTATTAGCTTCAAGTAATTTTAAAGATTCGAGTTCTTCATCAAAGAAGACTCCTAAAGAAGTTTGATTCAATAGAGAAGTAATAATTTCTTCAACTTCTTATGAATCTTGAGTGTCTTGCTCTTTCTCCATCCTTGCCCAAGATGCCACAGTTTTCTTTATATTCTTTAGGTTACTGACAAATGTTGCAATAGTTGAGTCCCTTGAAGTAGCCTCAAACATATTCCAATTATTAGTGACTAATAATATGGAATCTTCATCACATAGCTAAGCATGGTTAAACATGAAAGGGTCAAGGGGTTTCTTGTTCACTTTTTCTAAATGAAGTAGGATAGGATAGTGGTCAAAGGAACCACCTATCATAAACTAGGATTTGTATTTTGCATCTTCTTCCAAAATTTTTGTAGCCTCAAGGAATCTAGCCAACCTTTTGGAGATGCCAGCTCTTCCTCTTCTATAATTTCTCTAGGTGCAGACTAACTTCAGTTGCTCAACATTAGCCAAATTAAAGTAGTTAGTGAGTGGGTTAGGTCTAGCCACCTCTCGCCACAATTCACTAGATCCTAGGGTTACATTAAGGTCTCCCCAAACAATGATGTTATCCACTTCTAGAAGATATTGTTCTTGCTATCGCACAAGTTGTAGGTTGGGAAAAGCCCGACCCAAACCACAATATGGAAAAAACTAAGAGAACACCTACCCATTGTCACCTTAGATAGGTATTCCCATCACTTTAGAGATGAAGTAATCACCTCAAGGGGGGAATCTCGGGTGACCCTAGGGGAAATGAGATGGAGGATGAAAAGATGATCAAGGGTCCCCCTACAGGTCAATTATGGAAGGTAAAAAGGGCTTGAAAAGAGTCTCGTAGAAGGTGGAAGATGTACAATAGTATAAAATACCTACCAAGAAGTGGATGTATCTGCCTGAGACACAAGAAAAACAAAGATACAAACCCAATAATGTATTGGACAAGCACGTTAAGCTTGTTGTCCCTAGTTGAAGCAATAAACAATGATATATATCAACAACAAAAGATAATAAGAGCTGCAAATAAAGTAGCTAAAACTCTAGTTAATGATACAAGAGCTAAGATAGATATGAATGGTACAACTCAAGACTGAAAGAGCAAGACTTCAGCATGAAAGCAAGGTTGTTATAAACAAGTACTGCAGAGATAATTATCAGCCTTATGGTTGTAGCATACTGTTACACATGAAATTTGCACACCTAGGTACCTCTCCCTAAGTGTCGTAAGTCTCATATAAGTGTCTCATACACCTTGACACCATGGAATAACCTATGTCACAATCCCTAGTCAATCTGGAGGAGGGATATATTACATGAAGGCCAAAATACCAAGTGCACATGATTTATTATTAATATTCATGAAAAAGAAATTAATTAAGTGTGAGAATCCAGCTCACATTTGATTTCCTATTTTTTAGGGAATGTGGATGATCTCATGGATGGTTGAAATATTTCCTCCTTAAAATCCTTGAGCGATATTTCCTCCCTAAAATCCTTAAGAGATGTTTTCTCCCTAAATGTCTTTCAGATCCCTTTTTAGTGGATCTGATGAGTGGTCCTCTCAATTTTGGTTAAGCCTCCAAATCCTATATAACGAAGGATTTCCATGGAGAAGGAATAGTGGATATTTGAGGTATCAAACCTATGGTATTGGGAGAAAGATTTAGGATATCAAATCTATGATTTTGGAAGCTTTGTGCAAGGGTTGGACGAGGAGGACTTAGGGAAGCTGTTGCAACTGCATCTACAGTCTATAAGTAATATTCTTGAGTTCTCATATTAATATATTGCTCGACCTATTTCCTTCTAACCTATGTCTCTTTACATATGTTTATCTTATAGATGGATTTGATTGGACTAATATTATATATTAGAGTAGGAGTTCTTTGTCTTGTTTTCCATTGCATTGCAGGTGTCGAACAATACTAAGGAGCTCGGAGATCAAGATCAAGTTGGAACAGTGGAGACAAACATCAGAATAAGGTGCATCACACTTTCTTCCTTATCCTTCTCTTTATGATTAGTTATTTAGATTCAAATGAATGTTAGTGTCCAATGTTAGCATCTTTCTGCCTTGGTAATAGGCGTCTAAGATCCAAGAGGATATTCACCTGTCCGCAGGGGAATTTTCCTACAACAAAAATTGGTGACTCCATTGGAGAAGGACATTGACTTATCTTTCCTTGGATCGTCCCTGCCTTTTTCCCAACTTTCAGATCATTTTCATTGTTTGTTCATGATCCATTACCTTTCTCCCATCTTCACTAGCATTTTCACCAATTTCTGTGAATTCTGGGTGAGTTTTTCTAAGTTTTTGGGCTCTGTTTTGAGTTTATGGGAAGGGTAGCGCTCCCCTGGAGTGCATATCAAAGCATTGATATATAATCATTGCCCCCCTGCAGTGATTTACAGAGCGCTATAGCGCTTTGTGCCCTTGAGTCAAGGAGCGCTAGTCTCTTTCTTGGAGGTTTTCTGCCTTTTTCTACTCAGATTTTTGCAGTCTATTTTGCAGAGGTCTTTGCCCAGACTCTGTATTTTGGTTTGTAGAGGTGTTTGGGTTGAGATATGGTACTTATCACTTCCTATTGTCTTTACTTGAGCTTGAAACTTTTTTAGAATTGTGAAGTTGTTCTTTCTTGCTGCTTGTTTTGTCAGGACAGTTAGAGTGATTTCTCTTTCTCCCTTTTCTTTTCTTGGATTCTTCTCTGAACTTTCTTGTGTTCCTTGAATGTTTGTTCATTGTCGAATCCTTGATTGAGTACTTGTTCGAACAAGTTATATCCTACTTGTTTTCTTTTAGTTCTCATTGCTTTTAGTGTATCTTTGAAAACAAAAAAAATTGATTTCTTGCTTTGCATTAGATTGGGGGCATCCTTGCATTTGAAGTAGGAAATTGCATGGTTTTTGGTGTTTGGCTCATTTCTTGAAGATATTGATAATGATGAGTTTAATAAAATTTTGGGACATTGTGCATCTGGGAATGATAAACGTTTTCTCCTTCTCGTAATATAGCTTTCATCGATTTGAAATATTTGCATTCTCATTTCTTTGCATTGTTTAGAGTTGGTCAAAACATCATTTAGTCCATGCCATTTTCCTCTTGAGTAACAACAAACTTAAAATAAAGTGCTTATAAAAAATGATTAGACATTTTTATATTTTCTGGTAGCAAACCTACATTAACTCAGGGTGTAGGGCTTTGGAATAGATGTGAAAGATAACTTTCCAAAGATGTAAACAAACATAGAATCTTGTGCTAGGGAGTCGTAAATCCAATTGTTCATATAAGCATAGTTGGGACCCCCCTCTCACATAGGGGTTATGCACAAGATCGCATTTGGGAGAGCAACGAATATTATCCCTCTAAGGCTTAACCATTCGTAGTAGTCATATCTTATAATGGGGGTTCTTCTTGAGGTCCAACTGTCTTCATTTGGTCTCGGTGCTTCGTGAATTTTGAATCCGTTCGAGGTCCTCTGGAGTTCTACCAGTCCACTTGTCCTCAGCTCTCTTGAAGAATTTCATAATTGTTATCCTACCCATACGTTCGGACTCGACTATCGACTTTACCCGCCCAGAGGATAACTGCGAGTTGGTGACCTTAGTAGCCATAATATTTAGGGTCCTTACACGAGGTGACGGTGAAGAGAAATTTTTCGTTGTACCTGGAATAGACGTTGGTCAAACTAACTCGGGCTCCTTAGAGGTTAAATCCACGTTATTGTGTGGAAGCTTGCACCAAGGCGTAAGTCTGTTAAACAAATTGCCAACATAACTGATCACCTTCTCTATCCCAACCCCTTCCTATATTGATCTCACGATGTTGGATTTCATCACCAACTATTGGTTTCATTGTGGGAAGGTTTGTTTGATTGTTTGCTCCTCAGATTTGTAGTGTCTACTATTTGTTTTCCTTAGTGAACCTTAGGTCGAGTCAGTGTCAATGACGTCAACTCCTGGGAATACCAATGGAGGAACCCATCTTCCCGGGGAACCTTTCACCTTTCCTTCTTTCGAAAACGTTGGTCCTCCATGCAATGCCACACTGAGTCTTTCGGAACTCACGATCGGATTACCAGTTTGGTTGTTCCCCACTCTAGTGATCTCGAATATTTCAAGTGCTTCAAATGCACCTATTGCTTTATATGTAAGCACACCACCCACACATCAACCTCATGTCGACCTTTCTCCTTCTTCACTCGTTATGTCTCCTTCCCTTTCCCCTTCTTTGCCTAGTGAAAGCTCTAAAGCGTGTAGCCAGATTGATAAGAAGAAGAAGAAATGGAAATAGAAGAAGAAGAAGAACCAGAAAGGGACCAAGCCTCACCCACATCAGATCATGTTGGATCCAAGCAACTAGCTACGGTTAATCGTACTGGGAGTGTTGATAAAGTTGACAAGATTAAAATGAAGAATCCTAAACCCAAATTCCCTTGCAGTCTTTGTAAGGGTGACCACTTTCTGATGGATTTCCCTAGTCTCCCCAAGGTATTAGAAATGTGGTCTTCCACGTCATCATCCCCTGCGAGACATGTTGGTGACACCCCATCATCCAGTGACATTAAGGTTGGTAAGAATAAGAGAACTATTAAATTTCCCTACTTGTTATGCAAAGGTGATCATTACTCTCACCTTTTCCCTTGTATAGACGAGGCTTCTTATCTTTTGTAAAAGATTCAAATCCAACTGGTTATCGTAGCATTTCTTCCAAATCGTTATTAGTTGATGGATTGGTCAATACGGTTCCATCCCCAAATAGTCTGTTTGATTAGGTGGTCAATCTGGTTTCATCCTCGGTTGAACCACAAACCCAAGTAGTTGATCAAGTTCTGTCATCGATCATCCCCACTCTTCACTTGAAAATTGAAACCCAAGTGACTAATCTAATTCTATCATCGGTTAGTCCCACTCTTCATCTCAAGAATGCCAAAGTGATCGATCTGGTTCCGCCATCGTTCGATCCCACTCCTCCCTTGAGGAGTGTCAAAGTGGTCGATCTGATTCCGCAATCATTCGATCCCACTCCTCCTCTGAAGAGTACCAAAGTGGTCGATCTGGTTCCGCCTTTGGTGGATCCCACTCCTCCTCTGAAGAGTGCCAAAGTGGTCGATCTGGTTTTGTCTTCGGTTGATCCCACCACTCCTTTGAAGAGTGCAACCAAAGTGGGTCGATCAGGTTCCCCCACAAGTTGATCCCACTCCTAAATCAAAGAGTGAGGATGTTGCTCAGGTCTACCTCATTAATATTGATTCACCCAGACAAGGGGGCACTCTGCCCATCCCGATGGCACCCCCTTCGAGCAATAAGATGATTTCTATTAATTGGAATCATTTGACAGAACCCTGTCTTCCCTCTTACGTGCCTTTCCAAATCATCGTGCATCATAGGACTATTCCTAACACTATAATAGACTAAGGTTCTTCTGTTAGTATCTTATCCGCGAATGCTTGGAAAGATTTTGGTTCCCCACAGCTTGCACCTGTGACTCAGAATCTATTGAGCTTTCACATAAGAGTTAGTCAACCTTTAGGGATCCTTCCTTAGTTTCCAGTTACTTTGGGAGGAAAAATTGTCTACGTCGATGTGATGGTAGTTCACGACCCCTTGAACTTTAACCTACTCCTTGGGCGAGACTATGTCTACGTTATGAGAGGTTTTGTGTCCACTCTCTTTCGAGTGATGTGTTTCCCTCACAATGGAAACATAGTAACGATCGACCAGCTTTCTCTCATTGACCCTCATCTGATGATCAACCATCCACTTTCCCTTAATGGTCCTTACATTCCAGCGATGTCTGCCCCACCACAGGTCAATTATGTAATGACCTGCCCCATGCGTTCAACATTGCACGAGAGGGAATCTCTCCCTTCTCCTGACTTAGATACAGTAGTTGACATGGTCATCTCTTTGATAGGGCTATTAGAGCTAGATCTCCCTACCCTTATCGGGTCGTCGACATGTTTTCCTTCCAAAGTGTTTTTCTTCCATCTAGTGAAGATCTCGTGGAAGCCATGATTGATGTTTATCCCTTGACATGTATTCCTTCGAGAGCATTGTCCTCTTTGAAACCATGATCAAGAAGAGACCTTTGAGCATGGTTTTCTGATTTCAAGCTCGTTAAAAAATGAAACCAACTATGAGCATAGTTTTCCTCTATGTAGCAAGCTCGTTAAAAAATGAAACATAAATCTGGGGATTGAACCTGGAGGTCTCAAGCATAGTTTTACTTTTCTGTGGCAAGCTCGTTAAAAAATGATACAGAGGTCCTGAGAATAGTTATTTTCATGTGTCAAGCTCGTTAAAAAATGAATAAGTCACCTCTCATACCAAGTTGAGTCTTTTCACTAGATATCGTAGATATTGAGTCGAGTCTTTAGCTAGTTCTCGTAGATGTCGAATCGAGTCTTTTGTTGGTCTCATATTTGAACCTTCATTTAATCCACCCTTATCCTTTTTCTCCATCTAATATAGAAATTGGTGACAACCTCAAAGTCGGTGAATGAAATGAAGCTTGGGGGGGAATGTCTCCAGCCTTTGATTATCATTATGGAGTTATGCCGCTAGCTTTTCAAGCTCGGGGAAGACTACCAACCATCCATGGGTATCCCTACCTTTGGAAATTATGTTGGGAATATACAATCGTAGTTTTATTTAGTTTCAGGCTTGTGTAAAAATGAAACCAATATTGAGCGTAGTCTTTGTTCTTTCTCATGCTCACAAAAACATGAGAATGTAACCGAGTAGACTTTTATCACTTTTTCGGACTCGTAAAGGTTACACAAAAAAAGGAAACCCCTGGAGTCTCCTTTAAGCTATTTTCAGACTCTCTAAACATGAAAATATTGTCGAGTGATCTTGTTGCCTTTCACACTCATTAAAAGGTTTGAAAGGGAGTCTTTCGAGTGGTAGATTATAGCTTTTTCGGCCTTGCGAAACTAAAATTATGAAAAAGGACAACCCTGGAGTCTCCTTTAAGTTATTTTAAGACTCTCTAAACATGAAAAACCACTGAGTTTTCCTTCTCTGGACTCGCTACACTACACATTGAAGGGCCCATATGGGGACGAACCCTTGCTTCTTCCAGTTCATTAAAAAAAGGAAGAGGAGCTTACCAAAGGTGAGTTATATCGAGCATGTGTTATCCTCCTCGAGCTCATTAAATTAAAAAGAGGTACTCATCTATCTGGGTGAGGGAAAGATTGAAGGAAGTAGGTCAAGCTTTTGAGAATCCTTTATGGCATCTTTTGTCGCCCTTGACATGGCACCTATTTGCGTCTCGTCTTACAGTTGGGTAATTTGCTTGTCTCTAAGTCATACCAATTCCATGTGTCGCCATACTTTTTCGTCCAGTTGAAGAGTTCTCTTATTGCCATCACATTACATTCTTGCTACTCATCGAGTCAATGCTGCAAAGTCAGTTGTCGTGCCTCATCGTGTTCAAGGGAAGTTTCACTTTAAACCATCCATGTATAGTATTGCCAGTTTTCATTTCATGTGTCAGTCCATACTCATTCGATTCACCATGTTACATCACTTTCTTGTGTCAATTTCATGTCGATGATCGGGTATACATCAAGGCCCTCCTTTGACGAGTCTTTTCTTGTCGACTTCAACACATAATTCAGGAATTAGACTTCGAAACCAGTTAGTACCTTGGGACTTGCATGCCTCAATGGCAGGGCTCCTCGCCTCCAACAGTAGGTTTATATCATTGACCTATGATCGGATGATTTCACGAATGTTCGACTTTAGCTCATTTATTCACATTTGTTGGATTGTACTAGAGTACCTTGTGAGTCATTGACATCACTGGTGATTTCCCTTGCACTTTTTAATGGTTTACCTCGATGACCGGTAATCAAGTGGTTTCTACCATGTTCGACATCAAAACATCTATTCGCATGGCTAGATTCGTACCACATCGGGAATGGGACGAAGACCCTGGGTTGAGCATTCACTCTGATATATGGTTTTCCCATGCTGTGAAAGGAGATCATTTGAGCATGTTGATATATATATTGTCACATATATCCACATTGTATTGGTTTGTGGCTATGTTTTATCATCTCGTAGCTCCACTGTGTATTTCTCGTGGCTACGATTAGTTCATGTCATGGAGGTATGTTTCCACATTGTATCTTTGGTGACCATATCCTTAGTCAATATTTTTCATGGATCCGCAATGTGTTGGTCGTCGATCGTGCTTTGAGTCATCTCGTATTCCAAGCATAGGTATGCCTGCCTCAGAAATGGAACATATATTAATATTGTTTGATGGTTGTTTGTAGCTTCTTCCAAGTTCTCCAACACCACGCCCTTGCGTTAAATATTTGTAAAGTGTTTTGGCCATCATTCTCTCTTCTAACCTCACACTTTAGGGGGCATTCTGTTAAACATGAAATTTGCACACCTAGGTACCTCGCCCTAAGTGTCGTAAATGTCATATAAGTGTCTCATACACCTTGACACCATGGAATAACTTATGTCACAATCCCTAGTCAATGTGGAGGAGGGATATATTACATGAAGGCCAAAATACCAAGTGAACATGAATTATTACTAATATTCATGAAAAATAAATCAATTAAGTGTGAGAATCCACCTCACATTTGGTTTCCTATTTTTTAGGGAAGGTGGATGGTTGAAATATTTTCTCCTTAAAATCCTTGAGAGATATTTCCTCCCTAAAATCCTTAAGAGATATTTTCTCCCTAAATATCTTTCAGATCCCTTTTTAGTGGATCTGATGAGTGATCCTCTCCATAGTGGTTAATCCTCCAAATCCTATATAATGAGGGCTTTCCATGGAGAAAGAATAGTGGATATTTGAGGTATAAAACCTATGCTCTTGGGAGAAAGCTTTAGCATTTCAAACCTATGATTTTGGGAGCTTTGTGAAAGGGATGGATGAGGAGTACTTGGGAAACCTGTTGCAACTACATCTACAGTCTATAAGCAATCTTCTTGAGTTCTCATATTAATATATTGCTTGGCCTATTTCCTTCTAACCTGTGTCTCTTTACATATGTTTGTCTTATAGATGGATTACATTGGACTAATCTTATAGAGTAGAGTAGGAGTTCTTTGTTTTGTTTTCCATTACATTCCAGGTGTCGAACAATGCTAAGGATCTCGGAGATCAAGCTCAAGTTGGAGCAGCGAGGACAAACATCGGAATAAGGTTCATCACAGTTTCTTCCTTTTCCTTCTCTTTATGATTAGTTAGTTAGATTCAAAGGAATCTTAGTGTCCAATGTTAGCATCATTCTGTCTTGGTAATAGGGGTCTAGGATCCAAGAGGATATTCACCTATCCGTAGGGGAATTTTCCTACAAAACACACAAGTTGTTACAATAAGGAAATCAACCACCAAGATTTTCCAAGAGTCCAACAAAAAGGTGTGCTAGGACTAGTAGATTGTGAGGGCAAACTTCTAGCAATTTCTGACAGTTGGTTTGTGAGTTATTAAGAGATTTATTTTAGGGTTTTTGCAGCCCTGACGGTTGTAGATTAAGTGTTATAACAACAACAAGAAGCACTTAGCAAATTGATACACCCTAGTGGCTCAACCAAGCATATAGAGCATAGAATTGACTCTAATTTAAACAATCTCGAGTTTTCAGGTTAACCAATGCAAGATTTTATTTCTCCAATGCAATTAGATTGTGTCTTTAGCTATTGGGTTATGGTGTCAAATAAATAATGAGCTAGCAATGCTTTCTCCTTGGGATTGTAAGTCCTTTTACTCCCCAAGGCAAGCAAGACTAATTAGGAAGTACTAGGAGAGTGTAAAACCTTATACTTCCCCCAGTAAAACCTTATGCAAAAAATTATTCCAAGACAAAACATGATGGATATGGTGGGGTTGTAAACCCTTGTAGTCCACAAGAAGTCTAGCAAATCACACTTGTAACAAATCAATGAAGAAACAATAACATATATTCCTTACCTAGTCCAAGCAACAATAAGATAAACCTCCTCTTACCAAGATCAATCCACCACAAATGCAAGGGAATAGCTCCAAGAGAGGTGGTGTGGTACTTCTTCCACCAATAGCATAAAGAAACCATAACAAGAGCACGAGAGAGAGAGAGAGGGAGAGAAAGAGAGAGAGAGAGAGAGAGAGAGAGAGAGAGAGATTGCCCAAATAGGGCGCAAATTTTAGCTAAGAGTCTTCTCACAATGGGGCAGTTATATACAAATGAGATACAAATGATCTATATATATACAAAATGTTTTAAACATAGTTTGTCCACCAAAGTTAGGGTAAAACACAATATGAGGGGTCAACAACCCTTATTTTTCTCCTTTACAAAAATAACAATATTTAATTCATACTTTGCACATAAAAGAAACCCTAAAAACATGACGTCACCCCCTTATTGGGCAACATTTGGCACTTTTGGTCAAGTCGTTGAGTTGGAGAAGGAAAAGTTAGGCCTCCAAAGGCCAATGGTCTTCATTCCATGCCTTTCTTCCATGGTCAAAGGGTTTTTTCCTCCAAAACGTGCCAAGTATCCACAATCACCACCAAACCCTAGCCCTGATGTGACGTCAAGCCCTCAAAGGTAACATTTTGGCCTCCTTAGGCAAGTCGTTTGGGTGGTAGGGGATATGTTAGGTCCTCCATGATGTCTTCTAGGCCTCCAAAGGCATTTATTCATCATCTGGCATGTGGGCCCTTGGCATCCGAGCTATGGGCTTCAAGCCCCATGGAAGCCCAAGCTAGGCTTGTTCTTCCAAAATTGTCCACCAGCTGGATCCTGCAAAGACAAATGGATACACCCTCCAAGGATCTAAAGTCAAATGGATACACCCTCCAAGGATCTAAAGTCAAATGAATCATGATGAGTATATAAAATCAATAAAATAACCATCTAATCATCTACATCCAAACCACCACATCAAAATAAACCAATGCTCAAAGACCTTATGCAATTTTCCAAGTTTAGGTATGGGAGGGTTGACAAAACGATCTATTAGGAGAATCATACCTCAAGTTTAGGGGTGTTTCCTGAGGGGAACTCCTTCTAATTCATGTGGATGAGGTGTCATGAATTGGGGGAAGAATTTTGGGCATGGGGTTAATGACATACAAGGGGTTGTAGTGTATCGTTTATGGGTGCCTTTGTAGAGGGTGTGTTGCACCTTCGTTTTGAATGCAACCCTTTTCCAAGCCCATTTATTGACTTGTATTCTTTTAGGATGTTTCCAGGTTGAAGCCAAGGTGGGGCTTCTACCTAAGCATGAAAAATTGTGCCCACCTTGACTCTACCCTGTTCACACCATGCTTCCCCAAGTTGAAAACATGTGTGGGGTTTCGACCTAAGTGATAAAAACAGTTCCCACACATGCTCCACCATGTTTGGCATTTGTTATTAGTTATTCTTTTATGGGTCCCATCAGTTTCTTATGAGAGACATTTCATTGTCTTCAGGATCCCTAGGAAAGCTTCTAGAAGGTCGATGATTGGCTTTTATCTTTTGCCAACTACAAGCCTATGGGCCTTCAACCGCTTCTTCCCATGAAATGAGGGAAAACCCCTTCTTGGGCCAATACACCCAAAAATCCCAAAAGGGGATGGAGTGGCATGATGACTTGTCAAAAGGATCTCCTAGTAGCAAACATATCCCTAACGGTGACCCACTTACTAGGGCACAATATCAAGCACCAAAGTGAAACAGGGAAAATAGCATAATGTCCAGGCAAATGTTACATAATCAAAATCAATAATAGATGAAACAAACTCAAATGCCTCAAATATTGAAATGACAATCACCATAATACCTAGCTTGTAACTCATGGAGCAAGACCCAATGTATTTCAAAGGCCAGCTGATGTGGTGGATATCATTGTGATGAACCTGGATCTATGGTGGTGAGGTGGGTCTTTGTCTCTGCAAGTGGACACTATTGGTCAAGCTCTCTCTCGGTACTCCATGTCTGCAACCTAAGGGCCTTGAGATATCATCTCTTTAGTTATCCCTATGAATTGGGGATAACATCTGGCCCATACTTGGGGACATGTACTCACTGTAGAGTGCATGAGAACCACAACATCTCCTAGTGGACCCGTGCCTACACTGAAACATGACACTGTAAAAATCTAGGATGGTTCTATCACCCTTCTTCCATATACATCAAAACCAAAAATGAAAATAATCTAGAAAATAAAATTTTAACATTTTTTCAAAAATTTATAAACTAAATATGAAATCAATATGCAAGTAGAGCAAAATGAAATTTGAAATGCGTCTAAACTATCATGAGAAATCAAGATGCAAACGCAAGGAAATCAAAATGACCTACCTACTTACCTGGGCCCTGGGCACTGGAGAAGTCAAGTGATCTGAATGTAGGGTTGGAGAATAGACCCATCCACTGGCAATGGCATATTTCTTACGTCCAGAGATGTCAAATACTACTTCTCTTTCTCAAACTTCTTCTTGATGATGTAAGGGCCAAGCCAAGAGTGGTCATCCTTCTGGTCATATTTAGGTTTTCCCTTCTTCTTGTCCCATATGAACGCAATACTTCCTTCACTGTAGTTGATGTAAGGGATATTCTCAATGTAAGAATAAGAAGAGGGTCATGTGTTGACTGCATTTTTTATGGCTTCTTCACATTCTTTGTCCTTATTATTTTCTTTCCTTAATATTTGGATATACCCTGGCTCTTTCCCTTGGAACTTTGCAAACTTTTCTTTGTATTCATCTGTCCTAGGGAGAAACATGTCTATTCAATCCTCCTACATGATGTTGATATTATGGTAGTTGCAGGAGGTATTTACCTCCACGTGTAAACTTGACGAGAATAGAATATTCTGGGAAGCAAGAAGAAACCCTAATGAGTTAGCTAATAACCCTAGAAGACATGTCGGCTCAAGAGGATAAATTGTATTAGGTTATTAGCCTCCAAGAGAAGAAGTCGGCCAGAACAAATAATATATATTGAACAGACAGATACCCAGAATGAGAAGTCGGCCCAGGCAGTTAGCCAGAATTAGTATAAATACAGGAGGTCAGTCTTCATTCTCACAGGCATTCTCAGAACTGCAGAGCAGCACTTGTGCGCACTGCAGTTGCCAGTTTGTGCGCAGGTTTGGAGGAGAGTTGTCGTTGCAGCTGTTGCAGTTATCATATTATGCTTTGGCTTGGACTATTTCTTGGTTAGGGTTTAGACTATCTAATCATCACTTGTTTGATGTGTTATCCTTGGTGAAAGGTGTGCTACCCTTTGTTTGGATATCTAGCTTAGGGTTTGCTTTCAGAGTGATTCTCTGTCAAGGTTAAGGTGCTCGGAGGGTGGCTTTGGCCTATGGTTGGGTGACAATAGTGATATTGTTGATGGTAAAATGAGCACATCCATTATATACTAATAGGTTATGGGCCCACACCTCCTTCATTCAGTCTAACCGCTAGAAGGAAGCATAGCCATAAGGATATTAATCTTATTGAAGAACTGTCACTAAGGTTTCTATCAGGAGCAGTCACCAGAGCGTTGTCGCTAGGGTTACTAGAAGGTGTAGTTGCAGACACCCTAATCCTCTCATTAAGGCATCTTAAGTGAAGGGATTAAACTAATTTTTTGATAGACTAGTGCGCCCTAGCCTAACGCATCTCCTGGTACTCTCAGCAAGCCAGGACGTCAAGTTTGAGTTTTCAATCAAATCTAGGGTTGGCCAAGTCAAAGAAGCCATGACCTACTCCATGAAGTCACAAAAATGGTTAGATGGATCTTCTAACTTCAGAGCGTGGAAGACAAGGATTGACCTTATTCTTGCCAAGAATAAAGTGTTGGATATCGTGAAAGGAAAGATAGTGAAACCAGAGTTTGAAAAAGGAAAAGAGAAAGAACCGCAGAACATTGCAGTTATGGAAAAGTTCAAAGACGGTGACATCAATGCCATGATTATCATAGTGGACTCTATAAAAGACCACTTGATACCCTACATCTCCCATCTTGACTCATCGAAGAAGATGTACGATGCCCTAACAAACCTCTTCTCAGTCAGAAACATTGGACAAGTAATGCGTCTAAAGAATGAGCTCTGTGACATGAAGATGAATGATGATGACAACATAACATCATGCTTTGTGAAAATCTCCCAGTTAAGAGATCAACTACAAGCTATTGAAGAGATCATCTTAAAGAAGGAATTGGTAAACATAGTACTCAATGGTCTTCCAAAGACATGGGATGCATTTGCCGCAAGCATGAACACAAGGAAGGAGTATCCTACATTTTAAGAAATTTGGACTTGTTGTGCTCAAGAAGAATCAAGGATTGGTGCAGAAGAGAAACCCCAAAAGAAGTATGATGATCAATCCTTTACAGCAAGATTCAAGAATTTCAGGAACAAAGGGAAGTTTGGTTCAAGGAAGAAGCCAAATCAAGAGAAAGACATGTCAGAAATACAATGCTTCAACTATCGAAAGTATGGTCACCACAAGAATCATTGTCCCGAGCTAAAGAAAAGGAAGGGGACGCATGAAGCATCAATTGTCGAAGAAAAGGAATCTACAAAGAAGACCAAGCAGGATAAAACAAACTTCTTCTTCTAAGACAAGGCAACAATACTCTGCATAGTTCTTGTACATACCATGTTTTTTGTACATATCTTGCATATCTACTTCTTAGAAGATAAAATGTTCAAAGAGAAACTATACCTATGGAAGAAACAAAAAGGATTGACTACAAGTCAAACAATACAAATGAAAGGGTGAAGTACATCAAACAATTCATGTGGAAGTTATTACATACATAACAGTTGCAAGATAAACCRAAATCAGAATCATTCTTGAAGTAAAAGAGAAGAAGTAAAAGACAGGAAAAAGTCAGCAATCAAGAAGAAATTGGAAAAAGACTTATGACACCTTGCAGAAGGCAATAAGGATGCAAACGGAAGCGTGGATTATGGAGGAAKTTGATTATGATGCAATCATACATGAAGCAACGATTAGGAGGGAGCTAATCCTATGATCCATTGAAGATGATGTAGTATATATCCATGATAGCAGCCGTGAAAAGCAGTACGTGTTCAGTTCGACCTTAGAAGAAGTCTTCCTCGAAAAGAAGCCTTCAAGTATCCATGGTTGTCCATCCACATCTGTGATCCTATGATGAAATAAAGAAGTGGAATCTCTAGGGCATGGAATCTATAAGAAACTCGATGGACCCAAAAGCTAAAGAGAAACATGAGGAAGAACATGAATATTCCAAGAAAGAAACAACAACCATAACAACCAGACATTGTATCAAGAATCACAAGATTACCAGCCTGATATGAACTCACTAAAAGAAATCAAGCAGACGAACTGAAAGTTGTGATGAAGAACAATGTATGGAAGACTTATGAATGAAAGCATTGCGAGATATAGAACTACAGGTTCTCCCAGATGGAGGGAGAAGACTATGATGATTACTCATTCCAGTAAACTAGACATACCTCTGCATGAGTCATTATATTATCCATGATATCCATGGGTTGGAGTTCTACATTAGATGAATGCAAAGATTGTTCCCCAGAGCAATTGAACAAAGGGCATATGAAGAGAAACCTCAAGGATTTGAGGTATACCAGAAAGAGACCCTTGTATACAGATGGAAGAAGACAACTTGGTGGAGAACCTCCAATACACAATAGAAGCGTGGTGGAGATTTTCTATAAACTGAGATATTGTATCAAAATGATTACTTAGAAGATCAAGATGATGGATTGCCAATCCATGACAAAGATCTCATAATGACATAAGAAGTGTCACATGGATATGTTCCAGTTTGACCCTTAACACGATGTCGTGATCTAGCAGGAACCAAAAAGGAATCCAACAATGACATACTTTATTGATCAGAGCTATATGAAGCCTTCAGAGAAAACCAGTGTTCCAGACTGAAGTACATTTGAGATCAAGAATTACAGTATCCGTGGTGAAGTCCAGAAAAGAGCAAGTGGTTCTCTAATACATATCTCCATAGATGAGCAGATAAGCAGACATTTTGGTAAAGCTTCTGTCCAAGAAGAAAGAGTTTGCGTACTCAAGCTGGAGCTCGTGGAGACGACTTCCTTATTGAAAAAGGAAGAGATGACTCCCAGGTTGGGAGGGAGCACTGATGTGTTATCGATTTATGGACACTCATTTTTCAGTTCAAAAATGGTCCAGGATGAGCAGTTCCTTTCCAGTTCAGAAAGTGGTATGAGATTTCTGACGGACAGGCATTTTCCAATTCGAAAAATGGTCCAGATCGAACGGTCATTTTCCTAATGAAAATGGTTCGATGGATTACTGATGTACCATATACAACTATTTCCCATTGTGGTTAACATGGGGAATGGTCTAGGGAAGTCTCTCTTCTTGAGGGTTACTCAAGAAGACTGGCCTGCTTCGCCAGACAATGATTTCCCATTGTGGTTAACATGGGGAAAGGTTCATTTTGGAGGTTGGTGTAGGACAGTGATTTCCTTAGGAAATGGTCTGGACAGTCATTCCTTAGGGAAAATTCATTCCCTCCAGGTTGCACTTTGTTTAGTGCCAGAGGAATGGTCCAGGTTCAGCAATCAGGGACAAACATTCCT
>SNQJ01S0010954.1:24597-38072 GCA_010110895.2 Picea sitchensis
TGGTAGTGTACCACTGGATTGTAGTTGTGTACTACTATGGATGGACACAATTGTGTTCTATTGAATGATATTGTTCTGATTACCTTGAAGACTATCAACGATGTTGAAAATGATTATCATCTAGATGGATGATCAATGGACAGAGATTTCCCAAACGAAAAATGGTTCAGGACATTTATTCTTCTAGGAGATATGTCTAGATTAGAATAATGGCTCTTGTGTCACTCTATGGTGTGAGTGACGTATCCAGCATCATGTCTAATTACTCAGATGGAGTATGGTTTCGAGAGATGATGCAGCTGATGACACTGATGGTGATGATGGTGCTCATAATCTATTCATTAGACAGTCTATACAACTATGTTGATGCTACCGGGTGAATAGTATGTTTGTGCTCAAGACCATTACCTGTAATACCTCCCTAGCTAGGAGGGAGTGTTGATATTATGGTAGCTACAGGAGGTATTTACCTCCACGTGTAAACCTGACAAGAATAGAATATTTTGGGAAGCAAGAAGAAACACTAATGAGTTGTTTAATAACCCTAGAAGACATGTCGGCTCAAGAAGATAAATTGTATTAGGTTATTAGCCTCCAAGAGAAGAAGTCGGCCAGAAGAAATAATATATACTAAACAGACAGATACCTAAAATAAGAAGTCGACCCAGGCAGTTAGCCAGAATTGGTATAAATACAGGAGGCCAGTCTTCATTCTGGCAGGCATTCTCAGAACTACAGAGCAGCACTTGTGCGCACTGCAGTTGCCCAGTTTGTGCGCAGTTTTGGAGGAGAGTTGTCGTTGCAGCTACTGCAGCTAGCAGATTACACTTTGTCTTGGACTATCTCTTGGTTAGGGTTTGGACTATCTGATCAGCTCTTGTTTAATGCGCTATCCTTGGTGAAAGGTGTGCTACCCTTTGTTTGGCTATCTACCCTAGGGTTTGCTTCCGAAGTGATTATCTGTCAAGGTTAAGGTGCTCAGAGGGTGGCTTTGGCCTATGGTTGGGTGACAATAGTGATATTGTCGATGGTAAAATGAGCACATCCATTATATACTAACACATGAAAGGTAAGTCCCGTGGAACGTACTCAATGGTATACAAAACCTCATCAAACTCATCCTCTCTAGTATAGTCCGGACTGTTGGGATTCATCACATGCTTGTTAGCTTGCTCTTGACTATATAATACCTCAAAGGTGCCATCTCCCATGGGAATGTGCGCATGCGTGAGATCCATGCTAAGGAAACCTCCAAGGGAAGTCAACCAACTCCTTGATAAGAGCATCCCCCAAGCATCGGGGACATCAATTACTACTATATTCATAAGGAGGTTGATATGTGGAAAATCAGTCAAGAAGACCTCAACGTTCTCACATAATCCATAAACCTTGACCCTTTTAGAATCAATTCCAGACACATTTCCATAGGGTCGGGTCATCTTCAAACCAAGTTGTTCCATTACGTTCAATGACATGACATTTGTGGAGGCCCCAGAATCCAACATACAGTTATTCAGGTGAAGGCCATTCATGCCCAATTAAAGATAGAAAAGAGGATTGGTGTCCTTTTGCCGATCGACATACATGGTGTTCAAAATGATGGAGGATCCTACTTCTCAGTTGGTACCTGTAATAGCTTCAATACTTCCCTCCTTACATAAGGGATTTTGCACATTTATATCACAAGAATCGTCATATCTAACTTCCCAAACATGGCTGCAATGTCTATGTTCAACTGAATCTCATATGTTGGAGTTGGCTTTGGAAGCAACTCATGTACTGGAGGTGGAAGTAGTGGGACCACCTTTTCATTAGACGGAGGAGGAGTGGTAGGTTGTGATGGAGGGGTTGAAGCTTTATTTCTTATGGTGTATATCAAATATTCCCTCTTCCTTAGTTCCTTCCTCTGATCGTCTGTCAACTGATTTAAAGCTTGGAGTATCCCCTCTCTTTCCCCGTGTCTTCTGGCTTCATCGATCTATTACTATGTGACCTCTTCCTCTTGGAAGTTACAGATCATATCCATGAAATTCATATTGTCAAAAGAATCTTCATCTTGTCAGGGACACTCATCCTCTCGGTGAGGTTTTTGGCACGGAAAACACCATAGTGTTTGTTCTGTGTCAACCATTCCAACTGGTTTTAAGGTATCAGGGGCCTTTGCCTCTTATTGAGGCCATGGTTTCCAACCTGTGTCATCTCTCTATTGTCTAGTAAACTAAGGTCTGGGGGGTAGATTGGCTTCTTTCCACAATGGTTAATTGGCCTATGATTTGATTATGTGCTTGGAAAAACTGAGTACTCATTTGATCTATCTTCTGAGTCAAGAGGGAAATTGGATCAGGAGCACTGTTACTGGAAGCCTTTGTCTTTGCTTCTGCCTTGGCACGAGGATATTGGAAAGGGTAAACCTTTGAGTCAAGGATATTTTCTTCAATATCCGCATTATACTCTCTGTCTTGTGCCAAAGTGTTGGGCTTATTGTCCTTCATAATAAAGCGAAATTGCCCATCAAATGCATTCATATAGAGGAGATGAGCAGTTGTAGCCATAGGATGCAAATCCATCGGAATTTGACTGCATAATCTGTCAAACCTGGTGTCAAATTCAGTCATTGTCTCATCCTCCTTTTTCTTTATTTGATTGAACTGAGCTACATACATCCCATTGTCTTTCTTCGTTGTCCATCTGTTCTTGAATAACTTGGAAAAATCATCATAAGATGTTATGTGATTGTTAGGTAGTCCTTTGAAGCATCTCTAAGCATCTTCAGTCAAATATGAGGCTAGTAGCCTCATTGCTACATCCTCATGTTCCCCTTCTGCATTTTCCATGTCTCGGCCTACGGCGTAGAGATGATCATGTGCAGTGGTGACATTATTTCCTAGAAACTTTGGCTACCATTTGTGAGAGTATTTCGACATTATATTGGGGTGTCCAAGGATAGTGGCCATGTTCAAGGGTTTATAAAGGTCTTTTTCCCAAGGGTGAGCCATTGGAGCAAAGGGAAGGGTACCGTGCAAAAGGGTTTTTACAATGGGACACTTGAGAGGGGGCCTTCTTCGGTAAACCTTAGAAGGTTTGAATCTCCTTAGGGGGGAGGTCTTGAGGGAAGAGGGGTTCTAGGAAGGTGGAGTCTCCAAATGAGGTTCAAGAAGAGCTCATAAAAGGTGGAATGGGAATGTCCTCTAGGTGGAGATGCCAGGAAACATAGGGAAAGGCTTTGGGATATCTTGCCAAAGTGACGTTACGGTTCGGAAGAGGATTCAAAATCCTCCCCAACAACGGCGCCAAAATGTTATCGCACAAGTTGTAGGTTGGGAAAATCCCAACCCAAACCATAATATGGTGACAACTAAGAGAACACCTACCCATTGTCACCTTAGATAGGTATTCCCATCACTTTAGAGATGAAGTAATCACCTCAAGGGGGGGATCCTGGGTGACCCTAAGGGAAATGAGATTGAGGATGAAGAGATGATGAAGGTTCCCCCTATAGGTCAATGATGGAAGGTAAAAAGGGATTGAAAAGAGTCTCTTAGATGGTGGAATATGTACCACAGTATAGAAGACCTGCCAAGAAGTGGATGCACCTGCCCGAGACACAAGGAAAACAAAGATACAAGCCTAATAATGTATTGGACAAGCAAGTTAAGCTTGTTGTTCCTAATTGCAGCACTAAACAATGATATATATCAACAACAAAGGATAATAAGAGCTGCAAATAAAGTTGTTAAAAGTCTAGTTAATGATACAAGAGCTATGCTATATATAACTAGTACAACTCAAGATTGAAAGATAAAGACTTTAGCATGAAAGCAAGGTTATTATAAACAAGTACTGGAGAAATAATTATCAGCCTTACGGTTGTAGCACACAAGTTGTTACAACAATGAAATCAACAACCAAAATTTGTCAAGAGTCCACCCAAAAAGTGCGCTAGGACTAGTAGATTGTGAGGGCAAACTTCTAGCAATCTTTGACAGTTGGTTTGCGAGTTATTAAGAGATTTATTTTAGGGTTTCTGCAACCCTAATTCCTGTAGATTAAGTGTTATAACATCAGAAATGAGCACTTAGCAAAATGAGATGCCCTAGTGGCTCAACCAAGCATATATAACATAAAATTGATTCCAATTTAGACAATCTCAAAATCCCAAGCTTTCACGTGAACCAATGCAAGATTTTATTTCTCCAATGAAATTAGATTAGTGCCTTTAGTTATTGCGTTATGGACTCAAACAAATAATGAGCTAGCAATACTTTCTCCTTGGGGTTGTAAGCCCTTTTACTCCCCAAGCCAAGAAAGAGTAACTAGGAAGTACTAGGAGGGTGTAAACCCTTATACTTCTCCTAGTAAAACCTTGTGCAACAAAATATTCCAAGATAAAAAATGATGGATATGGTGGGGTTGTAAACCCTTATGCTCCCCAAGAAGTCTAGCAAATCACACTTGTAACCAAGCAATGAAGCAACAATAAGATATATTCCTTACCTAGTCCAAGCAACAATAAGATAAACCTCCTCTTACCAAGATTAATCCACCATAAATGCAAGAGAATAGCTCCAAGAGAGGTAGCACACTACTTCTTCCACCAATAGCATAAAGAAACCATAACAAGAGCACAAGAGAGAGACATTACCCATATAGGGTGCAAATTCCAGCTTAGAGTCTTCTCACAATGGGAGAGTTATATCCAAATGAGATACAAATGATCTCTATATATACAAAATGTTCTAAACATAGTTTGTCCACAAAAGTCAGGGTAAAACACAAGATAAGGGGTCAACAACCCTTATCTTTCCCCTTTCCAAAAATAAAAATATTTAATCCATACTTTGCAAATAAAAGAAACCCTAAAAGCACGATGTCGCCTCCTTGTTGGGCAACGTTTGGCACTTTTGGTCAAGTCGTTGATTTTGAGAAGGAAACGTTAAGCCTCTAAAGGCCAATGGTCTTCAACACATGCCTTGATTCCATGGTCCAAGGTTTTTTTCCTCCAAAACGTGCCAAGTGTCCTCAATCGCCACCAAACCCTACCCCTGATCTGACATCAAGCCCTCAAAGGTGATGTTTTGGCCTCCTTAGGCAAGTCGTTCGGGTGGTAGGGGCTAGGTTCGATCCTCCATGATGTCTTCTAGGCCTCCAAAGGCATGTCTTCATCATCCGATATGTGGCCCCTTGGCATCCAACTTGTGGGATTCAAGCCCAAACTAGGCTTGTTCTTCCAAAATTGTCCATCAGTTGGGTCCTGTAAAGACAAATGGATACACCCTCCAGGGATCTCAAGTCAAATGCATCATGATGAGTAAATCAAAGTAATAGAAGAGACATATAAGCATGTACATCCAAACTACCTCATCAAAATAAACTAATGCTCAAAGACCCTATGCAATTTGCCAAGTTTAAGTATGGGAGGATTGACAAAATGACCTATTGGGTGAATCATACCTCAAGTTTAGGGGTGTTTCCCGAGGGGACCTCCTTCTAAGTCATGTGGATGAGGTGTCATGGATGGGGGAAATACTTTTGGGCATGGATTTCATGACATACAAACAGTTGTAGTGTCTCATTTATGGGTGCCTTTTTAGAGAGGGTGTTGCACATTCGTTTTCAATGTAACCTTTTTCCAAGCCCATTTATTGCCTTTTATTCTTTTAGGATTTTTCCAGGTTGAAGCCAATGTGGGGCTGCTACCTACGCATGAAAATGTGTGCCCACCTTGACTCTACCCTGGTCACATCATGCTTCCCCGAATTGAAAACATGTGTGGGGCTTCTACCTAAGCAATAAAAACAGTGCCCACACATGCTCCACCCTAGTTGGCATTTTTTATTAGTTATTCTTTTATGGGTCCCATCAGTTTCTTATGAGAGACATTTCATTTTCCTCGGGATCCTTGGGAGAGCATCCAAAAGGTTAATGATTGTATTTTATCTTTTCCAACTACAAGCCTTTGGGCCTTCAACCCCTTCTTGGGTCAGTGCACCCGAAAATCCAAAAAGGTGAGGAGATGAGGGGATGAACTGTGCAAAGTGACAAGTATGGTCAGGAGTGGCACAATGACTCGTCAAGAGGACCTCCTAGTAGAAGACCTATCCCTAAGGGTGACCCACTTACTTGGGTGCAATGTCAACCACCAAAGTGAAACAGGGCAAAGAGCATAATGTCCAAGCAAACATTAAACAATCAAAAGCAATAATAGATGCAACAAACTCAAGTGCCTCAAATATTGAAATGACAAGCACCATAATACCTGACTTTTACCTCATGGAGCAAGACCCAATGCCTTTTGGAGGCCAGATTATGTGGTATATACCGTTGCGGTGAGCCTGGAGTTGCGGTGGTGAGGTGGGTCTCTATTTGTGCAAGTGGACACTATTGGTCAAGCTATCTCTCGGTACTCCATGTCTGCAACCTGAGGGCCTCAAGACATCATCTCCTTAGTTTTCCCTAGGACTTGGGGATAACAGTTTGTTTACCAAATCCCATAATGTTTTCCTATCTACATAAAGCCTAAAGAGATTGGCTAGTCTGAAGACCTTTCTTAGAGCATTTGAATTACCTTCCAAGACAATACTTGCAGGAACAGAGTGTGTTGAAATCACATTAAAACTAGAATTCCAACCTCTCACTAGACCTTTGGATAAACCCTTGGCATCAACAAAACAAAATTGCCAATCTATCAAAAAAGTAGATAGTATAGAAATGGTTTTGGAACCAACGCACGTGGTCTCTTGAAACATCACAATGTCAAGCTTGTAAACTTTAAACAATCTCCTAAGGACTTGCTACTTTGGGGAACCCTCGACCCCTCTCACATTCAAGGATATAATAATCATTAGATCATCTTCTAGGAGTTTATATTCTCTAAGAACCCCATTAATGGTTGAATATTTTCTTTCTATAATCTCCTTTGAGGGATTGGATTTTTCTAGAGAATTGTGGGATTTTCTTCCCATTGTGTTGTGATTTTCAATAAACTTGACAAGTCCCCATTCAGCTTCCCCTTTGTTCTCTAGTTTTTTGGGTTTTTGAGATTGAAATTGGTAACTGGAAGACATTGGAGATCCATTGGAATTATATTTCCTTAAATCCCTACCAAAGGTCTTAGATACTTCTCTAGGTCCCAGGTCTTTCGTCCTAGTCCCAATAGTGTCTACTAGTTCCAGGGACAAGCAATGGGAGATACGATTCATGCTCACAACCTTATAATTATGACCATTCAAGATTTTTAACTAAATCCCAACACCACTATTGACAACACAAGTAGAAGGGGAACCCTCATAAGTACCTTAAATAATCAAGGGGTAGTTCAAAGAGCCTAACATACCTTAGAAAATTTTTGCATGCTCCCTACCTAGGGGCTTGGGAGGGTCCAAATTGGAAGAGACTTGTGAATATTCCCTTGTTGGACTTTCTTTTGGCCATTCCAGAGGAGATGAGTCATGATAATTAACTCCCTTGGATTCATCAACAAAAAGAATTGGTAGTGTCAACTCCCGCAATTTCTTGACCTAGATTTTCTCCTTGAAAATCCAATTCGTGCTTGGCAATTTATAGTCCCTCTGGATGCTCTCTACCTCATGATAGGTTGAGCAATGAAACAAAATTTTCCAATAGTCTAACTTATTTGTAAAATATCGCTCACCCCAATCAATATCTAGATCGGTCGAAAGACCTTCCCTTAAGTAAAATTTGACCAAAACTTTAACAATCCACTTGTCTAGATTATACCAAAGATTTTATTCTAGTGCGACTAGTTTTTGCAAGTGCATTATCAATAATTGATAGAGGTTCCTTGTTCCATAGTTCCATCAAGAAGCCCAAAAGCAAAACCCAGATGTGTCAAATAGCCAAAGGTTCTCTTTAATTGTAAAAACCTGTGTGCCATCGATTCATAACAAGATTTTAAGGTCCCCATAACTAGGTTTGTGTTAGGATTTTAGTTACATCTAGCTTACTCCAAAGCTCTATGCAAATCCAACATTTAACTAACAAGTGAAAAGATGGAGTATAACCTAGAATCTTGGACCATCCGACTTCCAACCAGTTTTGCAACAAAGCACCCTTTGCCATCTTTCCCATGAATCTTCCAACCAAAGACATCTTCATTAGACTTTCAACCTTTTCCATCTTTACATTATGCCCTATCACTATCCTAATTCTCCTTGGCTTAGATCTAATACATATCTTGTGTTTCTTGCCAAGCGTACCCATGGTCGATGTATCAGAAACATGTTTTGATAGGGTGGGTATAACCCCAGGAAGTGAAAATGGAAAAAAGTTTCCTGGAGCTTCCACAATACCTTAGCAAGGAGAACTTTAAGGACATTGATGGACCACAATAATGACATCAATACTTCCTGAACTAGATGTGGGGAATGTACCTCCTCTCCCATCTGCCCGCCTCCATCTAGCATGTTGTACATATGTTCCACGATACTTAGAAAATGAGTATCTTCCTCTTTAAATGCACGTGTGCTTCTATGACTCTCTAGTAGCTTCTCCCATGACATGAAGATTGAAAGCATGTTGTTTGTCTCGTCATCCTCATAGTCTACTAAGTCTAGAACAAGGTCCATAACGTTGGATGACCTGGGCTCTGTTATCCCCTATCTTAGGGATAACTAAGGAGATTATGTCTCGAGGCCCACAGGTCCTATACATGGAGTACCGAGAGCCATATTGACTTGAGCCTGGCCCTGGAGGGCCCATCCTTCTTCTTCAGTGCCTCCATTCTGTGAACAACAGTAACATCCATCCCATCAGCCTAGTTCTAAAGTAGTAGTGGGTCTTTCTCCATGAGGTAATGAGTCCGGGTATCATGGTATGTGTCACTCTAATTCTCAAAACATTTGAATATGTGCATTTGATTCGCTTTTCCTTCACGACGTGCGCTTGGACTTTATGCCTTTTGACTTGTCCAAACCTGGGGAGGATGATAGAATGCCCTAGCGATTTGGTTCCCTTAGGAGTGAGTTGCCACTGGGTGGGTTTATGAAAGGTCATTGTCCATTCCCACCATACTTATCAATTTTCATCATCTTCCCTCTCATCTATCCCCTGTTAGAATATGAAAGATGTGTACTCGTTTTACCATTGACGATACCCTTGTCATCCAACCATAAGCCAAAGCCACCCTCCGAGCACCTTAACCTTGACAGAGAATCATTCTAGAAGCAAACCCTAGGCTAGATAGCCAAACAAAGGGTAGCGCACCTTTCCCCAAGGATAGCGCACCAACAAGAGCTGATCAGATAGTCCAAACCCTAGCCAAGAGATAGTCCAAGCCAAAACATAACTGCTAGTTGCAGCTACTGCACCAACAACTCTCCTCCAAACCTGCACACAAGACTGCAACTGCACTGCACAGAACTGGCTCTCTACAACTGCACTGCATAGAACTGGCTCTCTGCAACTACTCAGATGTGTCAAATGAGAGATCGGCGCCCTCTATTTATAGTGGTTCTGGCAGACTTACTAGGGCTGACTTCTCCTTCTTGGTACGTGTCTATTCAGTATATATTAATTCTTCTGGTCGACTTCTTCTCTTGGAGGCTAATAACCTAATACATATTATCTTCTTGAGCCGACATGTCTTCTAGGGTTATTAGCCAACTGATTAGGGTTTCTCTTGCTTCTCGAAGTCTTCTATTCTCGTCAGGTTTACACGTGGAGGTAAATACCTCCTGCAGCTACCATAATATAAACACTCCCTCCTAGCTAGGGAGGTATTACAGGTAATGGTCTTGAGCACAAAAACATACCATTTACCCGGTAGCATCAACATAGTCGTCTAGACTATCTCATGACTAGATCATGAGCATCACCATCACCGTCAGTGTCATCAGCTGCATCATCTCTCGAAACCATACTTCATCTGAGTAATCAGACATGATGTTGGATAAGTCACTCACACCATAGAGTGATACAAGAGACATTCTTATAATCTAGAAGAGTAAATGCTTTGAACCATTTTCTATCTGGAAAATTTATGTTCATCGTTTATCTGGATGATGATTATCTCCAATAAACTGTTGATAGTCTTCAAGGTAATCAGAACAAAAATATAACATAACTGTGTCTATCCATAGTAGTACATAACTACAATCCAATGGTACACTACCACATCAAGTAACACACAAGTACTTAATAACCAACATATAGTCATGAACAGTGGAGCATATCCACAACAATAGTATACATCTACTGTCTTCGTAACAATCATCTAATAACAACTTGCACAGAAATAATGTTATGATATAAACTGAATCATCTAGGCCAATCTTTCACTCACATCTGTGAGATCTAAAAGAATATCTGCCCTCAGAGTAGAACAATCAGATATCTGGACTATTCTTCTCAAGCAAGGAAGAATAATTGTCTTGTCTTCTGAACCTGGACCATTCCCCACCCTGGGCCATTCTTCCTACACTAATCAAAGTGCACCCTAGAGAGAATGTATAAACCCTAAGGAATGTCTATCCCTAATTGTTGAGCCTAGACCATTCCTCACCCTGGGCCATTCCTCCTACACTAATCAAAGTACACCCTGGAGAGAATGTATAAACCCTAAGGAATGATTGTCCGGACTGTTTCCTCTATTAACCACAAGAGGAAAAGACTGTCCTACATCAACCTCCAAAACGGACCATTCCTCATGTTAACCACAATGAGAAATCGTTGTCCGCGAGGTGGGCCAGTCTTCTTGAGTAACCCTCAAGAAGAGAGACCGCCCTAGACCACTCCCCATGTTAACCACAATGGGAAGTCGTTGTCTATGATACATCAGCAATCTGGACCATTTCCCATGTTAACCACAATGGGAAATCCCTGTCCGTCAGTAATCTCAATCCACTTTCCGAACAGGAAAGCATTTGTCCAAGATGGACTATTTTTCAATCTTTGAAAATGAATGGCTTCAATAATATTTTCAATGCTCCCTCCCAACCTGGGAGTCATCTCTTCCTTTTTGAATAAGGAAGTCGTTTCCATGAGCTCCAGCTTGAGTACACAAACTCTTTCATCTTGGATAGAAGCTTTACCAAAATCTCTGCTTATCTGCTCATCTGTGGGGATATGTATTGGAGAAACACTTTCTCCTTTCTGAACTTCATCATGGATAATGTAATGCTTGATTTCAAATGTACTTTAGTCTGGAACACTTTGAAGGCTTTATGTAGCTCTGAACAATAGAGTATATCATTATTGGAAAAACTGGAACATATCCATGTGGCACTTCTTCTGTCATCATGAGATCTGATCTTCTGAGTAATCATCTTGATGTTATAGGAAATATTCACCACGCTTCTGCTGTGCACTGGAGGTTCTTCACCAAGTTATCTTCTTCTATCTACATACAAGGGTCTCTTTTTGGTATGCCTCAAAGTCTTGAGATTGCTCTTCATACGCTCTTTATTCAATTTCTCTGGAGAACATTCTTTGCATTCATCTGATGTAGAATTCCGACTCATGGATGTTGCGGATGATATAATGACTCATGTAGAGATAAGTCTGGTTTACTTGAACAAGTAATAATCATAGTCTTCTCCCTCCATCTGGGAGAACCTCTAGTTTTGGATCTCGCAATGCTTTCATTCATAAGTCTTCCATATACTGTTCTTCGTCACAACTTTCAGTTATGCTTGATTGCTTTCATATTAGGCTGGTAGTCTTGTGATTCTCGATACAATGACTAGTTGTTCATGCTTCTCTTCTTTCTCGGAATCTTCATGTTCTTCCTCATGTTTTTCTTTAGATTTTGGGTCCATGGAGTTTCTTATAGATTCCATGCCCTAAATATTCCACTTCTTTCTTTTGTCATAGGATCACGGATCTGGATGGACAACCAGGGATACTTTAAGACTTGTCTTCGAAGAAGACTTCTTCTGAGGTTGAACTGAGCACGTACTGTCTTTCGTGGTTACTACCATGGATATATACTTAATCATCTTCAATGGATCATAGGATTATCTCCCTCCTAATCCTTGCTTCATGTATGAGTGCATATAATCGGCTCCCTCCGTCTAACATAGTCCATGTTTCTATCTGCATCCTTATTGTATTCTACAATATATAATTGGCTCTCTTTGTCTAACAAAGTCCATGCTTCCGTCTTTTTGTCTTCTGCAATATATAATTGGCTCTCTCTGTCTAACAGAGTCCACACTTCTATCTTGTTGTCTTCTACAAAACATCATAAGTCTTTCTCCAATTTCTTTCTGTCTTTGCTTCTTCTAAGTCTCTTCATGATTGATTCAACTTATCTTGCAATAGTTTCCACATGATTTGCTTGATGTATTTCATTCTTTCATGCATTATCCAATGATATCAATCCTTATCTTGTTGTTCTTCCATTGTTATAGTTCTTATTGGAACACATTATCTTCCAAGAGATAGATATATAAGATATGTACAGAGACGATGCAAAAAAGATATGTACAAGGAATAAGAAGAGTATTGTTACCTTTAGAGGAAGAAGTCTCTTTCATCATGCTTAGTCTTCGTTGTAGATTCCTTTTCTTCGGCAACTGATGCTTCGTGTTCCTCCTTCCTTTTCTTTAGCTCGGGACAATGATTCTTGTAGTGACCATACTTTCGACAGTTGAAGCATTGTACTTCTGAAATGTCTTTCTCTTGATTTCGCTTCCTCCTTGAACCAAACTTCCTTTTGTTCCTGAAGTTCTTGAATCTTGTTGTGAAGGCTTGATTATCATACTTCTTTTGGGGTTTCTCTTTTGCACTGATCCTTGATTCTTCTTGAGCACAACAAGTCCAAAGTTCTTCAAATGTCGGATACTCCTTTCTTGTGTTCATGCTTGCGGCAAATGCATCCCACGTCCTAGGAAGACCATTGAGTACTATGTTTACCAATTCCTTCTCTGAGATGATCTCTTCAATAGCTTGTAGTTGATCTCTTAACTGAGAGATTCTCACAAAGTATGATGTTATGTTGTCATCATCATTCATCTTCATGTCATGGAACTCATTCTTCAAACTCATTACTTGCCCAATGTTTCTGACCGAGAAGAGATTTGTTAGGGCATCATACATCTTCTTCGATGAGTCAAGATGGGAGATGTAGGGTATCAGGTGGTCTTTTATAGATTCCACTATGATACTCAGAGCATTGATATCACTGTCTTTGAACTTCTCCGTAGCTGCAACGTTCTGCAGTTCCTTCTCTTTTCCTTCTTCAAACTCTGGTTCCATGATCTTTCCTTTCACGATATCCAACACTTTATTCTTGGCAAGGATGAGGTCAATCATTATCTTCCACGCTCTGAAGTTAGAGGCTCCATATAACTTGTTCTCTGACTTCATAGAATAAGTCATGGCTGCTTTGACTTGGTCAAACCCTAGATTTGACCATAAACTCAAACTTCACGTGTTGGCTTGCTGAGAGTATCAGGAGATGCGCTAGGCTAGAGCACACTGATCTATCTGGAGATTAGGTCAATCCATTCACTTAA
>SNQJ01S0010954.1:52227-62408 GCA_010110895.2 Picea sitchensis
GATCTTATGGCAACTCACACTTGACTAAGTTTTATGAGGGGTATGAATTTCACCAATCAAGAGAAGAACACTCTAACACCTTTATGAGGCTTTTTGTGAGCTCACTCATCGAAAGTGTCATAACCTGGATTAACCAATTCCCAAGTGGAAGCTTCAAAACTCCTGAAGATATAGAACGAGCTTTCATGAATAGATGGTGTAAAGAAGAAAGCGTGGCCTCCTTTTATTCTCAATACCTTTAAGTTTGCAAACGAACCGACGAAGACGTTAGGGAATTCAATGATAGTTTCAACACTCTCATTAGCAAAATTCAGCCCAATTTTCAACCAAAGAGCGCTATTCTACAACATTACCTTATCTCCTTAGAAGGAACTTTACAATTTGCCCTTAAGGATCGATTACCTACAAGCCTAGAAGAAGCTCAAGATGTTGCGTGCTAGATTGAAGAGAATCTTAAGTTCAACGATTACATCCATTAGGTAATTTTTTGAACAATGATGACATCTAGGAGCTGAATAAGGAAAGCATGGGATGACTAGAGCATGACCTCCCAGAGATTCTAGGGGTAGAAAACAATACTTTCCCTAGGAAATGGCGCATAGGTTTCTCAAACATGAAAGATGCCTTAAATTTTTCAAAACAACATGAACCCTCTAAGGATCTAGGTACCTATGAAGAAATCACTCTGTTAGAAAGGTCACTATCAAAAACCCAAAAGCCTCTTTCTACGAGACTTCCTCAAACACTAAAATATCATGTTCCAAAAGAACACATTTGTCTCAACACTTTGAACCTACAAAATGTTGCAAGAGAAGAAGATGATACTAAGTCCTTATCATGCAAGGACTCCCATTTTGAACGTTATCGCCCAAAGGCTACTCATGAGAAATATAATTATGTAGATTCCATATTTACCTTGTTCATGCCAAATCAAATCCAAGAAAATCAAGACATGAGGAAGCCTAGGATTGAATACTTGGGCCAAACAAGTGATGACTCAAGGGTAAAGCTTAAAGAGCCCCAGGTGTATTTTTGACAATCTACCCCAACATTTCCCAAAACCTAGCAATGATAAGACCAACCTTAGCACTAGTATGGCCCATATCTTACAAAAAGTCAAAAGGATTCGTGGAATGTTAGAAATCCCTTCTTTGACAAAACAAATCCCAGTTGACTAGCTATCGTTCGAAGAAACTTCCACACTATTACAAACTGGTCATTTTGAGCAAAATGAGCAAACACCCTTTCTCACTTCCTTGCTAATAGATGTCATATATCTTCACAATTGCATGCTTGATTCTGAGTCATTTGTCAATATGATGAGTTTGAAGGTCATGAACCAATTGGGGCTGGAAGTTACATGGCCTTATACCGACGTTTGTAGATTTGAGTCAAAGGGGATCAAGGTCTACGACTTGATGGAAGGTCTTCAAGTGCACCTTGCTGACTACCCCGATTTCCCCATCATAATGGACGTCGTTGTTGTCGATATACCTGACACTTGGGGAATGATATTATCTAGGGAATGTGATGCTACTTTAGGCATGAGTCTACATATGGACTTGTCTTGCGCAACTATTCCCGTCAGGGACCAAGATTGCATCACCTTGCATAACAAGCCAAAGAGAATGGAACACATCGAAAGGTGTAATCATAGACATAGTGACTACAACTCCGTAGATCCATGCTTATTTCAAGGTTGTCCCACTCTTCCCTTGATACAAGAAGACAATATTAATGAGATAACATGGGCCAAGGGAAAGGGTGACCAAAATATTCCTAGCAATCACAAGGACATCATTGCACTAGGTAATAACGAGGTGTTGCATTTGCACGAAACACACATAAGGGATAGTGCTTTGGTAGGATCCCACCCTATCGTTCTCGAGCAAGAAAGAGATACAAATTGGGGTGACTATCATGATGATGCCTCTGACATCTCTGAAGACCGGGATGACTATTCTTCTACAGAAGAATATGACTATTTGATAAGGTTTAGAAGGAAATGAGTTGGCTTCGTCAAATGGGAAGGGGATGATATCGGAACTAGCGAAACACATGAGCCAACCAAAGAAAGTCTTCCTGTATTTTCCCCTGATGATTGCCTTTTGCTTTAGAGGAAGACTTTGATCAAATACAATGGCCAAAGAAGAAAGAGTATCAACAAATCCTAGACAAATACAAGGACAAAGAAGTTGGGACTGTCAAATTGTCAAAGAAAGGAGAGGATGACATATTGATTAGACCGTCCCAGCAATAAGTCCTCACAACAGAATCCCACCCTCCTCCCTCAGAACAATATACTGGAGTTATACAAGAAACAACCAAATCTAAGACAAAAGATTACCAAGAGGGAGATACGGTTTGGATGTAGGACACAAAAAAGGGAGAGCCTACTAATATCAAAGGGAGTGCACAATTTTGGCTTGGACCTTTTAGAGTTGGAATGAAGTCAGTCAATGATGCCTACTATCTATCCACGTTGGAAGGAAGAAGACGTCTATTACCAGTTAATGGACACCTCCTCAAACCCCATCAAGGGGCAAAGACTTGACTTCATAGGTAAGTGCAGGTAAGTAGGTAGGCATTTTGCATTCATTGTATATACCATCTGCATTTCATGTTAGAGTAGTTGTATTTCCATTTGTACATATGATTGCTTACTTGTACTTCATTGTATCATATATGAGCCATGGGTGATATCACCACCCCAAATGATTACTAATCAATCTTGTCGAGATCTAGCAGGTCACAGGTCATACCAGAGATGCTGAGGTTCTTGTGTGCTCTTTGGTGGGCACATATCCCCGAGTTGGAGCCAGATGTTATCCCCTATCCTAGGGATAACTAAGGAGATTATGTCTCGAGGCCCACTGGTCCCTATCTCTGTGACTTATGAACCCATGGAGGGCGTACTTGTTGTTGTTGCAGGACCACGCCCGATGGACAAGTACATATGGGGAGATGATTAGCTCGAACCTCCATAGGGCTAAAATCCCACCAGATGGATGTTGAGACCCCAGCCAGGGGTAGACATATACTAGAGGCTTGCACCAGAGAGAGAGGAGGACGTTCCACCAGAGACAACTTGGTAGGCCTAAAACCAAGGGAGTCTTGCCTTTCTCCTTGAATGTTGGCCTTGGAAGGCCCACGACGTCACCTCTGTGACCCTTGACGTCACCCAACATCAGACGGACATGATGGAGGCAATTGTGTGCCAAGTAGCACGTGTGGCATGATCCAGAGACCTTGGTAGGCCTAATGTTTTGCTCCTGGAGGCCAATGTCTCACCTAGGAGGCCCAACGTCACCCTAGAAGGGCATGACGTCACCTCTTTTGCATGTTTTAGGGTTTAATTTGTCAAATTTATGTAAAAAACTGGATATTTGATGTAACTGGCCATGTCGGCGCTTTTGACCTAATTTTGTAATTAAAGGTCATTTGGATTGTATAAATAAGGGATTAATCGCTTATATTTTTTCATCATTCTTTCACTCACACAAGTGAGGTCTTAAATTCAACCTCTTTAAGGCTTATTGGTTGAAGTTAAGTGGTGCACAACTCTTGGAGGAGGCTTATATTGGTGTTTTTTGGCATTTTCTTGGTGGAAAGTCTTCAACTAGGTTATTTGCTAGATTATTCTTGGTGAATGTAAGTGATTTTTTGCAATTCTTCTTTCCTTTGAATGGTTATAGTATATTTACTTTGCATTCTACTAGGATTATGAAATTGCTAGCTTAAAACCGTAGGAGATCAAGCACATGTTATTGTCCTTGTCTTAATAACTTTTCACCTACTAGATTTTGCTAGAAAACCTATTCTTTGAAGCATGTGCTAGAGCCCTACCATTGTAGCACTCTAGCATCATTTGCTTCATCAAGCCTTTATTTAGTTCAAGCTTGAGCTAAAGAAGAAGGAAAATCGTTAGGGCCTAGGGTTACCTACTTCCTAGTAGCCGTTTTCCTTCTAGGGTTTGTTGATTGAGGCCTTGGGTTACCAACACCTCAACCATCATCCCTCTTGTCCTTAGCTCACACACTATCATTTATTTCCTTCAAGATTGCTGCTGCAAAAAGTGACTCCATTAGCCCTAAAGACACTGATCTAGACCTTATACTTGATTGATTGATGAGCACAACTCTCAAATCTTATACCTCATGCTATTTACTAACCTTTCCTAACCCTAGATTAGACTAATCTACTAACATTCTTGTTGTTGTTACAAAAGTAAGCTACAACCAATTATTACAGTAGTAAAAGCTCGTAAAAACAATTACCAAAGTTGATTTTTACATTGCCTCATTAGCTTCTGACAAGTGCTAGCATATTGCTATTGTTAGATTATCATTTTGGATTATTTTGAAGCTTATTTAAGGCATTGATTGTGAAGCCATCATCATATATACATTGTTGTTACAATTTTTTTTTTGCTTCATCTTATATCAGCTTATTGCTTTCAATGACAAGTTCAAGGTTTTATGAAGCACTAACATCAATTTTACTTGCAAAAATAGTGTTTTCTTGTTGTTTTGTTCTGGGCAAGTACACTTAAGCATATCATTGCTTCATTTTGTTAAACCTTTGGGATTTTCTGATCAGTGTGACTTGTGAGAAGGGATAAATTTTCTTGATACCTCTATCATTGCCTTCTCAAACCCCCAGGTCACCGGGGACGTCTCCCCTGGGCTTCACCCCTAAATAGAAAGAGGTGTCTTATTAAGGTGACAATGATAGGACAACCTCCTATTACGCCAATTTGCCCTCCATTAGCCTTTCCCTTTTGGACAAGTACAAATTGCGCTATAACATGCTCAAAACTTTAGGGGTTTGTTTGAAAAAAGGCCAGGGATAATCCTAACCCTTCTTAAAGGTAGGGATAATATATCTGCACCAAAATCATAATTCAAAGTGTTAGGTGAAAGCCCATTTTCCTCTATAATCTATTTTTATATGCTTATCCCAATTAATTATCTCCACAATTTTCACTTTTGTAATGTAATATTTTCTCAACATTCATTTTGAATGTTCCTTGTCATGGTTCTATTTATTCTTTATTTTTCCTTGTGATAGGTAGAATGTCCACTCAAAGTAAGAAATTGTATAAATTTATAATAAATTTCAAGAAGGAATTTCATATTGATATTGATAGTTTTTTTTAACATATATGTTTTTTAAATAGACAAATAATTCACTTAATTTTTTTTCTTCGCAAATTGTATAAATTTCTAATAAATTTTGAGAACATTTATATATAACAAACTATATATATAAAGCTAAAGTATAATCTCATATTTATATGATATACAACAATCTACAACCATCCCTGGTGGAGGCCTGTCATAGGGGAAACTAGGACCTCCACTAGCTAAGGAGAACAATACCATTAAATGAGATTTTTAGTTATCAACCTATGGTCCTAAGCAAAAATAAGATATAATCGTGCACACTAGTAGATTATAACATGACACAAAAGCTAGATAAAGTAAAGACAATCCCATATTAAGCAAGAGGATGAATGCATTTTTCTCCCATTGGCTGGCCATTCGGGTCACTAGGTTGCACATGACCCTCTTGATTTGTTGTAGAAGACAAGGGGTCTTCCTCTATGAAGATTGGGTTGGACTGTGTACCCACAAAATCAAGAGAGTCTTCCTTCATCTCCACTATATCATTGTTTCCATTTTGGGGTTGGGAAACCGCAATATCCACACCACACACTGCTTTAAAAATTACTTCAAATTTTCCATTCAGCGAGTCAATTTTGTAACAGGCCCCTTCCCTCAACAACCTGAGCAATAAGGGTCTTGTTCAACTAGTACATTTAAATAATCCTAAAGATTTCAGTATCCCTTGTTCTGGAGAACCCTAGGTCATGAACTCGACCTTCAAACTCCTCTTGCATTTGTTCATTGGATAGTTTTTGTCTTTTCTATTTGATTGTATCTTCCATATGTTCTACTTTTGTCTTAATTGATTCAGGGTACCAGCCGTGGTAGAAATTGGTTATTGCCTGGGCTTCTTTTTTTGCCCTAGTGACATAACAAGGCTCTTTGTGTTCATGGGCTTTCATAGAGCAGGTTTTAGGTCTTCTTTCAAGCACGTGTTTTTCTTTCTTCTTGGCCGAAAACCTATTTCCTTTGGTCATTGTTGCTAAATAAAAACTACAGTGGGAAAATCGTAGGGTAAATGGCAAGACACAGACGTGGCCTATGGGTTTGACTTCAAGGCACTAGGGGATGATAGGGAAATTGGTGGGCGGCTTCAAAAAGGCCGAACCCTCCATCCACAGGCCATGAAAGCACTAATATCCATTGGGACTTTGTGGTTTGACTTCCCATGACACCTTCCCACAGATTCTTGAAACCATGGTACCTAAAGAAACAAAATGAACTATAATTAGACAGAGGAAAATGGTACCCAGGGGAAGAAGCTTGTCATCGGTGATTGAACGAGGGAGGTCGAGACCCTGAGTGCCATCCTCATCTCCTCCATATGAGCCCGATTTCCATTTTCCCAATGCCAACATTCTATATTGGTTATCCTCTTGTGCCATTTGAAACCAACCTCCCTTAATGCTACCATGATGCAAATTATCATTTCTATAATAGGTTTCCGAAGCCTTGTATGTCGTTGAGGCAGACCAATTCATCATCAAATGGTTTGAACTTCCATAACCGTATAAGGTACTAATTTGCACATCGACTATCATTAAAAATGTGAGGGGTGTCATGGCACCAACTCCATCCCTTTGAATATTGAAAGTATTTTTAACCATTTGTAAAAAAAATAAAAATAACATTCACTTTAAAAATTTCCACATTTATCATTTATAATTGATGAGGAGGGACATCCATGTACAACATAGGGAAAAAACACACAACCCGTCCGAATGTCCAGATTGCCCAAAACCATGAAATTCGCGTGCATTTAGTTCCATTGAAAATTCGCTGGGTAGAAATTAGACCCCGAAAAACAAACTAATGCACTGCATTCACGCTATATCTCACTAAAAAGGCGCTGCAGAGGGTCTTATGTTGTATAATTTTCAAATCTTCTCCGTGTTAAATCTGTACAGATCTCGGAGCCGACATTGCTGGAAAAATAAATTCACAATTGTCTCAAAAACTAAAACTAGTAGGTGACCAAATTCGAGGGCACATGCAATTGCCCGCAGCCTATTCTGATAAAACAGGCAGGCATCTGCAATATCGGAGAAATGCCCTTAATTGAAGCCAACTTCTCAAACCAAATTGGGATTTGAATTTGGATACGATGTGGACTACCATTGCAACTTTCAAGGAAAACCTTTCGCAGATTGCCTCAGATGTTCAGGATACTGCAGATGAGCTTGAGATTGGAGGAGGATCTGAACGCAGGCCACTGGAAGGACCCGCTGAGAGAAAACCCCTTCTTGGCAATGGAATAGATCCCAATGTCAAGGCCGAGGTATGGCTTCCGATCTGATTTATAGAATTTTTCATTTTATTTTTTGGAAATACCCTCTTGGGTTTCGATCCCGTGACCGTTCTCTTGTTAAATATGAGACACCCATTTCAATTACAGGCCCCGCTATTGGTAGCATTGTGTTTTCTGTAAAATTTGGATCATGGTTTCAGAGGGCTTGGTTCTGAAAGAAAGACATGCTTGTTGCCCAGTTGGGTGGTGATGCGAATTGAAAGTGATGGCCGATTGAAGGGATGCGGTTCTCTTAATTGAGCCAATTGCCTGTCCAAGGGAACCGAGCTGGTGATCACCCGAATATAATTGCTGCAGCCTGTGGTTGCATGAGAGTTGTACAGGAGATTGTGTGCATTTGGATATCCTAGTTTTAGAATGGGACGGTTCTGCTTCGACTTCCCGAGAATTGAACCAATTATTGTGGGAGTGGAGAATTTTTCTACTACCATCAATTAGTTTTTCCATGTGATACTCAACGATTCCGAGGGATGTTTTTCTATTCAGGGTCTTTTGTGATATTGCTGAAAATGATCATTTGAATTGTACATTTCTTCTAGTTTTCTTTATTTTGATTTTGAGCTGGTGAAGCTCATAGCTCAAATGTAACTGTGTTTATTACACACCCACGTTTTAACCGTGATTTGCAAGCCTTGCATCGTCCGCATGCGGATTTTTAATCGTCAGGGTCTATCTTTTGCTCATAGCAGTCACGGTAAAAACCCATTAACTCACCGTTGCATACCTCGATGAGAGGGCAGACCCTACACTCGTAGGTGTCAGCTCACTGGAGTGACATTCTTCTGTGTGTGAATGGAAATTGAACATGTGGTCACTTTGAGAGAAACCTAATACATAGCCACTGGACTAGACCAGGAACAATATTTGATGCATAGGCATGATGTTTGATGTCCATTGCATGCAAAATCAAAARCATGTGTGTTTGCCTGCCTTGCCATGCCTTTTGAGTTGTGAAACAATGAATGTTTTTTCTTCTCCCGTTCACATTATAATTTATTTATTCAGACCAAGCATTAAAACAATAAAATTTGCTTTTAAATACTTTTATTTGGATCGATAGGTGGAGTTTTGTACTGACTCTGCAGAGGTTAAAAAGTTGTCCACGATCAATGTCATGAACAACTGTTAGATAATGCTACCAAATGCACATGTTATTGATGTCCATACTTATTGATATCATCATTTGCTTTACAATCTATATGGTTGGCATCACTTTTTGTCCTAATTGTTTTGGGAAGAATGATCCATGGCATGTGTGTTTAGTAGTTTGAATTCTTTTTTTTTTTTTTAACGTGGAAAAATTGTACAATGCACACCTATTAGCTTTTGAGTTGCCCTCTGATTTGGTGCATGCATTCAAAATGTGTTTGCATTATGACTAGTAATTGGTGCAGCATATAAAATGAGAATTGTGCAACCAGGGATCGAATATGATAGGAAGGGTCGAGCTCAACAATCTACTATGTATTTTCCTCCACTTACAGCTATAACTATCCCTTTCCATGTCAAATTGACTAGTAGAAATACATACCTATGCCCCTTCTTTTACGTGTTCAAGTTCAGAGCTGTTTTTTATTTGATACAAGACTTCCTATGATATTTCAAATGTTCTCTTTTTCTAGTCTTTATGCCATGGGGTGAAGCCTTATGGAAGCAACCCATTGTCATGATGGATCAACAGACTATAGTTTGGAGTTTAGAGGCTTAAAATTCAAGTGGCAAGGTCTGTGTCTGAATTCCGAATATTTTTGCTCTGTGCAGTGTGGTTAACAGTTGAGGCATAGGACATGAAACTAAAAAAGTTTGCAACTCATACTGTGATTAAATTTTTTTGACAAAGCAGAAGTTCCCTCCTAAAAGAAATGTTTTAGAGAGTGAATCTGTGAGGCCGTTGATAGAAAGAAACAGGAAATTGCATTAATGTCAATGGATGACCAAGTATGAATCTGAATATTATTCTACATCAAGGTGGACAGTATAGACTCTAGAGCATCTTTCATGTAAATCTCGAGCCAACAAAATGTACTTGTAATCAATAGATAAGAGATAGGCTAGAGTGAAACAAAGCAAATAGGGAGATTATGGCTTTCAATTGCACATGGGCTGAAAACTTACGGGTTGAATTGATCAGTATTCAAAGTAAATGGTTTTATACCTTATCACTAATGTTTGAAGTGTTTTCAGGTCATGCATATACAGATTTATGTTGCCTCTTTATATAACCCGTAAGCTTTTTGTTATCACTTGAAGTTGTGTCATAGCTAGAAAGAAGCTATCTATGTGGAGTTTTGTTCTCATTGTTGTGTGAATTTATGTTCTTGTTTTACCATGTATATGCTTGCAATGATTCTCAAGAGGAATCTTTGTTGTGGATCCTTGTAGGTTTTCAATAGTCTGGTGCTCTAGGGATGCCCCTCCCATAACTCAAAGTAAGATTGTGGTCTTGAAGAACCTAGTCGAGGCCTTGTTGGTATGTCCCAAAGGGTGTGTAATCCTTGTTTATTCAACTTTCACATGGGTTTGTGGCTTTGCCTATTCGATTTCCTTAGACATCAGTATATGATGAGGGTTGATGATAGGCTTAGTTAGTTAGTTAGTGTCTGATTTGACAATAGCGTTAAGCCTTAAGAAGGAGTTGGTGTGAACACACGCTGAGCTTTTCATAGTAAAATGCAAATCAATTTCTTGTGGAGGCATAAGTAGCC
>SNQJ01S0010954.1:94093-112580 GCA_010110895.2 Picea sitchensis
CCAGTAGAGCCATCTGTCTTCGACATAGATAATCTTCATTATATATGAGTTGACCTCCGTGCTAAACGAGCGGTCAACAGGTCTTTCATCTCAAATTCTGCAGCGAGCTTCCTTTTGCAATCTGTGATGAGCTTTTCTTCTCCTGTCAAGAATAAGTCATCCACATATAATAGCAATACAACCGACTCATCATTCATAACCTTGAAGTAAAGATTAGAATCAACTTTACTCTTGGTATAGCTCGAGCTCGTCATAAAACTATCAATCTCGCCATACCAAACTCTTGGAGCTTGCTTCAACTTGCATGCATGACTCTTCCTGTTCTGTACTTCGAAACCAAATTTTCACATCAACTGCAACTCAATTTGCATAATCATGTGTTGGTTCTATGTGCTTTCTTCAAAGCACTATCTGTCTCACTGCCTGAGAGTATGTCCTCTACTTTTTTTGCAACTGTTCCTTCTGGAACCGGAACTCTGCACCCGCAGCTGCTATTTCTGAAGCTGAGAATGACTGCTCTATTCTCACTGTAGCTGCTGAACTCTGAGAGTAGCTCCTCTACTCTATCACGACAACGACTTCATCTGAAACTGAGAGTGGCTCAATAACTAACACCGAGGGTAGCTTATCCTCTTTCTCTGGAGGTAACTCAATCTTCTATTGTAGTCATGTCTCCATGGCCCAACTCATGTACTGCACCAACTAGCACCAGAGATAACTCAATCTCAAATACAGGGATATTCATACTTGCTCCCTCTAAATCTCATATTGTGTTGGCTTCTTTTAATGAATCATGTTTGTTCTATATATACTTCTTCTGATTACTGGAGCAATTGTCTTGTCATAGTCTTCTCCCTCTCGCTGGGAGAATCCCCTGGACACAAATCAGGCTTTGTTCATCTCTATACTGTTATCTGCAACATGCTTGATCTGTTAGATCAATCTTGGAAGTCACCATTGACTTCCCTTTTGGTCTTAAGGCAAAATCCATATCCGAGTCCTTCTGACTGGCTTCCTCCTCTGTCATTGGAACAAGGGAATCTTCTCAGGAGATTTCATGTCTCCTAGAGATCTCTGAAGCTACGATCTAGTCTTCTCAACTCATGGCATCTGTCTGCCAGTCCTCGAAGATGTCTCTTTTTCCCATCTGATCCTTTCTGAGATCAGGCTTACTCTGAGTCTTGATTTCTTCTGAGTCTACAAAAACTTTATAGTCTCTGCAAGATATACTTGGTGTTGAATACCAAGTCTTAATATGAAAAGCTGAGTCAGACTTTAAACGAATTCTGCTTCCTGTCAAGGTGGCTTCATTATTCATTGACCAAGTCTACTGTGAGTTCCATTCTAATGTTCGAACATCTTTGGAGCCTTTTGCTCCTTACAATCAATCTCGATATGAGATACTCTGTATCAAAAGTAGCTTCTTCTTCATCTTCTCTGGTACATGGATGTATACGGTCATGTATAGAACTTGGATAGTCTGCTCCATGTCTCATCTAATATGTTGCCTCCTGCAACCGTCACTATAGCTTCCTCAGGGTTATCACTTGTGACCTGTCTGGAACAAGAACAACAAGGGAGAAACAATAGACAAGAATAATACTCTTTATAATAATAATAAAACAATAGCAAGAACAATTGTCACAATAGCTCCTTTAGAGCTATCACTTGTGACCTGCCTGGAACAAGGGTAAAAAGTAAGAAATACAATAATAAGGAATGAGAGAAACACTCTTCTAGTGTTGTGATCAATCATTCCTCCATGGTAACCTGGAAACAAAACAAGAAGTTTCTCCTAGAGGAGATGTTAGTTATATTTAGCAAATGATTACATTAAGCATTTATCTCAATAGTGCTCACATGATACCAAGTATTCAATAATTAAAATTTTCAAAGATTGCTATCACAACTATAGTGTTTAGCTGTTATCAAACTTGATATGTGTAAATTTGAATCTTATCAATTTAATCAATCAAACCTGGAACCTGGAGTCTTGTCCTCAAGGATGAGTGTGTTGCTTTTCTTTCGAGTCTCCTTCACTCAAGATGACAAGTACTTTCTTCAACCTATCCTCTGTACTAAGAGAATATGCTATCTTGAAAGAAATCTGAGTTAGGGAATAAACTCTATAAACTCAACTTTAATCAATCTAATACTTTGACTTTAATTTTGACCAATGGTTAGTATGATAACTTCAATAGATCAAAATGCAACCTGGATATTCATAAGATTACAATAATGCCATAACAAGTAGAGACATATCAAAGTAATCAAAACTGGGGTGCATAGTTTCTCTGAATGTGCTGGATCTGAGATCCCTCTGGATCTACGATTTTTGTTTAGACAAAAGATCCTTTCTCCTGCAAATACCCTTTAAAACTAATGATACAGTTTAAACATATGTAAGTACATACCTCTCACAGTATCGACAGGTAGTGGCACCATCCGACAACAACGACAATAAATAACAAACCTTTAAAACTTCAAAGGTGCTGCAACTTGTAATTTAAAGGTAGTTGGAGATTTGCTAGGGTAAGGCGCACTAGGACAATAAAAATTAGTCCCAACACTTCACAAAAACTTTCACTGCAACTGGTGTTGGCACTGCAACTGGTGCTGCAACTGGCATGAAGGAACTGGTACGAAGGAACTGGCACTGCAACTGCAATTGATACTGCAACTTCAACTGCAACTGCAATTGATACTGCAACTGATACTGCAACTTCAACTGCAACTACAACTTAGGGTTTTATGAGGAAACCCTAATTTTTTCAAACTTCAAATTTCAAAATTTCAGGGACTAGATGCGCCCTCCTAGGGCGAACTCCTAGATGTGATTACTTCCCCCAACGTCCTCCTTAAATAGTGAAAACTTCACACTTAGGGTTTATGCAGAAACCCTAATTCTGTAGCAGCTGCAATACTAAAAACTGGATTGTGAGTTGGTCTCTTTCAGGCCTGCTCGGATACCATGTTGAAGTTTTACTTATACAACTAGCAATTACGGTTCTTCTTTATTATTACAATCATTTAACACATTAGCTGTATAAATATGATCACTGAAAGAGAGGCAATCACAAAAACAATAGAGACACACAGATTATCTTGGGAAACCCTCATGGGGGAGAAAACCCAACAAAAACTTCCTCAATATAGATAGACGAAAGACCGAACAAAAGATCCTCCTCTACTCCTTCACTAGGAAGAGTAGCGCACTACTTAACCAAGAGATGCCAAGACATAGACCAAAACCCTCCATGACGTCACCCTTAGCTGCAGTAGCAGTTCCTCCAAGACTTGCGCACATCTTCATAGCTGCAAAGCTAGTGTGGTGAGTGTGTTCAAATGAGACACCATCCTCACATATAAATACAATTTGTGAGGTGGCGCTAGGGTTGTGACTCTTCACTTGGTGGAGCCAACTTCTCCTAGAAGTGGCTAAAACCACTTTACAATTACTAGGGGCCGACTTTACAAATACCACCATACAAATGCATGTTGACCAATCCACAAAAGGGGATTTGATCTTATACAAGACCCGACTTGATCAATCCACAAAAGGGGATTGGATCTATACAAAATGACTCAAATATAAGTAGAATATTCTTCGAAGTTACAATAATTCAACAAGGGCACCCACCTTTCCTGTCTCCTCATATCGAGTTAAACTCAAAGTATCTTTAGTTAGGAGGGTGCATGCATGAGTTATAGGTGAAGTGGCGCATGTTGATGTTTACGAGGTGAGCTAGTTGAGGTAAACTAGAGCGCTTACCTTTTCTCTCTCTACTTCATTCCCTCTCTCTCACTTAGTCATCAGTGGGACTACAACTCTCTTTAGTTGATTGGGGCACCTCCTTTTTTCTCTCTCTTCCATTCCACTTAACTCTTTCTCACCTCACTTAACTCCCTCTCTCTTCCACTTCACTATCCTTTTCTCTCAGATTGCTCCACCTCCTTCACTCCACTCCCACATGGGGCGTACCTCTCTCTAGCTCAATGGCCACTTCACCGGATTTAACTCTTGATTGAACTAGTGCGCCTCCCACTCCTTTCCATTAGTTCTCATTCACTTATGACCACATGCATGGACTTCTCATTTAGTGACACATCAGTGGGACTCAATTAGACTTAGGGCGCCTGGATTCACCTCCACTCTTCTCTGGTTCATAGGTGTCACACTTACCTTAACTCATGCGCCCCACTCCCGATGACACCAACACATGAGGACACCTCTCCTCTAGACGAGGCACATGGCTTTCCCTCTCTGACTTGACTCACTTTGGTGCATGACTTGAGGAGGATTATTCATTGGGACATGCGCCCCTCTTCCTATATTAGCAGGCTCTCTTCATTGGCACAAGGTTGGATCTTCTTCGGCGACAGCACACTCCATTGATTTTCTTCTCTCTTGTTCTCTATTCTAGCTTATATTCTCAGGTGCAGGGATCATCACGATACCATTTTTGTAATCTGTTTCTCTGGTGCTAACAACCGCTTGGCATATTCAGAAATAGAACCACTGTTGTGCTCGTATCAAGCTCTCACGGATCGTCGGTATTGTTGATGTTATTTGTGCATGGTTTAGTACCTTTAGCCTGTTATTTTGGTGTATTTCAGCCACTTAATTGTGCATCTTCTCTTCTTACTTTCATCTTTTATCAGCTAATGTTGCAGGGATTCCACCATCTATAACCAAACATTTAAAACTTTGGCTGTCTAATTGCAGCCACAAAACAATCCTTTTTGCTGCTGTTTTTTGTTGTTTATGTGCAGATTTACAGGTGAAAACAGTGGGAAAAGGGCTTAGGGACACCCCCCTGAGGTTGGCAGGCACCAGCCCAAACGGAGAGGGATCTGTCCGTGACACTTCGGGATTGTAATCTCTGTAATTACATGCTTTTCCTCACTGATTTATATTACTGTTCTAAATCAGATCTGAGTGCGGAAAAGTGTGCTAACAAGGACAACCTTTCCAATGAAGGATGAAATAATACTTGGCTTTGTTGTAGTTGGGTCTTTAGATAGATTCATTTCTCTGCTAGAAAGAGTGCTTGAACCGGTGGCCGAATGCTCTATTGAAGAGAAGAGGTTTGTGAAAGAATGTTGGTGGAGGTCCTCCCTATTGAAGAAAAAAACTCGAAACATGCTAAAAGCCAAGAAGGAGAAGCACTAGAGGAGGACCAAGAGGAACTCCACAGCTAGCAAAATGCACAAAATGGTGGAATGCATTTCATTTCATAGTTGTAATACATGGGAATTAAAAGTGAATTGGGTCCTTGTCCGAAGCATGTTGATGATATGAAGGACTAGGTATTATTGTGAGTTATTGATCGATTTGAGCATAACATTGACAATAGAAGGAAGATACACACAGCAAAAAAACACAAGAGAGCAAGTTTGTACTAGCAAGTACGAGAGAAAATTGTCGAAACTGTACACATATTTGTATAGTGATTTGTGTGTGTCTATATATATATATATATATATAGTACAAAACTGTGGGAGAATGATCACGTTTGACCATTTCTCTAATAAAATACAATAAATTGGGTGACTGATCCATTTAGACTAGGTCACCTAAAAGAGATAAGGATAAAGTACAAATAGAAAAGTACATGTTCACTAGAGTAGGTCTCATCAATTTTGCTAAGGTTGGCCATCATTTGCTTAAGATCACAAATATTGGCAAGAGCATTCAACTTCCTTTGAAGGCCTTCGAGAGTGGCAGACAAAAGAACCATGTCTATGCAAACAAGAATATGTCAATCAAGACATGGTGTAGGATGCCACCATCATCTGCATGAGTGTTTTCCTTAAGAAACTTTTCCAGCTCATCAATGTAGATCCCAAACAATGTGGGAGATAAGGGGTAACCTTGTTTGACATCAGCGGTGCTATTAATGAAGTTAGAAAAGCCTTGATGTGTGTGGAGTCATCCTATAGTTGTCTCATAGAGCCTCAAGACGACCACAACGAGGGACTCAAGGAGACCAATGGCCTGCAACCTTTGGATTGAGTCAAAAGCCTTTTGAAAGTCTATGAAACAGTATAAGACTTTGGAAGACCACTGCCTAACCTCAATAATAACACTGGGTGTGAAAATGTGATCCACTGTCTGGTAGTTGTTGCAGAACCCTAATTTCCCTACGACCCTAAGTATGTTCCTCTTAAAATAATTTGACACCAACATATTCAGAATCATGGCATAGAATTTGGGAAAGGTGTGCCCAATCATGATGGTCCTGTAATTGTTTGAATTAGAGCTATTGATTGATTTGAAAATTGGGTGGATGATGTGTTGTGACCATGACGGGGGAAACTCGAGCAAAGCACCTAGTTGAAGAGATCAACAATGTGGAATGTAAGAGAATCCAAACCATACTTGAGAAATTCATTGTATAACCCTTGCCGTCAATTGCTCTACTTGAATTCAAAACTTGAATACCTCTGTCAATATTTCTTGTGGAAAACTAGTAAGAGGTTGGGGGGAGGGGCAAGGGTAGGGGATTGAGCTAGTAAGCTGTAGAGGGAAGTAACATGTGAGAGCCAAGAATGGATGTCAATGTCCGATGGAAGGGGGCCCTTCTTGAGGAGGAGGGTATGCGTTTATTTTTGGGAGAGGTGCAGTAGAGCCAATGTAATCACAACGAATTCTAAGGCTAGAACTAGGGCTCATGTTGATGCAGTAAGAGTAAATTTATACATGACCCTTGAAGTCAGATGAAATTTGCATTATCATAGCCTCTTGTCAATGCTTTGCTAAATTTTTCTTCAATGCTGGTGGTGGTTCCTGCCCAAAATCCAAGTTGTGGCAATATAGATGTGGTTTTGTGGAAGTACGAGTAGTAGTATGCTATGTAAATGTGCCTAAAACAAAAAAGTCACATTAGATAATGTAATTTATCGAAATTATGGTTGAAAGCCTAAAATTGTTGTAGTATCAACTATCGAGAGGAATTGTTCATTAAATGAGGAGAGATAAGCATTGTGTTAATGGAGGATAATGGCTGCCATCACCCTTATTTGTACTAGTCCATATGCATTAATACCTAGTTTGGCCCAATAATAAATTTAGAGCAGCAGATACAGAAATTTAATGTGGTTGTTATGAAGAGTAGCTCATTTGTCTCATTAGTGCAATTTTATTATTAATTTATAAGGCTGCCATATGTGACTAGGTTGTATTGCTAAAGTTTTATTTTGTTTTCTCTTCATTGTGAAAATATTTGATCCGAAATTAGTGCTAAAGGCTTTGTTTTAAAACACTAATTCAGATTCTATTAACAGGGTTCTCAATTTTCCATAGTTTCGTGAAAACTTGGCTTAATTAGTTAAAAATCAGCATTTAAAGACTGAAATTTAAAAACCAGAATTGAAATAACATGGGCAATACTTAGCAAATTGATAACAGAGTTCACACCTATGGGCTATATCTCCGGGTACACTTCAATTGACGAACCAATCCATTCAGAAGGATGCAAAGTACATCATTTCCTCTCTTTACATCAGTAATGGCCTTCAATTTGCAAAAATTATCTCTGATGTCCTCTAGGAAGATAACAATGGCTTCTTCTTGCAATCAATGAACTTAGGCTTGCCTTATTCTCCCAATGATGGTGCTCTCTCAGTTGATCTCCCTAATGTCAACAAACTGAACCAGAATTATTATTCAGGAATTATTATGTAGAATATAAAACAGGTCATTGGCGCACAACCTTTCTCACAGGCAGTCCACATTAATGCATAGAATGCTCGTGATTCTGATGAGATCCCTTCCTCAGGTATATTTTCGGGCCTGAATTATACATCCAATAGCTCCCAGCCGCCTTGGCCGAATGCACAAAATATTACAGAGTTTCCTCTCCGAAAATTTGAAGGAATTCACTTCTCCCACAACGGAGAGTGTTGTCTGATGCAATGTTGGTGATCAACCTGGCCCTCTTATGCTCTGTCACGCAAAGAAACAACAAAGGAGCAACGACATTATAACTAGTTGAACCTTCTGCTTGTTGAGAGGAGATTGCTGGCTTCTTTTTTTTGATGGTGAATTAGAGCTCAATTCTCCCTTATGTCATTTCCAGAACACGGTTATGGAGATAGGAGTTGAATCTTTCCAAATCCACCCTCCAAAGGAATGCAATACACCACGTCTGCCAACAACTCCTTCTCGACATTTGTTTTAAACTCGACAAGGTATCAATGGTAATCTCTCTTCAGTTATTCTGCCTGAGCCGTTCAGCTAGCCCCCTCCAAATCCGTCCACAGATTTCTCTGGAAGAAGAAGCTTTGAACCATTTGCTGTGGTGATTTTTGATTGGACCGGTTTTGGTTGTGGGGATCCTCCTAGATCACTCCTTCCCACTAAGAAGCTTTTGGACCATCAAAAGTCGGGTTTTATTCAAAAAATAAGTGAGGGTACAACTCCGTCATTTTTTGGTTTCCATCCATCGTGCTCTACTTGGATGCATTCCTTTTAGATCCACATGAAGATACTCTGCATCACTTCTATGCGAAGTCTTCACCCTTTTGTCAAGAATAACATCTTCATGCAACTCATCAAGATATTTAGGAGCAAAATCATGAACAGAAGGAACTTGAACATTTTCACCTTGATCCATGATCGTAGGAGTCTCATATAGTTTCAAGTTTTCAACATTAACTACGGACATATATGGAGGTAACTCCAACCAAAAAGCATTGTCACCAATCTTTTCCAAAATTTTAAATGGACCATACCTGTTTGGCTTGAGCCTTTTACCTTCACCTTTAAGGCATTCTTTGCTAATGTATAGCCAAACTTGATCACCAACTTGGAAGTGATGATCAAGATGATGCTTGTCATGCCTAGCCTTATACTTGGCTCGGCTCTTTTCCATATGTTCATGTACAACTTGATGAACTAATTGGATCTTTTAAATGAACTTCTTGGCTTTGTTTGCATTATTACGCCCCTTCGCCATGGAATCTTTCCCAAAAGTGAAGTCCAGAAGAGACTTAGGTAAATAACCAAAACATGTCTCAAAAGGAGACCTCTGTGTAGAAGAATGTATGTCACGGTTATAGGCATGCTATATATAATACAACTGTTCATCCCAAAGCTTAGGATGCTTGTGACAATATCCTTAGAGTAAATGTATCATTGTCCTGTTAACCATTTCTGTTTGTCCATCGGTATGTGGATGAAAAGAAGTGCTCTTCTTAAGCTTAGTGTCCATTAACTCCCACAAAGTTGACCAAAATTCCCCAAGAAAGCGGGAGTCTCGATCAGATACAATAGATGTGGACAAACCAAAATGAACCCATACATGTTGGAAGAACAAATGTGCAATCCCTTCTCCTATCACCCGTTTATTACAAGGCACCAAAACACTCATTTTTCTAAATCTGTCCACAACAACATATAGATAATCACGACCTTTCCTGGACATAGGAAAGTCCCCTACAAAATCTAGACACACTTTCCCATGGATGAGAAGGTACATGAAGTGGCATATGCAAACCCAATTTTCTGTTACCTGGTTTGCTAGTAGCACAAATCACACATCCTTTTACATATTTGGACATAGTTTCATACATCCGAGGCCAATAACAATTACGTTGTAACTGAGCTACTATTTTGCCTATATTAAAATGATCATAAATGAGAGAAGTATGTGCTTCTTTGATTACATTCACTCTTTCATCTCACGGAATACACAATTTAACAAGATGATATAGCAATTTGTCATTTAAATGATAATCCAATTCTTCTACTTTAATACCATGGATTAGTGTTTCATATACATCATTAAAAAATTCATCTCTAGCATATTGTTCAATGTAATTTTCATGAGCTAATGACTATGCTGTAAAACAATGGATGCATTAACAGAGGGTCTACATAAAATATTGACAACTTTATTTTGTATACCTTTCTTATACCTGATGACCAAATGGAATTATTGCAAAAATCCCATCCACTGGAAATGACACGACTGCTGTAGCTTGGTTTGTGATTGGAGATACTGCAAAGGTTGATGATCCGTATGGATGATTGTCTCTTTGCCCATCAAATAGTGTTTCCACTTCCTCACACTCTGAACCAAAGCATACAAGTCTTTGTCATAAGTAGCATAATTTCTTACCGCACCAGCGAAGGTATCAGAATGGTAACAAACTGGTTTCCTCCTTTGAATTAACACTGCTCCCTTGGCACAATCACTTGCATCGATTTCAATCTCAAACGGTTGCTGTAAATCTGACAATGCTAGAACCGGGGTTGTATTGATCTTTTCTTTCAAGGTCTTGAAGGCTTTTTGTTTTCTACCTCCCCACTAAAAGACCTGTTTAGTACTTGTGAAAGCATGTAAAGGAGATGCAACAAAAGAAAAGTTAGCAATGAACTTCCTTCAACACTGAACTGCCCCTAGGAAGCTTGTAAATTCTGTTACATTATTAGGCTTAGGCCACTTTATAATGGCTTCAACTTTAGAGGGATCAATTTTCAATTCACCACCCCCTACTTTATAGCCCAAATAAACTAAAGAAGTTTTCCCAAATTCACATTTTGACATCTTTTGATAGAATTTCTCCTTTTTCAAAACATCGAAGAATTTTCTAACATGCTTTACATGGTCTTCCCAACTTTTACTGAAGATCCATATATCATCTAAGTAGACTATTACAAAATCATCTATGAATGACCTAAATACATCATTCATAACCCGCATGAAAGTAGTAGGAGAATTACAAAGCCCAAAGGGCATAACCAACCATTCAATTAAACCTTGTTTTGTTTTAAAAACGGTTTTCCAAATATCATCTTCAAAAATCCTTACTTGATGATAACCACTTCTTAAGTCTAGCTTAGTGAAATAAGTTGCATTTTTCAATTGATCCAACAAATCATCAATATGAAGAAGAGGGTAACAGTTTTTCACTGTAATTTTGTTCAATGCCCATAAGTCCACACACATTCTCCATGTACCGTCTTTCTTTGGTACTAACACAGTGGGTGATTCATATGGAGAAGTACTTGGTTGGATGACTACTTTTTCAAGCAACTCCCGAACATGCTTCTTTATTTCTTTGTTCTCAAGCACATATAACCTATACATGCCAATGATAGGAAGAGGTGCATCTTGCTGTAGTTGGATCTCATGTATCTTTGTTCTTGGAGGTAATCCTCGTGGTTCCTGAAACACTTCATCATAGTTAGAAATAATTTTAACTAATTTATCTTTATGTTTAGGATCACATCCTTTGAGAGCTCTGGATTTATCATCATCCTTAGCTTTTACAATCATGATTACAAAATTCTTGCTTTCATTTACAAGCCTTTTCATTTGTCCTGTAGTAACAAGAGACAAGTTAGTCTTTTCACGATGGGCTCTTACAATATACTCAATCCCATCCTTTGTAAGATGATACTTGTTCTCCTCCTTGTAGAAGATAGCTTTCCTGTCATACAAATAAAGACTTCCCAAAACAATTCCACAAATATCAAGTGGTATGACATCTAATTCTACCTCATCTATGAACTTAGAGGTGATTGCAAATCTGAGCTTACATTGTTTAGATACCTGTAACTTAGCATCTTCACATAACCATCCTAAAGGATATGGTTTTGGATGAGGTTTAGTTTCAAGTCCCAATATCTTAACAATTTCTTAAAAAATGAGATTAGCTTACGAATCACTATCAAAGAATGTATCAAGCTTTGTATGTTTTGAGATAACTTTAATAAGGAATAGCTCACTTCTTTTCCTTTCATCATGCATAGTTTCAGATTTTAAAGAATGAGTATTAGCTCTAGAAATAGCAAAAGAAGATGTACGTTATATTCCTATGACCGTGATCTTGTTTTCATCACCTGAATTTGATCCAAGATCATGTTGGATTGTACAAGTGGTCTTCTTATTACCCTTCTTATTTTAGAACCTCTTTGGTCTTAGTTTTGGATGAAGTTTCCAACTCTTGGCCTGAAAATGCCCTTCCTTTTTGTAATGTGAACATGAGGGCTTCTCATCTTCTTTCTTCACTATGGTTGTTCATTTCATTTTACCCTTTCCTTTGTGCTTGCCTTCAACTAGTTGAACTAATTTCTTTGAGAAGTTGTCCCTGACATTTTTTCCCCTTGACTCAACATGAATGGCTTGGACACAATTTTCATCAAGATTAGTTGGATTAAACACAAGAATAGTATGTCTCAAATAACTATGCAACTCGCCAATATAATTCAAAAGAGTTTCTTGTGTATAAAGAGGAATGCCCAATGTCAATGCCCTCTTTCTAAACTCTTAAATATAGTCTTGCACATTATGTCCTCTATTTTTCCTTAGATTCTGCCAATCCATTATTGCTTGTTGCATATATCCTAAAGGATAAAATTGTTTCTTAAATGCAGCTATGAATTCATTCTAGAAAGATATCATTTTACCTTTCTTAAGAAGATCTTCTTGATTCTTACTCTACCACTAGATCATTGCTGTGCCTCCTAGCTAGAGAGCAACTAGCTAGACTTTTGCTTCTTTGTCCACATTTTTTGAACCCTGCAATATACTTCAATTTGCTTGATCCAATGATCCAATTTCTTTGCACTAAGATCTCCATTATACATTGGCAAATCAAATTTCATGTCTAATTTTAGTATAGGCAAATTAGAATCAACTTTCTCTATTTTTTTTATTTTTTTTATTTTTTTTATTTTTCCGTGGAGTAGAAGAAGAACTTGAACTTGACGGAGAGGATGGAGATGGAGACATTTTAGGAGGGTCACTACCACCTCCTTCTCCTTTACCTTGGCTTGGGATTTCTTCGTTCTTCTTTCGTTCCTTATATAATTCATCCAGCATGGTTTTCATCTCCAAAAAACCTTGCCGAAACATCGCTTCAGATTCGTAGGGGTTTTCTTCCTTCGGATATTCCATTGCTTGCCTTTGGAATGCACCTCTCAAACCAATCTTAGGATTGTACTCTTCAAGCGAATCTTATCCCCAATTGAGCTTAGACATGGTTAACATTCAACACAAACACTTGTTCTAATCCAAATCAACATATCCATGATCAACAACTCTGATACCAACCTTGATCCTAAATTAGTGCTAAGGGCTTCATTTTAAAACACTAATTCATATTCTATTAATAGGCTTCTCAATTTCTCGTAGTTTTGTGAAAAATTGGCATACTTAGTTAAAAATCAACATTTAAAGATTGAAATTTAAAAACCATAATTGAAATAACATGAGCAATACTCAACAAATTGATAACGAAGTTTGCCCCTATGGGCTACGTCTCCGGGTCCGTTTCAATCAACAAACTGATCCATTCAGAAGGATACAAAGTACAACATTTCCTCTCCTTACATTAGTAATGGTCTTCAATTTGCAAAAAATATTTTTGATGACCCTTAGGAAGATAACCATGGCTTCTTCCTGTAATCAATGAACTCAGGCTTTCCATATTCTCCTAACGATGGGGTTCTCTCAATCAATCTCCCTTCTATCATCAAACCGAACCATAATTATTATTTAGGAATTATTATGTAGAATATAAAACAGGTCATTGGTGCACAATCTTTCTCACAGGTAGTCCACATTAATACATAGAATGCTCATGATTCTGATGGGATCCCTTTCTAAGGTATATTTTCGGGCCTGAATTATACATCCAATAGCTCCCAACTACTTTGGCCAAATGCACAAAATATTACAAAGTTTCCTCTCTGAAAATTTGAAGGAATCCACTTCTCCCACAACAAAGAGTGTTGTCCAATGCAATGTTGGTGATCGACCTAGCCCTCTTATGCTCTATCACGCAAGGAAGCAACAAAGGAGTAGCGGCATTATAAATGGCCGAACCTTCTACTTGCTGAGAGGAGATTACTGGCTTCATTTTTTTTGATGGCTAGTTAGAGCTTGATTCTCCCTTATATCATTTCCAGACGACGATTATGGAGATAGGGGTTGAATCCCTCCAAATCCGCCCTCCAAAGGCATGCAATACACCACGTCTGCTTCAACAGCTCCTTCTTGATGCTTGTTTTAAACTCGGCAAGGTATTAATGGTAATCTGCCTTCGGTTATTCTGTCCGAGCTGTTCAACTGGCCTCCTCCAAATCTGTCCATGGATTTCTCTGGAAGAAAAAGCTTGGAACCATTTGTTGTGGCAATTTTTGATTGGACCGGTTCTGGTTGTGAGGATCCTCCTGGATCAATAATTGTTCTTCTTTCTTCAATCAAGTTATCCTCTAAAGTTTTCCAGATGCATTCTATTGTTTTGTTCCATATTAATTTCTTATTTGAGGATTGTAACATATCTCCCTTCCTTGGTAGACTCATTGCCCTTAATGAGTTATGATTCTTTTGGAAAGGCTAATGATTCCAAAGGTAGCTTCTTTGATCGTTTTGTTTGACCATTGTATTAAGTACTTTATTTCTCTATTATGTAGTTTCCTTGTTGTTTGGTTTGCGATTTTTACTAGATGATTTACTTCTTGTTCTATTTTTTTTCACATTGATCTAGCTTTGTAGTATGTTGTTAAATTTGGATACAACCTTTAAGAATGTCAGACGAAGAAATGGATGCAATTTGATGTGTGGTGGTAATAGTAATGGTGAGTTTGAGCACTATATTGCATGAGTGGAGAGGATTTGTTAGCAATGCCATTTGTAGGAGGTAGAATTTGAGGAACATTTCATTTTCTGATGTCCTATCCTCTACGAGATCAGGGGGAAATACCATTGCCTTTAGTGTTTCAGGGAGATCCCTATCCACCTTCATTTGAAATCCTAACTAGAAGTGTCTGGCTCTTTACATGAAGGAGGTGGTGATTCTTAGATGACATATCCTATAGGTTTCTTTGAGACCTTGCCCCCTTAGGTGGATTACCTCCTTTTTTTAGTGGATTTCAACACCCAGTGGTACTTAGCGACATACAAATCTTTTGGTGAGTAGCACAACATGCATCGGGTTAGTGAGGCCACGTACATTGCTTAGAGCCACATCACCAGATTCTTCTCTTTAGGCAAATGCTAGGATAAACTTTGCTCGTGGCTCCCAAATGCTTCCCAGGATCACCTAGGCATGTCCTCTTAAACTCAGGTACTCTCTAGACGACATCATTCGACAATGCATTGGATCCTTCTTAGTGCTTTATTCTGCGATAGATACTTCTTCCTCCTTATCTTGTTTTACAGTCATCTAGTTGATATCTTACACTCTTTCCTCTTTCCTCTTCTTTGATGTAATATTTTGTTCATATATTTATTGTATGTTCACTTGTTATCTTGCTTTATGCTTTTGGGCAAAGTCACAGGGTTAGCTGAACTTGAACCTTGAGGTTCGAAGTTTGGCGAACCTAAAAAAAGTTGAGGTTTGGCACAAGTTCGGCTGAGGTTTGGTTCGGGTTCAATTTTTCTGTTCGCTTCAACCTATTGTTTTCGTACAATCGTCAAATATGCCCTTCGATTTGGGTTCGATTTTCTCTGTGCCCTTTGCGACTCGTCCTGCGTACATATGCCTATCGTTGAGAGATTGTGCAACCCATAGGTTAGCTAAGCCGCCAATTGCGAATCATCATCGATCGTTCTGTCAGGTCTCTGCGATCGTTCTTGTTTTGTGGAGCCTGCTCGGAACTTGTCGGTGTATCTCATATTTTCGTGCATGGAGCCTGCTTGCAACCTGTCAGCCTCCCTCCATCCAAACAAAGTGGTGTATTAATTGTTGAAGCGTATATTTCGTGAAGCATATAGTAAAATAAATTGTTTTTTATATTATATATTAATAATTACATACTATATAAATGGTTGTTTATATTATATATTATATATATTAATAATTACATCTATATTACATTATATAAATATAAAATTTATGATGTAAATTATCTATATGTATCACTTTATATAATATGATATTTATTATTTAAGTTTTTTAATATTAATATATATAATAAACTTATTATTATATAATCTAATTATATTAATTTTGTTGTAAAGATATGTGAATTAGATCAAAACAATCATTTGGTAATTCAATTTATTATTTTATGTTATATTCAATTTAAAAGATTATATATATATATATATATAGCTGAACTTAATGGCGAACCTCATCGAACCTTATTAGAAGATTCAAATTCAAATCGAACCTAATCGTTGCCGAACCCGATCTCAAACCTGAACCATGTGACATTGCTTTTGGGGTAGCGTAGGTACACCCCAAAAGTCTGGTATCACTGGTTGTACTTTCTAGTCCCATTGACCTATCTTGGTCAATTGTTGGACATTAGCAAGCTTATCTTATCTAATCTTTATCTAGGATGGTGAATGGTCCGTAATATCTCGGGGAAAGTTATGTACGTTTTCCTGTGGATAAAGAGTTGAATGGTTTTACTATTAGATATTGCATATCTCCAATTTCAAAATTTCTTGGAGTTTGATGTTGGTCCTCAAGTAATTTGGTTGATGATTGTGTTCTTTCGATATTATTTTAGATTCTCTCAATTCTTCTTGCATTCTTTCTAGCATTTGTATTGACACTTGTGTTTTTCGTCTGTAGTTAGCAAGATCTAAGTTGAAATGGATTAATTGGTTGATACCTAAGTCACCTTACACGATGACACGAGACATGGAGGACACAAAAATACACGTATCCGGCACATGAAATTTTGACCCCGAAAATTGGACACAAAGGACACGTTTATATATATATATATATTTAAAAAAATTATATATATGATTTTTTTTTGAAAATTACACATACAAAAATGAAATTTAGACGCAAAGATTCATATTTTGTTAGAAACTAGAAGATTTACATGATACAGAACTTTAAACATGTAACATAAATGATAAATCATGATTCATTATACATTGTAACATCAATGATGATCAAATAACAAACACTGAACACACAAGAAATTAGAACCATAAGCTGCAACATTCTCAATCTCAATAAGTCATCAAAATCAAAATGCACAGATACTGAGTCAGAGTCACTGATACTATAGGTGGGAATACCAATGGAAAATACAAAATAGCCATAGGGTAGATAATAGAACCATAGATGGAAGAGTCTCATAGCTCATGAGTCTCAACTGTTAGTAGTCCTCCATCTCATAATCATCAAGATTAGCATCACTACCAGTGCTCTCTCCTCCATCCTCCTCCTCCTCTATATCCAATGCAATCTGTGCATCTGCTGGTGTGGAGGATGACCCCTCGAGAGAATCACCATCATCAAAAGTGATCAGCTCTAGCACTGGTTCATTAAGATCCAAGTTGACTAATGCCAACTCAACACTGTTGTCCAAACCCATATCATCAGGAAACACATCCCACATCTTTGTCTTTCCTGTCAACCATTCTTCTCTCTGCATGTAAAATAAGATGAAGGTTGGTGTGTACATACACCACTAAGTCACCTTACACGATGACAAAGCGAAGAGTTCAACATAAGAGTTCATAATTGAGTGAAGGGTACATTTTTACTCGGGTCGCGACAAAATAGTTCAACAATCAATGCCACCAACATCGAGGTACACAAAAGGCTTGGTGCTCTTGATTAAATGCCAGTTCCATACCGTCATGATAGAATCCAGTGGAAACATTGCAATCCTGCTAATCTTGAAATCTTGAAAACCGTTAAGTCAGTTGAATTTTGAATGGGACCTAAAATTCTACTTTCTCCATATGAAGTCCAATGAGGTTGGAACCACTCTCAAACNTCCTGAAACAATTAATGGTAATGTTAAATATTTAAGTAAAAGGATGAAAATGAAAGATAAAGGAGAATGTCACTTTTACTTTAATTACTAGGGTGGGTGAAATGGAGGGGGTGGGGACCTCTTTAAATAGCATTAGTAGGGCAAAATAACCATCAGTTTCACACCAAAACACCTCACAACTCCAACTTGCATGAGAAAACGTGAGCCTGAGACCTTTCCTATGCATGACACGTGTCCTAAAATTGGGACACGTGCAAGGCACGTGTCGGACACGGATTTGGGACGTGTCCTATGCACAGGACACGTCCAAAATCTGTGTCCGACACGTATCCTCACGAATCCGTGTCCCCACTCCGGATACGCAACACAGAGGGCTAAATGGATGTGTCATGTTTCATAGGTTGATACCATACATTGCTTTGAATGGCGACATTCTTGTTGTTGAATGATCACACTTATAAGTTATTATACAAGAACATGATGAATTGTAGTTTTTCTACCTTCATTTTATACGTGGATGTCACATATGCTCTTAAGATATCTTTCATAATTTGGTTTATTCTTTCAGTTTGTTCATCTGTTTGTGGGTGGTTTTCGATGTTGAAATTCAATTGGGCGTTTAGTTTTTTGAAAAGGTCTTTCCATAAATTCTCTGTTAACATGGGATCTTTGGTGCACACAACATTATTTGGCAGGCCATATTTGAAGAAAACCTCAGAACAAAATTTGACTGTCATGCTTTGTGATTCATAGTGTAAGGAATAAAGTTTGCCATCTTTG
>SNQJ01S0010954.1:122435-133438 GCA_010110895.2 Picea sitchensis
TCCCAGGATAAATGCTGTGTCTCTTGTGGATGTGTATTTCTCAGTGATCTTGTTCTTATTATGCTCTTATCTTATGAAATGCAAAGAACTATAATAATGGCATAAACATTAACAAAGATAAGCTATTGCTGTCATAATCAATAAATGTGAATGTACCAATGCAGAGCCTGATTATGTCCTTTGGGGAATGCTTGGTGTTATCTCCCAAACTCTACCCAAGGAAGGAAAATCCTAACTTCGGTGGGAGAGCCTAGAGGAACTACTAGGCAAGCCACCCACTGTCACCTTAGTGGCCTTGCCCCACACTTTAGGCTAAGGTAAACCTAGGCCTAGGGGAGAATCCCTAAATCAATTCAAGTCTAAAAATCGTTATAACAAGGATGAGGGACCAACTCAAGTTGACTCTAACTCACTCACTTAAGAAGGGTGCAACTCTAGGAAGCTCTTGAAACAAACTGACAACGAACTCACACTACTAGTCCAAGATGCCCAAACTTGGACACATTAGAGTAGGAATAGGAGCTAATTGTGGGGTCTCAAGCCCAAAAGGAAATCTCCAAGTGGTTTGGAAAATTTGGTGAAGTGTTTGAGTGAAGTTTGAATTGTTAATGCAATGCCCAAACTCAAATGTCTTCCAAGAAAATATTTATATTCACCAAATAATGTGCTTGAATTAAAACTCATAAACATAAGAAGTGAAATGTTTATACATATGGGTGCTAGGAGAATGAACCAAAACAAAATATTTGCTACAATGTAAAATGCTAAGTTAACTCATCATTGCATGAATAATTGAACAACAGTAAAAAAGGTACTCAACACCATAAATGATTAAGTTATCTTAGTGCCAAGAATGGAATTAATTTGCTTCTGTTTATGAATGTTTGGGACAGCAAGATAAAAATATCCCAGAATCAAGAAGGTGACCACAAAATGTTAAGAGATGATGCTCATAAATTTATCCCAAGCCATATTAAGTTATCGAGTGTTTAAGAGTGTGAAATGCTACTCGTAAGTGGCCCAAAACAGTCAAGGAACCGTGGGAAAAAATCAGCTTAGATTGAACTCATAAAGTGCTTAGATCATCATGCATTCATTCATAAAGAAATCATAATGAAATTGCTCATGAAGTGCAGAAATAAAATTTAAATGTGAGTGCTTACGATAAACTTGAAGAAATGTTTCCCATGAGATGATTGCCAAAGAGAAGATAAAAGAGAAGCACATGACAACTTTTTAATCACTTAATGTGTGTCATAAAGAGCAGATTTAAAATGCCATCATATGTACCATCAATGAACAAGATAATCATCAAAGTTTAATTCTGCATAAATGAACAAGATGCTGATATAATTTCCAGAATTTAATTGCTAATTTCCACTTCCAATTAATAAGTGTTTGCTGAACTTTAAATGCATAAAAGGGAAAAGGAAAATCAGCATAAATAACTCAACATTAATGAAAAGACCATCACATATGATTGTTGTCCTAACTTCAATTTTTTAAATCACTTACTTTGCAATGTATGAAATGAAAGTTGTGAAGATTGCTAAAGTAAAAGATGTAATGAACAGAAGTAAACTTTTAATGTCCAAAAATACTTTCAAAGATGAGAAAACTTAGTTATTGTGTGTGGCAAAAACCTTTAAGAAAAACCATTAATTAATTCATGCCAAAACTTGAAAAAATTAAGGTGAAAGTTTGCATGTCCACTAAAGATCGTAATCACTTATTAGATCTAATAGATAAGCATCAAAGAAAAAGACCCTAAATAAATGAAGAAGAGTTAGTTACTCGTGAGAGGTTATGGTGCTAAATTAATAAAACCCTTATGCTCAAGTAGAACTAAAAACCCTACTCGATTTATTTAAAAAAAGATGAAAAAACCTTTAAGCAAGATACAAATCGACCTACTCAAGTGTTTAAGATTTATTCACAAGTTAACTTAGACATGAGATATGATCTAGCTAATGATAAAACTTTGTAAACCCTAGATCATAAGAAAAATTAAAAAAATTATGGAAAGATTTAAATGATGTTTGAGAAACCATGATAAATATGCCTTAGCTTACCTTCATTGTTTTGCAAGTCTTCTTATACTTCCTAGCAATGCTTCCCTTTCCTTCTAAATATGTTGAAGTCTTCTACACCAATGCATGAGTGTGGAAGAGCATCAAGCTACAACAAAAGCCTTAGAAATCTTTCAACGATGGTTAGATCATATAGTTGAATCAAACCCTAGGTAATGAAAGAGAAACTAGATCAATCCTATGCTAAAGAGATAGAGCCCTAAACATTCATCCCTAATAACATAAATTAAATCTAATTGAATACAAGAAACAAGATAGAACTCTTACTCATACCTTGTTTGCTTGTAGCTCTCTAGACACAAACCCTTTAGATCCTTGAGAAATCCCAATACTCTTATCATCAATGAAAAAACTAGGAAAATATCACCAAGAAATATAAGATCTCACTCACAAAATAACTAAGAAGTCTTCTCACTTTATTCCCAACATATAAAAATGAGGGAGGCACCCTCCCTTCATAGGAAGAGAGGCCTCCAAAACCATGAGAAACAAACCATGTGCTAATACAATACCATGTGCCAATACAATGTGCTCAAGTAGAACCATGAGCTAAAACAAGAGGCACTCTCAATACTATGGTCTAAAACCATTTTGAGCCTGTTATCCCCTAGCCTAGGGATAACTAAGGAGATCACATCTCGAGGCCCACAGGTCCTAGACATGGAGTACCGAGAGCTAGGCGACTTAAGCATGGCCCCAGAGGGCCCCTCTTTTCTTCAGTGCAATCCACATACCACCATCAACAGTATCCATCACATCAGCTTGGTCCTGAAGTAGCAGTGAGTCTTGCTCCATGAGGTAATGAGTCCGAGTATCATGGTATGTATCACTTTGATTTTTGAAGCCCTTGAACATGTTGTATTGAATCCTTCTTCATTTCACGACGTTTGCTTGGAAATTATGCTCTTTGCCTCGTTCAAACTTGGAAGGGTGACACAGTGCCCTAGCAAGTTGATTTCCCTTTAGGATGGGTTGCTACTGGGTGGATCTTTGAAGAGTCATTGTCCGTTCCCTCCATACTTACCACTTTCCATCTTTATTCCTTCCATCTCCCCTTTCTTTTTTGGACATTGGGATTGGCTACACTATGAAGGGTTGTACCTTACCTCGTGGGAAGAAGGGGCTAAAGGCCCAGAGGGTAAAAGTAGTTGGCAAGAGTTAAAAGCCAAATCTAAAACCTTCGAGATGCTTCACCCAAGGATCCCCGAGAAAGCAATGAAAGACTTCTCAGTAAGAAAAGGGGACCTACAAGATAACATAAACACTCAAGGTATTAGTTGATGGATAGGAGGTTTCATCACGAGTTGACCTATTATGACCATGGGCATGTAGCGGTAYGACATTACCACCCATCTGGTCACCAAACCAGGGTAGTGGCTCTTGGTGGCATAGCCAAGAGAAAGGGGGTCTCATTACGAGCCAACCTTCTCATTTCCGTGAAATGTTTGTGGATAACGCATTCACCTTTGGTCATCAAGCCARGACAATGGCCATCAACTATTCCCTTGAAGCACAAGAGCAAAAGATCAAAATAAATAAAGCTAAGAATAAAAGGAAATGAATGGGCTAGGAAACAATTGCATTCATGACAAGGTGCAACTCGCCCTCCACAAAGGCATCCACAGGTAAGACTCTACATTTCCTTGTTATCACATGCATGCCATGCCCAAATATTAACCCCATGCCACCTCATACACTTACATGACTTGGACTAGACTCCACCTGGGAAACACCCTAAACTTAAGAGAGGTTAGCCTAATAGGACACCTTGAGACCCTTTCCAATCCTAACTTGTCAAATTGCATAACGTTTTTGAGCATTTGTTTGGKGTTAAGGGGCGTTTGATGCACATGTTTGGGTAATTTAATTATTGGATGTGATTTACATGCTATGATCCTTGTGACTTATGAACCCCTGGAGGGCGTACTTGTTGTTTCTGCAGGACCTTGCCCGGTGGACAGGTACACATGAGGGAATGATTAGCTCGGACCTTTATGGGGGTTCAAAGCCCACAGATGGATGCTAAAACCCCAGCCATGGGTAAGAAGAGATTGAAGGTTTGCACTAGATGAAGGAAGGGCATTGCCTTTGGAGGCACTGTGGAAGACCTAAACCTAAGGTCTCATGCTCCTCCCACCTGAACGTTGGTCTTGGGAGGCCTTGGACATCACCTTTGCAACCCTAGATGTCACCTGTCAGTTGGGGTTGTTACCTTGGAGACATTCATGAGGCCATTGACACGTGTGGGCAAATTTTAGGCCTTTGGAGGCCCAATGTTTCATCTCCTTTGCCCAACGGTCCACACTTGAGGACCAACGTCACCCTAGGAGGGCATGCCGTCACCTTTAGAGGCCTAATTAGATGCAAATTGAATTTATTTTGGTAAAAGTGTAATTTTTGAGTAAACTGGCCAGGATGACCCTGATTTTTGACCTAAAATTAATTAAAGGACAAATTGTTGTATAAATAAACATAAAGTGACATTCATTTTCATCATAACTCATCACACACAAGTGTTGGTCTGAAATTTTCGCCCTCTTTAAGGGTTATTGGCTGAAATAACTAGTGCACACCTCTTGGGAGAGCTTTATGGTGGTGTATTTTGGCATTTTTCATGGTGGAATGGTCTTCAACTAGGGTTTGACTTGATTATTCTTGGTGAAGTAAGTGGAAAAACTGCATTTTATTCATGCTATGAATGTTTGTGGTAAAACTTACTTGTTTCATGTCTCAGATTATGAAATTTCTTGTTTAAACCCTAGGGGAGAAACAACAAATGCTTCTTTCTCTCTATAACTATTCTACTAGCTTGATCTTGCCAATTGTACATTTTCTTGAGAGTGATTATTAGAGCCCTAAAGTGCTAGTTTTCTAGTAATCTCATTCTTGTCACCAACTAAATTGTCTTTCAAAAAAGCTAAGGAAGGAAGGTACGCTAGGGCCTAGAAATGCCTACTCTCTAGCAAAACCTCCCTTAAAAGGGGCAAATGCTTGAGGCCTTGAAGTGCCAACACCTCTTGCATTTACTTCTTCCCTTAGCTAAGCATTATCATTATTATATTTTCCAAGTAATATTGTTACTGTTATTGACTCCGTAAGCCCTAAAAGGCACTGATTTTAACACTCTTGTGGATGAATGAGACCAAACAAACTTTCAACACATCTTCTTGAAACTTTCACTAACACTAACAGCCATATTACCGCTGCTATAATTTCTGTTACAGCCCTATTTAGCAGCCTTAATCAGTATACTAACCCCTAAAACTAACCCAGAAATTTGCATTTGCCTAGGTGCTATCATCCTAAGGTTTTAGTCCTCCTTTGTAGTGTTCTAGGTGCAAATTTCTGAAGTTGTTTGAGGCTGTTACTGCTGTTGTAACTACTGCTACAGCCATCTTGCAGCCCCTTAACAGGCCTCAAACTATCTATAAAACCACCCAACATTTGTACTAAGCAAACTAAAGGTGGTAATATGAAGGGAAATGGGGTAGATGAGCGGGAAGCAAGATGAAAAGGTGGTAATATGAAGGGAGTGGACGATGACTTTTCAGAAATCCCTCCAGTGGCAAACCAAAACCTACGGGCACAGGCTTGCTAGGGCATCCTGTCATTCCCCCCAGATATGGTCAAGTGGACAAGTATAAGATCCAAGCATTTGTTAGAAACAAAAGGAATTAGATGCACATATTCAAAGGTTTTGAGGATCAGAGTGACACATACCATGATACTCGGACTCATTACCTCATGGAGCAAGAACCATCTTTGACACAAGACCAAGTCGATGGTGATGGATGCTTTTGTTGCTGGCAAAGTAGAGGCACTGAAAGGGAGAAAAGATGGGCCCTCCAGGGCCATGCCTAAGTCGATCTGGCTCTCGGTACTCCATGTCTGGGACTTGTTGGCCTCGAGACATAATCTCCTAGTTATCCCTAAAAAGTGGGGATAACAAGAACCATAAGTTGTAACATTCTCAATCTCATTAAGTCATCAAAATCAAAATCTATTACAATGTAGATAGATAGTGAGTTAGAGTCACTGAATGTTGACGTTTTTGTAGCTTGGGGAGGTATTCCCATAAGTGGCCTTGGTGTCGGGCATGTGGGAATCTTCGTTGGCACCTCATTGCACTTTCGTTTTGGTGAAAACCCCATTGGATTGGAGCTTGGGGCTTCACTAGCTTGTGGATGGGCTTTGGGGGGCTTGTGTTGGGGTTTCATGTTAACTTTTTGTAACCTAGCACACGATTGTTAATTCCGAGCAAAATTAATTTACTGAATCACAATACAACTAGGTTCTTAACAAAAATCAACGGAAGCATTAACAATAGAAACCATAAAAGGCAATTGCACACGAGATTCGGGTAAAAACCCTGGAAAAAACCTTGCGGGAAAACCAAATCTGTGATGATTTTATTGGTATACAATTAGGGCTCTCGTCCTGGGATAATGGCCCTTCTGAGGAAATACAAATCAACAAATAGCCTAGCCCAAGATCTATACTTCGCTCTTGCTGCTGCTATCTTCCTTGTTGTCCCTTTGCACCCTTTCCTCGGCCCCTGCCTCGACACACTTGAGTGCTCACTCACTCTTTGTGTACCATCACTGTGTCTTCTCCTCTCACGTTAGTTTCCTTTTTATAATCTTGAGATTAGACCAAATCAAACCCTAAACTAAAACCCTAGATCTCCAAAGTGATTAAAGGTTGAGATTTAATCTCAGCTTCACTTAAGATCTAATGGCCATGACTTGATTTAATTTTCACTTAAAGTACTAAAGCCAATAACTTAGGGTTTTAACTTAATTAACCTCCATTAATTACAAAAGGTCATTCATTTACACAAAATGAACTTCTAAGGTTCTAAGAGGCATCAAACAACTTCCACATGCTAGACACACGCCAATGTGGAAGTACCTGTCCGATGCTACAATTTTTCAACATTTCACACCCATATGTGTGAATAAACAATTCTAATTTAATGTTGATTTTAGTGAAGGGCCCCATAAAGTAAGTTAGGGACTTCTATAAAAGGAGAGGCAATGTGAGGATCATTTTGACATCTCATAGTGACATTATGGAGTTGGCATAAGCGACTAAACACTTGTGCTAAGAGGATTGGGTGGCAATTTCAACAAATGGAATTTTTGCACTTTGGCCAATCTGGCGTAGGGTTTTTGGACCTTTTGATTTTCTGCTTTTCTATCAAGAAGGAGACCGCACGTGTGAAGGAAGTGACATGTGTGAGGAGGACAGGGATAATAGCCGCACGTGTGACTGCAGCTGGCAGGAAATCAGGCAACACGTGTGGACCATATAGGCCATACGACACGTGTGGTCTGTACAGTGGATGCAGCAGGTTCGTACAATTCTCAACATGAGAGAGAAGGCCACACGTGCAGGCCATACAGGCAGGCCGCACGTGCGAACCTTTGTGGGAAGAATTTGCAAGCCGTACAGTGTGACGTTAGCACACGTATGGCTGATGTCAGTGGACTGTACAACATGGTTTGTAGCAGATTTGTAAGTTGTGGTTTTTCCGGGATAATTTGCTTATTTGTAATTTATGCAAGAGGACTGTTTTGTCCTCAAAATTTGCTGATTTGTGGTTTGCTGAGAGGGCTGGTTTTTGCCCTCAAAAATTCTGAATTTTGAAAATTTGCAGAACAGAAAACTGTGTCTCATGAACATGGATAGTTTCTCCTTGATCTTTGTATTTTCGCTGTTGTAATTTTCTGTCATAATTTCAGTGTAAAATTATTTAGTGATAACAACCCTAGGGTTTATTGTTTGAGTCACTTGGACATAATTTTCAGATTTGAGATAAGATGCATAAAAATTGACATGGTTTCAGAGCTGAGGCCTTGAAGAGAGATAAGGATCATATCTTGAGACATAGGTTGTTGCAGATCTGTTTTGTTTCTGTTTTGGGCAGGTCACATTGGTGAACACCATGGGGACTTGGTTAGTTGACAGTGGAGCTTCTCGTCATATGGCAGGATCATAGGAGTCACTCACCAGTTTGTTAGAGGAGAACTCATGATTGCAGGTGGAGCTTGGTGATAATACCAAGTATGTAGTCAAGGGAGTAGGGACAAATTCTCTTCAGCTAGAGTCTAGGAAGCCTCTCAAAATGAGTTATGTGTTGTATGTACCAGGACTGAAGAAGAACCTAGTGTCCAGACTCCATCTCAACCATGGAGGATAGAGGGTATGCAATGGCATTCGTAGATGGACAGGTTCTTGCTTGGCCGAGAGGATCGATCCTTGACTCAGCAACGGTCATTGGTGCTCGTGATGGTAGTCTTTATAGGTTGATTGGACAACCAACCCATGCCTTGGTACATGACAGTGATAGTCTATGCGAGCTTTGGCACAGGAGATTGGGACACTTGCGTTACAGGGCTCTGCCAGTATTGAGGAGGATGGTTACAAGCCTTCCAGAGTTTGGAGTAGAGCACTAGGGTGTACGCAGGGGTTGTGCACTTGGCAAGAATGCCAAGGATGCTTTTTCGAGCAGTGATTGTAGATCCAAGGAGATCTTGGATCTATTACATTCAGATGTATGTGGACTGATCTCAGTTCCATCTTCGAGTGGTTACTGATATTATGTGACCTTCATTGATGATTATTCCAGGAGGACATGGATCTTCTTCATGAAGACCAAGGATGAGGTCTTCAGTTGATTCAAGGAGTTTAGGGCTTTGGTGGAGAATTAGACAGGGAAGAGGGTTAAGGTCTCAAGGTCAGATAACGGGGGAGAGTATACCTTCAATGAGTTCAGGGATTTCTACAAGGAGGCAGGGATTAAGCGGGAGCTGACATGCCCTTTCAACCCACAACAGACTGGGATTGGAGAGAGGAAGAATCAAACCATAATTGAGGCTACCAGGGCGATGTTGCATGACTAGGATCTATCTATGATGCTTTGGGCAGAGGCATGCAACACGATAGTCTATGTTCAAAATAGGAGTCCTCATAGGATCTTGGAGGACAAGACTCCCGAGGAGACATTCATAGGAGTGAAACCAGAGATAGGGCATCTAAGGATCTTTGGTTTTCTAGTTTACATCCATGTTCCTAAGTAGAAGAGGATGAAATTAGAACCTTTTGCGAGAAAGGTCATGTTTGTAGTTTACAATGAGACTTCGAAAGCCTACCAGATCTACATTCGAGGACAACAACACATTGAGGTTAGTCGGGATGTTAGGTTTGAGGAGGATTTGGCTTTTAGGAGGTCCCGAGAGACCACAACATATGGTGAGGAGTAGGAAGCTCCAAAAGTTGAGGAGAGTACAGGTCCATCCGTTATAGGGGATCAACTTTCAAACCACGAGGAAGATTCAGGGGAGTTAGTGGATCTAGTAGACCCTCCTAGTGACGAGGACACGAGGCCTAGATGGATTCGAGATACTTTGAGAGATGCGGAGGGGCATACGACACCCAGGGACACTTTCAGGGAGAGCGGGCCTTTATAGAGGTTTTCGAGCTATGTGGCACTTATGAGTAACATCATTGATTCAGAGCCTTCCATTTTTCAGGAAGTAGCTGGTCAACAAGTTTGGAAGGATTCCATGATGGAGGAGTATCAGTCCATCATGAAGAACGATGTGTGGGACATGTTCCGAGACTAGAAAGGAAGTTTGTGGTGACTTCCAAGTGGATCTGTAAGATCAAGCATGCTGCAGATGGTAGCATCAAGAAGTATAAGGCAAGGTTCGTGGCGAGAGGGTTCTCCCGGAAAGAGGGAGTGGACTATGAGGAGACTTTTGCTCCAGTCGCCAGGTATACTTCTATCAGGGCTGTTTTTTCTCTTGCTTTAGTCATGGGGTGGATGATACATCAAATGGATGTGAAGACAACATTCCTCAATGGTGTGATTGAGGAGGAGGTGTACATAGAGCAACTTCAGGGCTTTGAGGTGCATGGGAGGGAGTCTCATGTTTGTAGGTTAAAGAAAGCCTTGTACGGACTCAAGCATGCACCTAGGGCATGGTACTCGAGGATCGATGGATATTTGCAGAGCATGGGCTTCACCAAAAGTGAAGCGGATCCCAACCCATATCTCTTACAGGTTGGTAAGGATCCTCTTATATTGGTGTTGTATGTTGATGACCTATTCCTCACGGGAGCTGAGGAGCTCATTGCCAGGTGCAAGAAGGATTTGGCCTCGGAGTTCGAGATGAAGGACATTGGTTTGATGCATTACTTCCTGGGATTAGAGGTATGGTAGCAGCCGGGTAAGATCTTTCTTGGACAAGGGAAGTATACAGTTGAGATGCTGAGGAGGTTCGAGATGATGGACTATAATTCCATGACTACACTTGTGACCACCAATTTGAAGATGGGGGCTTCATATTCAGATTTGGTGGATCCCACGATGTACAAGCAATTGATTGGTTCATTGATGTATCTGGTCAATACTAGGCGAGATATTTGCTTTGCTGTCAACACCTTGAGCTAGTTTATGGTTGAGCCGAGACAGATGCATTGGGTAGCAGCGAAGCATGTGCTTTGGTACCTTCGGGGTACAGTTGGAATTGGTTTGAGATATGTTGGGGATGATGGAGTGAGGCTGCATGGGTATTCAGACTTAGTTTGGACATGCAGTGCGGTTGATAGGAGGAGCACTTCTGGTGGCTGTTTCAACCTGGGATCAACAATGGCTTCTTGGTTCAACAGGAAACAAACTTCCGTGGCACTTAGTTCAGCAAAGGCAGAGTATATGGCAACGAGTTTGGTAAGTTGTGAGGCTATTTGGCTTTGCAAGCTCCTTGCAGGGTTATCTAGTCAGGTGTTGGAACCTACTGTGATTTACTGCAGCAATCAGAGCTATGTCAAGCTCTCGGAGAATCTAGTGTTTCATGAAAGGTCGAAACACATTGAAATCAAATACCACTTCATCAGAGACAGGGTGCA
>SNQJ01S0010954.1:146803-158968 GCA_010110895.2 Picea sitchensis
CTCAAGGGAAGTCGGCCAGGAGCTTGTCTGGTCGACAACCTGAGGATAAAAAACCCTCGATGAAAGGAACTCCCCTGACGGAAACACCCAAGGTACCTGACCTAACTATGATCCATGCAGACTTATTACATTATTAACCCACGTAGGGGTGCGAAAATTCCGTTTACAAAATTTTGTGCTGGGTAATCAGATACCCAAGTAGAACCAAAACTGTCTTCAACATAGATGAATACTTCATGGCATATGAGTTGACCCCTTGCTGAATAGGCGGTCAACAGAGAGTACATGGATTAGCTCTTCTTTTGTGCAGGTGTCATTAGTTCCTTATTCTTACCCTCTGGGATATCATTGAGGGGTTAAACACTGGTTTTCTAACGTCTTTCTTGTTTTGTTGACTTTAGAAAGGCCTTTGGCTTAGTTTCTAAACGCCTGTTGTCTTAGCAGGTACATGACATTGTCATCTTTGATTCCCTCATTACTGCTATCATGACTTTGTTGTGGGTTGATTTCAGATAGCATGGGGTTTTTTCTGACTTTAACAAGAGATCTATTGGTGTCAAACAGGGGTGTGCCACTGTGCCCTCTCCCTGACTTTGTTTGGGATCTACATGGATGAGTTCGAGGAGTTCCTTAGAGAAAACATGCATATGGAGGATGGTTGCACTCTTTTCATGTCTTGATTGCAATGCTTCTTTTCGCTGATGATGTGGTCCTTACTTTCTCTACCAAAGGTTTTCAGAGATAGTTGGAAGCCCTGTCTTGTTTCTACGTCATTGTCAGCACATGGTTAATACTTCTAAGGACACTCTGTCCATGTTTTGCTGCTTCTTCAAAGGTGATATGGTTGAAATTACGATAACCTACACTTACTTGGGGTCCAATTTATTGGTCCTAGTCTCAACTTGAAGTTGGCCTTTCAATCCTAAATTTATAAGGGGTATGCCTCTTTCCACACTTGAGCACCAATGTTTCTAGATACATTTTCAAGACATCCCATTGAAGATCCAACTTTTTGATGTGATCATAAAATCTACTACAATGTATGACTTAGAAATTTGAGGCCCTAGTTTAGGCCTTGTAGATTGGGCATGCGTAGAGAGAGTTCAACTTTCAAGTTCCAATATATGATCCTTTGCAACTCGATGGTCCCCCAAAATATTGTTCATGTTGAGTTTGAGACTCATCCTCTTCGGCTTGAGAGTGCATTCATGCTTATTTCTTATCTTCACCAGCGATGGGCCCTTGGAGACTTTGCCCCGGGTTGGGGGAGTCATCCATATTTCTCTCTTTGTTCCTTTGAAAAGCTCACATCCTTGGGCCGTGCTGGTTGTAGGCGATGTTCGTATTTTGAGGCCACCTTGTTTCTTCAATCTATTAGCATCCATGACAACTCCCTCCTTATAGATAATCCTTGGATGCTCTGCCCCACTTTCTCCCCCCGAAGGAGGAGATGAACAAATCAATTAGAGACGACATTTATCAATAGTTCATTTGGATCACTTGGGTTTCCCCCTACAACCTCTTAGCCCTATGTTGGCTTTTATGCTGAACATTTCTTGTAGATTGTTGACGGTCTCATTGTCCATCCCAACTAAATATGACAACACTGGTCTCATAGCCTCAAGATTCCCCTCTCTTAGTTGAGAGTGAGTTCCCACCGTTTGTGGATGGAGACAAATCATCAGATTCCACACGAGGACAGTATCCCATTGGCTTTGCACCCTCCAAGAGGTGCAGATAAAAGAGCACTTTATTTTTAGGTGGCGCATCTACTATGAAATCTCGGGGAGATTTCATTGTTTATATAGACTTTGATAGGCCCCTTGTTACCTTCAATTGGTACCAAGACTAAAGATTCCTAGCCTTGTACATTCTAGATGCAATTACTTTTAGACAGGGTGCCCTACAAGGATCTTAGAGTCCTTCTTGGTTGATTACCTCCTCTCAGTGTCTCCTACCTTTCCTTGTTCTTTGTGCAGAGCTCACGAATGTATGCTCATTGCTAGGCTTCTTTCCTCCTGGAGGGATTCGTTGGCCTTGGATGTTAGGGGAGGTAGAACAAGGGATTCCCAACTTCCTGCTCTCCCTGATGGATGACACAACTAGGTCCTCTCAACGTTGGAAATTCTCTGCAGGATATTTTCAGGCTCAGCCTTGACACATTTGTGTTCTTGGATGACGATGGTTCCTCTTTGGATTTAGATGCTAGGCAAGATGCTACTCTGCCTTGGCTTCCATAGTCTTCACTGTTTTCTGGAGGAGCTGTCATGGTGCGATATTGTCATTGGGAGGGTTTCTTCACTTGGTATATTATCTTTTTCACTTTCTAGGGTTACCCTTTTTGATTCCATCCTCTTTATATTTATTGTCTAATCTTTCTTTCTCTCTTTTCTTAACCTTAGATTTTAGAGCTTCTTAGGTGATGCTCTAGGCACTCCTTATTGCTGTTGTCGAAGGTTGTACTCTTTAGTCTCATTGACCTATTTTGTCATTCATGGACATTGATATAATTTTATTTCATTTCTATTTGTATGTGGGGTTGACATGAATTGAAACGTTCACTTTTAGCTAAATGGAGTACATAATTTAGTTTTAGAGGATTCTTCTTATAAACTTGTTTCCTTGACCATCAACAATATTGCTTGTTAGATTATTTATCTTTTCATAGTGGTATATCTTTGTTTTGAGTGGGTCTTTGTGAAAGTATTGAACTTATTTTGTTCAGATATGCATGCGGTCAATACACTGCAGGGACATATGGATGTGCCTGCTACCAGACAACAAAGGTATACAAATGCTCCTCGTACCCAAAACAGCCAAGGTAATCAACGTGTTCATGGCAAGCATACAAATACTGGTACAGTTGTAAAATGGGATGGTACGAGTAATGGATCTACACCACCATTAGAGTTAGAGGGGAGGCAACAACTGATGGAGTTCAAAATTAAGAAATTACAAGAAAGGGAAAAGGTGCATGGTGAATTATTTACCTTTAAATGTTTCTAGAGATTCTTGTGTCATTTTCATTACATAGAGAGTGTGCATTTAGTGTTTGATCCTTGGAATTTGTTTTTGAATATGCTGAATCTGAATACTTTCATACTAGGAATTCTCAGAAAAATTATCTTTTACGTATTTATTCTTGTTCATTGTCTTTCTTTTCTGTTTGCTTGTCCAGGATGTTTACATTTTTTTTTCTAAGGAAAACCTTGTGGGAGCCCTTTTCCTCGGAATATCCGGATGGAGGGCCTCTCAACCGCCAGCCACAATAGTGGCTGGTAATCCTGAGGGACTTGACCGGATTTGAACCTGTGACCTATGACCTCCCTGTTGGCAACATGCCTCTGGGTGGACGGTTCAACTGATTGAGCTAACCCTTGGGGCTTAGGATGTCTAGATATGGCCGTAATGTTCTTTTGATAAATAGACTAAAATATTTAAAGAACATGTAATGCATTCAGGAACTTACAAATTTGCTTCAAGACGAAACACAGGCTTTGGTGGCTTTGAAAGGTGATCATGAAAAGTCACTGGCTGAAATAAAGATACTAAAAGGATTACATGAAATAGACCAAGCGGATTTAGCAAATGTGAAGTTGCAACTACAAAGTATGTGTAGGTGGTTCTTGAATCATATAAATTTCTTGCAGAACTTCTTTTAGGTTATTTTATTCCATCAAGGGTCTATAATTTTGTTAAATCTGCTTTTGGGGTTTGCAGCTAAGCAGGACTTGAATGAAGTTGCTCAAAATGAATGCACTGTTTTGAAGGCAGAGAAGCAACGAGTAAGTTCTAAGTAGTTTTGAATTTTATTTAAAAGGGACATGTTGGATATAGTTGTCATACTGAAGATGGGGTAATACAATCCCACATTTAAGAAGAATGTAATCCTTTTAATCATATACTGAGATCCGAAAATCAGCTACAAAATGTCATAAATAGAAGCAGAAGACTGAAATAGCATTTTCTACCTCATATTGTACCCCATAAATATCATTACAGAATAAAAGGTTTGGGTTTCACATGTTGGCTGTTACATCTCCCTACAGTAATTTCTGCATATTTCAGGTGACTTATAGTTGACATATAGGTGGGAAAATATGTGCCATCAATAAAATTTGAATTAGCAGTCTTCTGAAAGTGAACATGTTAAATATTCACTTGTGTGAAGTATACCTGAATGTCTTTATTTTGTAATGCTTTTATCTTTCAACAGATGTCCACAGAAATTGCAGAGCTTCAAAACAATCTAAATGAGAGGAATGCAGAGATGAATAAGCTCCAAGAAGAGCTTAGCAAAAGGAAGGTGACACATTCAAATGAATATGTTGAAAAATTGAAAAATACCATTGCTTCACTGGAAAAGGAGAAGATTGAGATTCAGGTATGATTTCTACCTAATTGCTCAGGAGTCTAATAGAATTCACGTTCAAGCATTGGATGCACTTAGCGACACCTTAATTATTTTCAGTTACAATTTTGTCATGCATTATTTTTATTCTTTTTTTCAGTATAGGGTTAACTTGTTAAGAGCTTTGTAACTCCTTGTGGGATTGAATTCCATCTTAAGTGCCTTATTCTCTTACCTCAATGCAGTAGGTTTGCTTTCCCAAAAGGATATTGAGAGTGCAATCCATCTGAACTCAAGAGTTTGGAATGACAATGAAACACTGTTAATCATAACATAATGTGTTCATATGACTTAGATAAATAAAAGAAAGGATTAGTCCCAAGGGTTAGCTCTATTGGTCTTGATGCCAGACGTGCGTGCTCTCCCCTGAAGTCGGGGAGGTCATGGGTTTGAATCTCATGCTCCTTAGGGCTACAGTTTACCCCGCTTACCATCCATGGATCATGGGGAAGTATTTGGTGGGTTTTCCGCGAAGCTTGCTTCGGAAAAAAAAATATAAAAGAAAGTACAGAAATAATCACAACATCATTCACATAACAGTGGTATCATTGTGAGTCTCTAATTCAATATGATATACACATGGGATTGATAGAGATGGAGGTGATGCCAAATATGCGATGAGGATGCTTCCACTAGTGATATCTCAAATGAAGATAGGGTGGCTCTCTATACAGATAGAGGATCAGACTCCGATCATGTACACGACAGTTGAGGAACAATTGTTCACTCAAGTAATTAGTATTTCCCACTGATGCCCTCATAGTCACCCTGTGACGTAACTCGCAACCCACATCATATTGTTAAAGTAATCTTTGCATTATATTAGAAAGTCTTCATAATAAGAATTCCATGGACTACATTTCATCATAGACAAAATAGACTACAAGATACAATACGACTTAATAACCAACTTGAGGCTAGGTGGGAGGGGGGACATCTCCTTGGTACTGGGAATTGTTCTTGGGACAGGAGATGAGTCCTACAATGTCTGTGAATGCTTGTCACACAGTAGGTGCTGGATGCATCCCTTGTATGAATTAGAACACACTCAATGTCTCTTAGATGCACATGGTGAAATGTCCAAAGAACCCCCATACGTTTTTCCCCAGGAAATTGTATCTTGTATTACGTTACTTCACAAAAGTAGAATACATCAAAGTGTTCATATCAATGAGTTAGGCTATTATTAGCTAGACTACCCCAACCAACATAGGCAAGGAGTGCCAACATATTTGCCTTAGCCATAAATCTCAAGAGAGCTATGCTGCATGGGTTTCCAGAAAACGGGAATGAAGGAAACAAGGAAACAAGGGAACAGGTGTTCCGAACGGTTAGAAGCTCTCCCCTATTTTCCAAGAAATGATAAGTTGATAGTGACAAACATATATATGAAAAGAATATAAAAAATATCAAAAAATTCCCCAAAGGTGGAAAAATAGGAAGAGATAGAAAAATGCACAGGAAATTAACTTAACCATGATACATACATGGTATATGATACAATTACATAGTAGTAAGTACATACTAATATCACTCGTGATTCCATAAATAATAAAAGTTTAATATGATGCAGAGTGTAGAAAGTGTCTTCACAGTGTTGTCTAAGTTGCTTAAGGCAGGGGAGCCTGTCCAAGTCTGTTTCAATGCTAGCTCCTGTGCCAACCATGTGAAGCTTGGTCATTTATGTTTTCTTTTCAAGAGAACATGTGCAAGTGTTCACTCCCTCACTGATTATGCCCAAAAGATGATGCCATACCTTGATGTAGATGCCCTTGAAACTATGTTTGCGCACTGTGCATTCCCATTCCTCACAACTCCACTATTCTCTTTTTCTTGTTCTTATTGATCTTATTCATAAACTGCAAAAGGGGTTTTATGGGGTTTAGGTTGGGTTGGAGTTGGATTGGATTCCACTCTCTTGTGTTTAGGGTGGTAGTTGTCTCGTTAGTCTCTCAATGGATTGGATCTATATGAATATAATTAAGATAATTAAACCTAGTTAATTGAGAAGTCTCTCTTTCCAAAAGTCACATCCTTTCACATAACCTACTTCTCTAAATACTTTCCACCCTCTAGCCTCCCTAGGCATTTTGCAAATATCCTGTGCTGCATGTGGGATGTTAGAATATCTACCCGTTGCTCAGAAACTTCCTCCCAGTGTACCTGTAGCAGCCTGTAGCAGCAGTATACCTGTGGGAGCAGTGTACCTATAGCAGTAAGTGAAGGGTGCAACAGTGTTCAAGGATCCAACTATGAAAGCACATGCATGAATGTGCCAGCCATATATAGATTTGTTAGTTCTGTCTTCAGTTTAATTCTAAAATTAGATCTTCAGTTCGGTTCTAAAATTAGAATCACATGCAGATACGATTTAGCAAGGGTGCATTATTCTAGGGTTGAGGCATTTCATTACAGGCATCTTCTTCATGTAGCCTGGCCACACTTGCCTAGAATAGAATTAGGGTTTGATTCATTTAAGTAGGGCACACTAATAGAGATGTCAGTGCTATTTCTGTTTTCATTCAGTTTATTAGAGAGTGTGTGCACTGTTTTTCTTTTACAGAGTTAATAAAAATAAACATAGATGATTTTCTGAGTGCTGCAAATTATTTTGTCTTGCTGTCAGTACTTTTCAGTTAGCATATGTGTTTACAGATCTAGCATACATAAGTAGTTTGAGAGTTCCTTAAGTTTTTCAGCTTTCTAGGGTTAACAGTTTGGAAGTGTTTTTTTACCATGCACTAAATATTTAACATGGTATTAGAGCTCGCTTTCTGAAATCTTCTAGGAACTGTTTACAGATAGTAAGGCCTCTATCTGGGATAGGGAGTTGTTGGAAGGTTTCAGGGGTGGGATGCCTGAGATCTGTGGTTGAGAAAAGCATTGGGGGACCTGTGATAGGTTGTTTTAGGTTGCTGATCTGTTTTGTCTAGCAGTGTGTTCCATGAGCAACAGTATGACTACTTTTAGTCTTGAATACAAAGACAGATTGGAAGGCCCTTCGAACTTCATTATGTGTAAGTGTTGGGTGTAGATGCTTTTGGAGGAGCATGAAAATTGGCATCTTGTGGAGAAGGTTACACTTCCTACAGATGTTGCTTTGTTGGTAGAATATAATAAGAAGATGTTCAAGGCAAAGAAAGTCATACTTGACTTGGTGAACGATCATTTGATCTCCGACATCGCCGAAAAGATAATCGGTAAGGAGATGTTTGATGCTACAGTCACTCTATATTAGAGAGAGGACATCAATAGGAAGATGCTTTTGACAAATAAGCTCAGAGCCACATGAATGAACAAGACAGATACAATAGCCAATTATTTGATGAATATTACTGAACTCGGTGGTCATCTTGCAGTGGCTGGAGAAGAGGCCAAGAGTGAAGAGTTAATACCCATAGCATTAAATGGGTTTTGATCTTCTTGGCAGCCTTTTGTTTGGGGTGTCTATGCCCAAGATAAGCTTCCCACCTTTGAGAACCTATGGGATGATTTCGTCTAGGAGGAGATGAAATTGGAGATAGTTACAAGTATAGAGGAGTAGTATTTGTTCCTCATCAGTAGGATGAAGAAGGGTAGTAAGAAAGGAAGACATGGGAAGGGTCGAAGAGGTGTTGGGAATGTGTTGTATTCTTTGCACAGTTAGGTCCAAGCATTTTGTGTTGTGCTAGGGTTCCCTGATTTATTTTTGTGCTGTTTTTGGTCCATTTTTGGCCTGTTTTTAGTCTTTTTCAGCCCATTGTAATCTAATTCCGGTTAAGGAATTAGGGTTGTAATCTTATCCGGGATAAAGGATTAGGGCTTTGGATGTTGCGGAATCCTATACACTGTATTGTAAATGGTGAAGTCAATACAATGACAAATAGAGGTCTGACTCTATGATTTGTTGGTTTTCCCAGATAAGGGTTTCCAGGGTAAATGTTATGAACACCAATATATATAAAATAGATATAAATAGTAAATACATAATGATTAATAATAATAACTAATACTCAATAACTAAATATGTTATGAAGAGACACCTTCCTGATGAAAGGTCATGTCTCTTCATGAAAGGGCACGCCCCCTGCTAGGGTATATAAACGGGCCCTCTTTCCTTTTTGCATTTGTTTGCTTTATTCGGTTAAAGACAATGTGCAGGCAACATATATGCTCACACAGAATGACACAAATTATTCGTTCTATGATTGTTTTATATGTGCAGAAATATTCTCCTTGTTTTAAATGCTGCAAGTAATGATAATAGTTCGCTGGTCCAAATGTACTTTCTTTGATGCTCTGCCTTTAAAATTGTTGTCTCTATGCGAATCAGATGCTGGCGATACTTGTGGTTATTTTTTTTGATAGACAACCTTATTTAGCCTTGAATTGCGATATCAACAATATCTGAATTTTCTTTTAAAATTTGCAGTGGAGTAGTTCTTCTCTCACGAAATTTCTGGATTTTTAATGGCCAACAGCGTGTTTGTGGTTGAAGACCTGAAGAAATCAGAGAAACTTTGGAGAATTGAGTGTGGTCAAAAATCGGATCAGAGAAACTCTGAGAACTGGAGGTTGGCCAAAAGCCAAATCAGCCAATGGCCCGGATCAGACAAATGAGGCTCTGATACCACTGTGGTGAACCAACCTAGTTCACTATGTAAATATCCAAAATACCAGGAATATAAGGAAATCCATTTAGGATAATAATATAAATATAAAATGTATAATGATGAATGAGATAGATAAGATGGATTACAATGAGAAAGAGGGCCTGCTTATTTAGCCTCGCAGGGGGGGTGCCCTTTCATGAAGAGACATGACCTTTCATCTGGAAGGTGTCTCTTCATAACATATTTAGTTATTGAGTATTAGTTATTATTATTAATCATTATTTATTTGTATCTATTATATATATATTTGTGTTCAACGATAGAGACACGTTTGAGTATTAGTTATAACTTATTATTATTAATCATTATTTATTTGTATCTATTTTATATATATTTGTGTTCAACGATAGAGACACGTTTGTTGGGCAATCAGATTGCTTCCAAGGAAATCACAATTGATCCATAAACCATCGCACCTTTCCTTACAAACCGCAAATCGTACAAATTCCGCTGCTGTTAAGATTCAAGCATTAATTCCACCTTCGTACAGGTCATGATTGGAGAATACAACCACCATTCATTTTATACGATCACGGGATTTCCTGATATATCCGTACCATTTCATCCGTATAGGCATCGTTTAAAAAATTATTTGTGCTGTACACTTGCCGTACGCCACTCCACACATCAGCCGTTCTTTCTGCTGTACAAATCGCCTGCTTGCTGTTTTTTTCCTGCAGTTCCGTACAAAACTCCTTGCCATCCGTACTCAATTCCCACACGACCCATCCGTACAGTCACATCTCCTGAATTTCTTAATTTGTGAGAAGGGGTTGTATTAAAAAAATAACAAAAGGAAGGTTTACGATCAAATAATCAAAGATTTTAATTTGGGAGAAATGGTTATATTAAAAAAAACAAAAACCAAAGGAAAGTACTAATCAAAGATTTTAATTGGATGAATTATATCGTGATAAAGTATTTGAAAAAATAAAAAATTCATAAAAAAGAGATATAGACTAAGTGAATTGTGGAATTAGAGATATCCACAAAAAGGTATTTTAGTACTAAAGTGAAAAATAATAAGTCTAAAGTTATTAAAAAGGGTTTTTATTGAAGTTCAAAAAGATATATATATAGAAAAGGTGATTGTCAAGGAAATTTTGTTCTCAAAATAAGTCATTGAAGTTAAAAAAAAAATACCTTGAAATTACAAGTTGATTAAAAATTTAATTTTAAAGACCAATTCAAGGTTATAAAAAAAAAGAAAAGGAAGACAATTCGAAAATGGAAGGAGGAAGATTTTCTTATGAAGGTTGTCCAATTTCATGTTGCAGATTATTTACACACTAAAAGGGAGTATTCAAGGGAAAGGAATTAACATCATTATCAGCATGAATCGTGATGAGAATTACATTAATATCAATTTGGCAAACCAATTATTAATACCAAAGTCTAATATAATTGAAAAGGAAGATTTTTTTTTGCAAGAAACAAAATGAAATTAAGGAGTTACAAGTGACAATTTATGAATATGAATATATATCTCAATTCAATGTTACAGATATGAAATTGACATCATTAGCGGGTTACCTTAGTTTAAAAATCTAGGTACCCTCTTCTTAAACATGGAGAAAAAGTTTGTGACATTTCCCTGTAAGGAGAAGATAATGACATTTCAAGACACTACTATGAGGTCAAAATTGATAATACCTTCATCAAAAGATTTTAAAGATATCTCAAAGACGATCCTTCAAGAAAATCAAAAGTCAATATCAAGGATGCAAAAAGAATTTAATGAAATTATTGCGGAAAAGAATGAAGAAATTTCTCGGTTAAAAGACCACAATCAAAACCTATTTACACAAATCAAGAAGTCAAAGGATAGAAAACAATGTGTTCAGAAATTGGAACAAGAAAATCAGGACTTTGGAAAGAAATTATCGGAAAAAGATGAAGAAACCTCGCATTTAAATAACCATAATCAAAGATTATTGGAACAAATCAGAATGTTGAAAGTGGAAAAATCTAAGAAGGAAGACAAGAACAAAGTTGACAAATCAGATAAGGAAGAAAGCTCACGCCTAAAGGTTCATAATCAAAGTTTACTCACACAGATTAAGAAGATAAAGAGTGATAAGAAGACGCTACAAGACAAGTTAGAGAAACTTATCAACAAGGAATCATTGGTTGACAAAGAGACAATGACTGAACCTATGGAACTAGAGAAGTCTTCAGAGGTAAAAATCCCAATTGTGGATAAAGGATTTAATACAGACCCAATCAACCTTACAACTCAAAAGGATGCAAATCTTGGTCTTTGGTTATTCTTGCTTGGTGCGCTAGCCTTGGAGAAAGGTGTGCTACCTTGGTTGGCTATTGGATTGCTTTCGGAATTATTTTGTTTGTCAAGATTAAGGTGCTCGGGGGTGGCCTTTTTGCCTAAGGTTGGGTGACAATATTGCTATATTGTCTATGGTGAAACAAGCACACCTATTTTTCTAACAGGTTATGGGTCCACACTATCGTCGGACAGTCTAACCGTTGGAAGATAGATTGGGAGGATTTGCTCAATTACAGTTGCAGTCAAAGTTTTGTTGCAACAACGAAACCTTAACCCTCTTGTTAAGGCACCTTAAGTGAAGAGATTGACCTAATTCTTGGATAGCCTAGTGCGCCCTAGCCTAGAGCACCTCCTGGTACTCTCAGCAAGCTAAGGCGTCAAGTTTGAGTTTTTGGTGAAAGTCAAAGGTTGACCAAGTCAAAGCAGTCATGACTTACTCTATGAAGTCAGAAAACAAGTTAGAAGGGGCTTCTAACTTCAGAGCATGGAAGACAAGGATTGACCTCATCCTTGCCAAGAATAAAGTGTTGGATATCGTGAAAGGCAAGATCATGGAACCACAGTTTGAAACAGGAAAAGAGAAGGAACCTCAGAACGTTGCAGTTATGGAGAAGTTCAAGGACAATGACATCAACACTATGAGTATCATAGTGGACTCTGTAAAAGACCACTTGATACCCTACATCTCTCATCTTGACTCATATAAGATCATAACATCGTACTTTGTAAGAATCTCTCAATTAAGAGATCAACTACAAGCTATTGAAGAAATCATTTCAGAAAAGGAATTGGTAAATATAGTACTCAATGGCCTTCCC
>SNQJ01S0010954.1:163225-178619 GCA_010110895.2 Picea sitchensis
CATAGTGGACTCTGTAAAAGACCACTTGATACCCTACATCTCTCATCTTGACTCATATAAGAAGATCATAACATCGTACTTTGTAAGAATCTCTCAATTAAGAGATCAACTACAAGCTATTGAAGAAATCATTTCAGAAAAGGAATTGGTAAATATAGTACTCAATGGCCTTCCCAAGACATGGGATGCATTTGCCGCAAGCATGAACACAAGAAAGGAGTATCTCACATTTGAAGAACTTTGGACTTGCTATGCACAAGAAGAATCAAGGATTAGCACAAAAGAGAAATCCCAAAAGAAATATGATGATCAAGCCTTCACAACAAAATTCAAGAATTTAAGGAATAAGAGGAAGTTTGGCTTAAGGAATAAACCAAATCGAGAAAAGGATATGTCAAAAATACAAAAATATGGTCACTACAAGAACCACTGTCCCGAGTTAAAGAAAAGGAAGAAACAAATGAAGCAACAGTTGCCGAAGAAAGGAAACCCTCAAAGAAAGCCAAGCAGGATAAAACAAACTTCTTTTTCTAGTCAAGGTAACAATATTCTTCTATAACATAGTTCTTGTACATACCATGTTTACATAATTCCTGTACATATCATGCATATCTATTTCTTAGAAGAAAAGATGGTTAGTGAAACAATACTTATGGAAGAATAACAAGATAAGGATTGTTATTACGTTGACTACAAGAAGATGAAGTACGTTGACGAATTCCTGAGGAATCTATTATATAATTAACAATTGTCAGATAGGCCGAAATCAAAATCAAACTTGAAGAGACCCAGAAGGAGTCAAATCAGAAAGAAGTCAGTAATCAAGAGGAAATTAGAATAAGACTTGTAACACTTTGTAGAAGGCAATAAGGATGCAGACGAAAGCATGGACTCTCTTAGATGGAGGGAGCTGATTACATAATTCCAAAAGAAGAGCATGCATTCGTGCATGAAGCCATGATTAGGAGGGAGCTAATCCTAAATGATACGATCCATTGAAGAATCCGTGAAGATTATGAAGTATCTATCCATGTTCCCCATTGAAAGTAGCAACCATGATAAACAACATGTGTTTAGTTTGACTCTAGAAGAAGTTTTCTTCGAAAAGAAGTCTTAAGTATCCTTGGTTGTCCATCTACATCTATGTTCCTATGATGAAAGGAAGAAGTTGGAATCTTCAGGAAGAAAGGGCATGGAATCTATAGAAGACTCCATGATCCCCAAAGTTAAAGAGAAACATGAGGAAGAACATGAAGATTCCAAGAAAGAAAGAAAATCCAGAACAACCAGTGATTATACCGAGAATCATAAGACTACCAGCTTGGTTTGAACCTGTTATAGCGCAAGTTGTAGGTTGGGAAAAGCCCGACCCAACCACGGAACAAGTGCTACAACTTTGGGATTCCTACAGCCAATGTCACCTCGATGTAGGTCCCACACTTCAAGGGTGACTAGGTCACTCTAGGGAGGCGATCCCGATGACCCTAGGGGAATTGAGATGGAGTCGGAGATGGATGGAAATGAAGCCCTTATAGGTCAAGTCTAAAAGGAATGAAGGGTAGGGAGAGATGCCTTGTAAGTCACGTAAAGGCTGCCCCACAAGTATAGTGCTTTTTCGGATGATTGTACCTGCCCGAGACACAAGAAAACACACCTTGCAATAGTATATGTTAGTTGGATCAGCAAGTTAAGCTTGCTGTCCCTAATTTGCAGCAATAGATGACATTATATATCAGCAAGAAAAAGATCCTATAAGATGCTCAATAAATGCTCAAGATCAAGTAGAAAATGCAAGAGAAAGAATAGTAATTGACTAGCTAAACTCAAGATGAAAAACCAGTATTCTTAGCACAAAAGATAAGGCTGTTGTAAACACATGTCTGCAACAAATTATATCAGCCTTATGGCTGTAACATTCAATGTGTTACAGCAAGAAAATCAGCCACTGGAATCCCCTCAAACTTTGCCAAAAGGTGCGCTAGGACAAGGAGAGTAAATGTGCAAACTTTGAGCAAAAACCAATGGTTGATAAGAGAGTTATTAAAGCAAGTATATTAGGGTTTCTGCAGCCCTAATGGTTGAAGATGCAAATTTGTAACAACAACAATAAGTAGCCCTTAGATGGGGACGCCCTAGTGGCTGTGAGGTGCCCAAAGCACAAGGAAAAAAATCCACTTTCCAAGAAGTAAAAATGACCGAAATTCACGTTTCCCAATGCAATATTTTGTTTCTCCAATGCAACAAATTAATGACTAGTGCCTTTACTATTGGGTTAATGGAGTCAGAAGGAGCTTAGAGAAGCTACCTCGTTGGGGGTGTAAGCCCTTTTACTCCCCCTAGGGTTTAAGCTAAGAGGGTGTATGCCCTTATACTTCTCTTAACAAACCCTTAATCAATGAGATGAAGCAATAAAATAGTGAAGACTATGGTGGGGGTGTATGCCCTTATACTTCCCACCTAGCTCCTAGCATAACAATACTTGACTTGAATAAAATGATAGCAAGAGAGTAAAAACCATACCAAGATCAAGAAGATGCTAAGACAATCCACCACAAGAGCTAAAAAATAACCTTCCAAGGCTAGCGCATCACTTCTTCCATTAACCATTCATAACCATAGCCATACACAAGTGCACAAGAGCTAAAAGAGCTAAGGAGGCTGAAAATTTCAGACCAAAGCCTCTCACGAGAGGAGAGTTATGATTCAAAATGAGATCTTGTCCACAAAATAAGGAGTAAAACACAAGATTAGGGGTCAACAACCCTAATCTTGCCCCCTTAACACAATAATATTAAACAATTCACTTAAAATTTCATCTTTTGCACAAATTAAACCCTAATCTAGGATGACATCACCCCTTTAGGGGACGTTTTGCCACTTTGAGGAGGTTGTTGGTGTTGGAGAAGCATGGAAGGGCCTCCCAAGGCCATGTGTCAAGCATCTAACTGATCTCATCTTGGTGAAGACCCTCTTCTCTTCAAAACGTCCAAGTGCAAATGAATGGCACCTCACCACCAAGCCCTAACACCCAATATCATGACGTCATGCTCAAAAGTGGGACTTTTTGCCCCTCCTGGGAAAATCGTTTGGCAAGCAATGGGTGGGTTGGGTCATCCAAGTCATCATCAAGGCTGTCCAAGTCATGTCTCTCTCATCTGGTATGCGGGCCCCTGACATCCAACCCGTGGGCTTGTAGCCCCATGGAAGCCCAAGCTAGGCTTGTTCTCCCAAAACTGCCCACCAGCTAGGTCCTGCAATGACAAATGAACACGCCCTCCAAGGATCTCAAGTCATAGCATCATGATAAGTGGATCCAATCAATAAATGAGCCATCTAAGCATGTGCATCAAAGATTACTATATCAAACAATTAGCAACTCATAGACACTATGTGCCCTGTCAAGCATAAGTATGGGAGGGTTGGCGAGGTGTCCTATTGGGTAGATCTTTCCCTAGGTCAAGGAGAGCCTCCAAGAGGTCCCTCTCTAATCCATGTAAGGTGTATGAGGTGGATGGAGTCAAGACTCAATGGGCATAGGGCTCATGACATACTAGGGGTCGTAATTTCTCATTCATGGGTGTCTTTGTAGAGGGTGTGTGGTACCTTCGTCCGCAATGCACTTTTTCCAAGCCCATCATTTGCCTTTTATCTTTCTTTCTTTATATTTTCTTTCATAATAGCATAAGGAGAGATTGAAGGTCACTACCCTGGCGTGGTGACTAGGTGGTGACAATGTCACCCACAAATACCTAATGGAAATGAGAAGGCTGGCTCGTGATGAGACCCCCTTTCTCTCAGCCATGCAACTGAGAGTCACTGCCCTGGTTTGGTGACTAAATAATGACAATGTCATACCACTAGATATCCATGGACATGATAGGTCGGCTCGTGATGAGACCTCCTATCCTTCAATCTGCCTTTCAAGCATTTTATTATTATATTATGGGTCCCCTTTTATTCAAAGATAAGCGTTTTATTGCTTTCTTGGGTGATCCCTGTCGAAGCATCTGGAAGGTTCATATATGGCTTTTATCTTTTACCCAACACCAACCCCTCTGGGCCTTTAGCCCCTTCTTCCCATAGAATGAGGGACAACCCCTTCTTGGGTCAATACACCCTAAAATCCCAAGAGATAAGGAAATAGAGGGGAATAATGATAGAAAATGGTAAGTATGGTCAGGAGCAGTACGATGGCTCATTAAGGGATTTCCCAGTAGCAAACCCATTCCCAAAGAAGACCACGCACTGGGGCACAATGTCAACCACCAAGGTGAAGCAGGGTGAAAGGCATAATGTCCAAGCACATAACATGAAATCTAGAGCAATCTAAGATACAACATAATCAAATGTCTTAGGTATTGAAATGATGCTCACAATAATACTGACTTGTACCTCATGGAGCAAGGCCCACTGCCTTCTGGAAGCCAACTGGTGTGGTGGATGCCATCTGTAAACCTGTGACCATTTGTGGTGGTGAGTGGGTTTTCCATATGTGCAAAGGGTACTGCTGCTCATGTAGTCTCTTGACACTCCATATTTGAAACCTGAGGGCCTCGAGACATCATCTCCTTAGTTATCCACAAAATGGGGATAACAGAACCCACTAGAAGCAATCAAGCAGAAGAAATGGAAGTTGTGATGAAGAACAATGTATGTAAGAAAATGTGAAAAAGACTTATGAATGGAAGCATTGCGAGATTTAGAACTAGTGGTTCTTCCAGAAGGAGGGAGAAGACTATGACGACAACTTGTTCCATTAAACCAGATATACCTCTTGCAGTATCCATGGATTGAAATTTACATGTAAAACACTGTTCTTCCCAATAAAGCAAATTGAGAAAGAAGCTTATACCAGAAAAAGACCCATGTATGCAAATGGAAGAAGACCTTGTATGGATTCAAGCAACTTGATGTAGAGTATCTCATATACAACAGAAGCATGGCAAAAACTTCCTATGACAGAGAAAGTGAATCAAAATGGTGACTTAGAAGTCCAGGATGATGGATTGCAAATCCATGGCTAACTCCCATGATAACAAATCTGAAGAAGTTGAAGAGATTCTAATTGGCTCGTTAATGTATTTGGATAATACTCAGCCAGATATTTGTTTTGGGGGACGTTTAAATTATGACATACAGTTGCATGAATTTATCGATTCAAAGTGCAGATGACAAAAGAAATGCGACTTGGATATGTTTCAGTTTGAGCTTTGCCACGATGTCATAGGCTAGCAGGAAACAAAAGTCTGTTGCACTCAGCACTACAAAAGCAAAGTATATTGCAGCTTGTGATGCTTGTACAGAAGCAATGTGGCTCTGTAAGTTGGTTTCTGGACCGTCTGATCATGTGCTAAATTCAACCATGATATATTGTAATGATCAGAGCCATGTGAAGCTTTCAGAGAAACCGGTCTTCCATGAAAGGTCGAAGTACATTGAGATCAAGCATTATATTCTCTGTGATAAAGTCCAGAAGAGAGAAGTAGTTCTCCAATATATCTCCACAGATGAGCATATAGCAGATATTTTTGCAAGGCCTCTGTTCAAAGATAAAAAGTTTGCATACTTAAGAGACAAGCTGGGGCTCGTGGAGACGACTTCCTTATTGGAAAGGAAGTGATTACTCCCAGGTTGGGAGGGAGCACTGATATGTTATTGATTTATGGACAGTCATTTTCCAGTTCAGAAAATAGTTCAGGATGGGCAGTTCCTTTCTAGTTCAAAAAGTGGTTCGAGATTTTTGGCGGATAGGCATTTTCCATTTCTGAAAATGGTCCAGATCGGACAATCATTTTCGTAATGAAAATGGTCCGATAGATTGTTGATGTACCATAGGCAGCGATTCCCCTTGTGGCCAGTGTGGGGGAATGGTCTAGGACAGTCATTCTTCTTGGCAGTCACTCTGAGTAGTGGTCAAGTAGAATGGTCCGCCTCGCCGGACAATCATTCTTTCGAAGTTCACAGTTGTGAGCAGTTTCGAAGAATGGTCCGTTTTGGAGGTTGGTGTAGGACAGTCATTTCCATAGGAAATGGTCCGGACAGTCATTCCCTAGGGCAAAATCATTCTCTCCAGGTTTCACTGTGATTAGTGCCGGAGGAATGGCCCAGTTAGGTGAATGGTCTAGGTTCAACAATCAGGGACAGACATTACCTAGGGAAGACTCATTCTCTCTAGGTTGCACTATGATTAGTGCCGGAGGAATGGCCCTGTTAGGTGAATGGTCCAGGCTTAGAAGTTAGGGACAATTATTCTTCTATGCCATGGAAGAATAGTCCAGAGAGCCCATGGCTGATGTTTTACTTTTTGAGGGCAGATGCTCTTCCAGATCTCACAGATGTGAGTGGAAGAATGGCCCAGATGACTCAGTTTGTATCATGCTATTGTTATGTAGGTTGATATCAGATGATATGATTGTTGTGGAGACTGTGTGTCTCTGGATAGTCGTTGTATGCCACTGTGGTGGATGTGTTCCACTGGTTGTGACTATGTGTCACTGGTTAGTAGCCGTGTGCTACTATGTGTGGTTGTGTACCACTGGATAGTTGTGTACTACTATGGATAGACACAATTGTGTTCTATTGAATGGCATTGTTTTGATTGCCATGAAGACTATCACTAGTGTTGGAGATGATTACCAGCTAGATGGATAGTCAGTATGCTGATGGACATAAATTCTCCCTGTGGAAAATGGTCCAGGATAGTCATTCTTCTAGGACGTATGTCCAGATTAGAAGAATAGTCTTTGTAGCCCATGGTGTGGCTTCCAACATCTGTTGAAACAATTATTCTTCTAGGACATATGTCCTGATTAGAAGAATGGTTCTTCTATCACTCTGTGGAATGAGTGACTTATAAAGCATCATGCTCGATTACCCAGATGGAGTATGGCTTCGAGAGATGATGTAGTCGATGCTATCAATGAAACTGATAGTGATGATGGTGCTCATGATTTGATCATGAGATAGCTTGTGTGGTTATGATGATGCTACCCGTTGAATGGTCTGTTTGTGCTCAAGACCATTTCCTTTAATACCTCCCTAGCTAGGAGGGAGTGTTGATATTATGGTAGCTGCGGGAGGTATTAACCTCCACGTGTAACCTTTGATATGACTAGAATATTTCGGGAAGCAAGAGAAACCCTAAAACGTTGGATAATAACTCTAGGAGACAAGTCAACTCAAGAGAATATTTAATATTGAGTTATTAGCCTTCAAAAAGAGAAGTTGGCTCAGTCAAGTGAGATAGAGTAGTATAAATAGAGGGCGCTAGAGCTCATTTGTAATACTCACTCTCACAACTGCATAAGACCAGTGGTGCGCAAGTTTGGAGAAGAACTGCAATTGCAGCTGTAGCTACTGCAATTGGCATTTCGGTTTTGGCTTGGACTTTCTCTTGGTTATGGTTTGGAATTTCTACTTGGTCTTTGGTTATTCTTGCTTGGTGCGCTAGCCTTGGAAAAAGGTGCGCTACCTTGGTTGGCTATTGGATTGCTTCCGGAATTATTCTATCTGTCAAGGTTAAGGTGCTCGGGGGTGGCCTTTGTGCCTATGGTTGGGTGACAATATTGCTATATTGTCTATGGTGAAACGAGCACACCTATTTTTCTAACATAAACAACAATTGGATTGTGTACTATCCATTGTTTAACACTTAGACCCAACGCACTGAAGAAATTTGAGGTTCCTAAGGCTTCCCAACAGGTTTGTCCTTGGCCTCTTGTTGGGCACAGTTTTCAAGGTTTTCAGGACTGTTTTACTTGCTGTTTTAGGACAGCCACGAAGTCCGAATTTTCTGCCCATTGAATCTGCCCTTAAGCTTTTGATTTTATGCTCTTTTAATGCCTCTTTGTGAAGGGTTTAATTAGGATAGTTTTGCTGTCCATAGTTAGCTCTTCCACATGCATTAAAACATAAAATACTCCTCTAGGATCTTTACACCTAAATGCTGATAAAGAAATAAGCAAACCACAAGATTTTTACACATGTATTTTTGGTCAACATGACCCTGGAAAAACCGCAATGGGGAAAACCAGTTGGAAGAGAAATTTTATTATGGAGATCTCAAGCTAAAATAACAACAAGGAAATAATACAAAGGAACCTGATACAATAGCCAACTCCTTCTTGAGCTTGGCTTTGGAGTTCCCTTCAGACTTGCGTCCTCCTTGGATTTGCGCCCCTCTTGGAGTTTGTGCCCTCAACCTTGCCTTTGCCTGCTTGTCTTGTCTTGGTGTACTTCCCAAGAGTACACCCTCTGCACACCTCCTGATGCTCTATGCCGAACTGTGGCAAACCTGTCACAATCTCTCTCAACAACATCAAAGCTCCATGATGCGAATGAGTAATCCTTCGATGCCATAGCTCACACAACTGACTGCTGCTGTTGTTACTAGCCAAAGCATGCAATGGCTGAAAAAGTAATCTGTAAATATTCCCCTCACGTGTCCCAATCACTCTGCCAGAAGTGACACTCGACCCCTTAGGGTGAATGAGGACCTCTGTCCCTCTGAAGTACACCTCAAACCCCCTATCCTGAATGGAGGAAACTGGAATCAAATTCTTTTTAAACCCAGGGACATATAATACATCCATGAACACCAAGGGTGGCATCAACTCCCTTTGAAAGGAAACTGTGCCACGCCCAACTGCCCTGACTATGGTGTTGTCTCCAAGCACTATCTCCATCCTGATCTCTGGATCTCTGAGATCAGTGATGTTCTCTCTAACACCTGACATGTGACTGGATGCTCCACTGTCTATGTACCAAATGCAAGATGGTGTCTCAACTATGAAGCAACAAACTATCAAGGAAAAGTCCCTGTCAAACTGAGAGGCAAACCCATCCTCCTCTGCTGTCGCTGCAGTACCACCCTGCTTCTTCTTCTTCTTCTTGTTGGGACACTGTCCAACATAGTGTTCCATCTGGTTATAAGCTAATCATTTCACCTTGCTCATATCCCTCTATTGCTCACCTCCTCTCTGCTGCTGCTGCTTGGCCCCACCTTTGTTACCCTTCTTGGTCTTCTTCTTGCCCTTTGCCAAAAGAGCTAGATCCTCATCACCATCCCCACCTCACTGCTGACTAGTAGATCCTGATCCAATTCTAAGCTCCTCCTGTACAAAGTCATCCCAGAGCCTCTCCCAACTGGGCATATGCTCTCTAGCCACGATGCCTCTTACAAAGCTCTCCCAAGGTTTGGAGAAGCCATTTAAGGTTGTCCTCACCAACTCGGATGGGTCCACTATCTCGCCAACTGCAGCAAACTCATCACGAATCTAAGAAAATCTCGTGAGGAATGAGTTAACTGAATCGGTCTTCCTCATCTTGGTGCCCCTTAACTTCTCCTGGAGCACCACCTTTCGGTTCTGGTTAGGGCTCTGATAAAGACCACACAAGGACTGCCACATCTGAAATGCGAAGTCCTTACTAGATACATGAGGTATGATATGGTCTTTCACCGCATCAAGGATAATCCTCTTGGCCCCGATGTTCCTCTTCCGGAACTCAGCCAAGAGCATTACTTGTGTAGGAGGAACCACGGGATTCTCTACAATATCCCATAGCTCAAGTTGCTCCAAGATCAAGACTATCCTAGCCTTCCATGGAGACCAGTTGCTAGCCCCCGCTAGCCTATCCTCCACCCTCAACCCTGCCACCAACATGGCTGCCATCTGATGCTAAAATTGATGCTAATCTGACCAAGCAAAACTGATGCTAACTGCTGTCTAGGTGAGACAAAAATCTGCCAACTGTTTGCAAACTAAATCAGCCAACTCTTGTGCCTTTTGGCTTTGATACCATGAAGAAATTTGAGATTCCTAAGGCTGCCCAACAGGTCTGTCCTTGACCTCTTGTTGGGCACAGTTTTCAAGGTTTTCAGGATTGTTTTGCTTGCTGTTTTAGGACAGCTACCACATCTGAATTTTCTGCCCACTGAATCTGCCCATAAGCTTTTGATTTTATGCTCTTTTAATGTCTCTTTGTGAAGGGTTTAATTAATATAGTTTTTCTGTCCATAGTTAGCTCTTCCACACGCATTAAAACATAAAATACTCCTCTAGGATCTTTACACCTAAATGCTGATAAAGAAATAAGCAAACCACAAGATTTTTACACGTATTTTCAGTGAACATGACTCTGGAAAACCCCCCATGGGGAAAACCAGTTGGAAGAGAAATTTTATTATGGAGATCTCAAGCTAAAATAGCAACAAGGAAATAATACAAAGGAACCTGATACAATAGCCAGCGCCTTCTTGAGCTTGGCTTTGGAGTTCCCTTGAGACTTGCGCCCTCCTTGGGATTTGCGCCCCTCTTGGAGTTTGCGCCCTCAACCTTGCCTTTGCCTGCTTGCCTTGGAGTTTGCGCCCACCTCCTTGGATTTGTGTTCCTCTCTCACAAGTGCACCTCACTTGCTTTGCTAGATACGCCCTTCCTCTTCTCAAGAAATGCACTTGTACTCTCCACAAGTGCGCCCTCAAGCTTGCCTTGCATCCCTCATCTCAAGATGCGCCTCGAGCTTCCTTGCACCCCTCTCCTCTCAAGAGTGTGCCTGCTTCTCCAAATATCTCTTCTCTTCTCTCTTGTCTTCACTCAAATCTCTCAAGTGAACAAATGAATGCCCTTTTGCCCTCATCCTTAGCTTTAGCCTCATCCTTAGGCTAACCTAGGAAACCAATGGCCAAGATTAGATCTAGGCCAACCAAGATGAAGGGTTGAGATTAAATCTTCCCTTTAACTTTGTTCCAAAGTTACTTTATGTTATTAAAGTCACTTTGTGACATAAGCGAAATAAAGTTACTTTGACTTTATAACATAAAGTAAAGTGGCGAGGGTCAAACATTTCCCCCTTTGAGTTAGATACTCAATAACTCAAGGGGACCACTTTCCACGGTACCCAAATCTCAACATGCACATCATAGGAAGAGAAGGTGCCAGCAGGGAGTCTCATCTCGGAGTATACTAAGCACTCCATGTTTGAGCCAACATATCACCAATTTCTCCTCCCCTCTTTGACTTTGGTTGTTATGGCAGATAATTTGTCAGTCTCAATCTCACTTTCAGACATTCAATAGAGCCTAAAAGGGACAGATACCATGTATTTGAATTGTACTTACAATTTTCTTTTCACTTAATTAGTTCATAGCTTTACTTCCTTAGATGAGGCATGGGGACTGTTCCCCTTGGTGCCTACATGGATAGAATGTTATAATGTACTTTTGCAGTGTCATTAGCCACTTTTGGCTATCAGTGGACATTAATATAATCTTTCCGCGTCTTTTCTTACACCTCCCTCAGCGTGTAACCAATTGACGTTGACTAGCAAGTTTAATTATTAAATATTACATTTGATAACTTCTTTATGTATGAATGAATTGACATTTTCCATAAAATTTGCTTTAGAATACACAGATCATTATGTCTGATTTCCAAAAACAATAGGTCAGTGTAGTGCAGTATAGCCCTTTTTATGTATTTCCAAGCCGGAATATCACTCTGGTCTGATGATATGTATGCCATGTAGACAGAGAAGGATGGCCTCATAAATCACTTGAAGAGCCACCAAAAACAGGTGCTAGAAAGAGAATATGTTGATGGGTCAGCTGTTACGTCAGATATGAAATTAAGAGATGACAAGCAGGTACTTTCACTGTCAATTTTGGAGCCTGAAGCTGCATTTGTTTTTTTAAGATAGATGCATGTTTTGCTTTTAATGTAATGGCATTGCAATTTCTTACAAGAATTCATATTTGTTACTCATTTGAGGATCCACCCTATGATGAGAACCTATGTTGATCACTATGCAGTTTTTTTTGCATGCTTATAAAATGTGGAAGAATGGTTTATTAACATCCATAAAATTAGAATGACTCACAGGACAGAATTTCCATGTTAGGTTGTTGCAATCTGCTACCAACGCTGTTAGTTTCAGGTTATATAAGATTTCGTCACCTTAATGCAATGCAGGTCAATCTGTGAGTAATCCAACATTGGAAAGTGTGCTTGTGTTACCTGCCCATTTTTTTTTTTTTTTGCTTCTTTGTATCTTGTACAAATTACTTTATTACATCTCATGTACACTTCACTGCCACTTCTTTGTAATAGATGCTTTTGGCACTCCCAATGTACACCCTCATCATTGCTCTTTTTGCAGTCTCATTGCTTTCTATTTTTTTATTAGTTGCTTCGAGAAACATGCCTGAGTTTGGGGGTGGACTGCATAACATGGACTTCCTTCGCCTTTGGTGCCAGGTCTGAGGGGTATCTATTCTGTGAAAGTTGCTCAGGACTTGCACCCTGCCTCACCCTTTTTTGACTTGCCATTTGGGTGGGGCAGGCTGCATAAAGATTGAAACCTTGGTGGATGGATCAATACTCCATTGACTGCACCAGTGAACCGTGCCCTATTGGCAAACTCACAGTCATCTTTGGCCACCATGGATATTAATATTTAAATTGAATTGAGTTCAATTAAATTATCCAGAGCTTAAGATCCTAGCTTGTACTCAGCCGTGGGCCACAAAATACATCCATCCATACAAGCATAGTTAAAATTTTGGGAAACAGGGAAACAACAGATATTGCATTTTAATATTTATATAAATTTTTTAATATTCATAAATGATTGAAAAATCTGTGATCTGTTCATAAACAGATTATCCTTTTCTTTTGCTTTATTTTTTTACCATGTTTTCTGTTGCTTTTTCCCCATGTGTTGTATTCGTGGGTGGTCCCACCCTGCTTAGGAGACAAATTAACAACAAATGTAATTTGAGGCTGGAAGTATCCTTTCTTTTCAAGAAATTGTCTGGATACATCACAAAAATGTTTTGCAAGATTTTTGTACAGGAAATGACTGGGTTTCGCCGGGGTTTTGTACCAGCTTCTCATATTTTATAGATCAGAATTTTGGATCATGGATTAAAACTCTGACCCTATAGTCCGTATGTGACCATACAGATATTATCCTTTTGTAGGGACCATTTCAGAGTGAAAACAATTATATGCCTATCTAGTTGCCTACAAATAATCCACAAAGGCGTACTACTAATTCTTGATTGGGTATTCCTTTGTTCAATAAATGCAAGCTTTTCTATACTTGTATTTATCATCAGTGGGTTGCCTTTTCAATAGCTAAGAATAAGTTGAGTGATTCCCTGTAAACCACACAACAGGTAAGAGGCATCTTATCTAGGCAAGTAAGAAAACATTTGAATCAAATGCGGGAAAACTGATGAGTACTAGGCTAATGTAAGAGCCTCAATATAGTCAAAGAAATGTAGTTTAACTCGACAGCTAGTTGGCTAGATTGAATCTACCATTGTTTGGCATGAAAAATTAGTAGGCATAACTGCCTAACAACTTGCTTTGCTCCAAAAGGATGTGAGGCTTCTACATGACGTTTGCACAGGACCAATGGACATGCATATCAAATGGAAGGATATGTCCTATCTATAATCCTGAAATCAATATGAAAATATTTTATTTTCCAACTCAAAATGGGAATAAAATCTAAAGAGAAATCAAGTCATTTTTCATGGGCATGCCAATTGTCTTTGTGGGGGATGGATGGGGTAGGACCTGCTTTTATGGATAGGACCTGTCTTTTATCATGGCATACAGAGGTTTCTGATAGGATAATGATTGATGTTAGCTTATGCTTGTACATGGAGTTAGCGTAGTTATAAAGTTAATGTTACTTTAGATTAGTAAATAAAGAATATGTGAGTTAATTATGGGTGAAGACATTGTCTCATGCTTTTGGGAGTTATGCCTTTATGTACAAAGCAATGTACATAAAGTCATGTTAGACAAGTTTTATTAAACCGACTATGAGGCTAATTAGCCTATGCAACAAAGATGTTTAGATTCGGTGTTACAATTTCATGTAATTGAAGGAAAAAGATTACAACAAAAGAAAAGAAAAAAATAAAGGTGAGAGCCAGATCATGGTACAAAGAAGTTTTAGACTATTCATCTTGAGTCGGTCTTCTTTAATCAATGCCAAGAGCTAGCTACCCCTTTTCAGCTGATCTCAGAAACCTGTCTCTTATGTGCATTATTTTTGCAACCAGATTTTCTGAATCTCCCACTTTATTCCTGTGAAATGCTGTTTCCTAGCTGCTGATTCATAGATTTGATCTCTCTTATGTGGGCATATGCTTCTTAGTGCAACAAAAAATGATTTTCTGTCTCTTCCTCTTCATTCACACATACCTGGCATGTTCTTTCCTCCCATATTTCCTTGGGCTGTTCCACTTCCCACCTTCCCATTTCACATCTCAACCTGTGGGAGTTGGTTCTTGGCTGAGCTACCAACTGATTTTCTCACCATGGGATGTTGAGCTTCAAATAAAAGAATCATCTCACATTGTGCACCGATTTTTCTTTTTCCTTAATCTCTTTGCTCAACATGGCATTGGAGCAAAAAGATGTCCAAAGCCTGTGATATCAGAGATTGTTTTGCATTGGAATCCAGAAGGCCCTGGGCGAGGGAAAGAATTTTTGAAATATTGTAACGAGGACAGGTGTCTTGGCTTAGGCAAGGTGTCATGCAAGCCAAAGACACATGATTTAATGTATCTCCAAGTCATTGTGAAGTTAACCACTTGTTAAGTTAACCACTTGTTAAGTTAACTACTTGTTAAGTTAACCACTTGTAGAGATTTATAAGCAAATGAGGTGACTTGAGGAGATCATTGAGTTGGTGAGTGACACCAAGAGGGTTTCAGCTGCAGATCTAGAGCAAGAGTTCCGTCTTGAAGGAGCTCAGGTTCCAAGGAGGAGATTGGAAGGTTGCTGCCTTCATTTCCTTACAGATCTGTGCGGGTGTGTGGAGGTCGAGTTCTAGGTGTGCCCAAGCAGTGAGGGCCGTGTCTTTTGCAAGAGGCCGTGAGGAGGGTTTAGGGCCAGATCTGAGGCTGAGTTGGGTGCCATGTGAGGAGACGGAGGCTGGGTTTAACCCAGCCATATTTCCTACAGCAGGTAGAGGCCGTGGGATGGCCGCAGCACTCAACCATAACCACAGCAGGCCGCCATACAGACCGTACGAGTTAGGCTGAAGACACTGCAGGCCCGGCATTTATCCAAGTCGATTTTTGTGGTGAATGTGAAGCTGCCAGGTTTGGCATTGCTGTAATACTTTTCTGATTTGCTGAAGCTGAAATAATAAAACCCTCTTTGCTGGTTTTCCCCGGAGTTGGGGTTTTCAGGGTATCTCTGGTGTCTATTTTATGTGTGATTGGTTTCTGATTTTATCCGCTGTGCATTGCAAGTTATTTACTTAGTAATATTTGTTGATTTGTGTACCTTGGGAGGTGTTCCCCATGTGTTTTCCCTCCTTAGCACATGTGGGAAAGTCATTTGACACTTTGTCCTAGTCCTTTATGTCTATT
>SNQJ01S0010954.1:202637-221118 GCA_010110895.2 Picea sitchensis
CAGAAAACTTAGTGTCTTAGCTTGGTCAAAGACAGACCAAGAAGACTGCTGATAGGACCTGGAATTTCTACAGACTTGTCTTCTAGAGTTTCTACACATCTGTTTAGGGTTTCTCTTGCTTCCAGAATATTCTATTCTAGCGAAAGGTTACACATGGAGGTTAATACCTCCCGCAACTACCATAATATCAACAACATACACCCTGGTGCTCTGCTCCAAACCTTGGAAGACCTGTAACCATCCTCCTCAACACTGGCAAAGCCCTGTAATGCAAGTGTCCCAATCTCTTGTGCCAAAGCTCACATAGACTATCACTGTAATGTACCAAGGCCTGGGCTAGTTGACTTGTCAACCTGTAAAGACTACCATCACAAACACCAATGACCCCTGCTGAGTCAATGCTCGATCCTCTCGGCCATGCAAGAACCTATCCAACTAAGAATGCCACTGTATACCCTTTATCCTCCATAACAGAGATAGAACGTAGGTTCTTCTTCAATCCCGACACATACAACACATCACTCATCCTGAGAGGCTTCCTGGACTCTAGTTGAAATGAAGCTACCCCAATTACCTTCACTACATACTTGGCATTATCACCAAGCTCCACCTGCATTCCTAAGTTCTCCTATGACAAACGGGTGAGTGACTCTAGTGATCCTATCATATGACGAGAATCTCCAATATCCACCAACCAAGTCCCACTGTCGTAAACAATACCAAAAAGGGCGGAGACTAATAAGAACTCCCTCTGAAGCTTGTCTGCAACCTCATCCACCTCTGTTGATGATGCTTGTTGCTTCTCTTTCCCTTTCTTCCATGGTGGACATTGTGAAGCATAGTGGCCTTGCTTATGACAAGCAAAGCACTTGACCTTGCTAGGTCCTTTTTCTTCCACTGCTCTGGAGATGCCTCTCCTCTTGTGGAACCTTTTCTTTTTCCCTTTCTAGCATAGGCAACGAGGGCTTGATTCTCATCATCACTACCTCTCTGCTTGTTCCTAGACTCTATCCGAGCCTCCTCCTGGATGCAATCGATCCTCAGTCTGTCAAAAGGTGGCATCTTCTCTCATGCACAAATCCCCAACACAAATGGTTTCCAAGACCTGGGAAAACCATTCAATGCTACATTCACCAACTCTGTGTCATCTACTGCCTCGCCAATGGCTACAAGCTGATCACAAATCTAAGTGATCCTCATGAGGTAGTTAGCATTTGTATCTAATTTGGACATCTCGACTGACCAAAGCTTATGCCTCAAAATCAACTTCCGATTTGTATTCCCGCTTTGGTACAGGCCCACCAAAGCATCATACATCTCCTTGGCTCAGGAATCAAGTGATCCTTCACAAAATCCAACAACAACCGCTTGGCCTTCCCTTCCTTCTTATCAGCTGCCTGTTACCGTGCAATTTGTACTTGCCCAAAGCCAAAGGCAAGTGGATATTGAATTGGCGTAACAAGGAGGATGACCTATCTCTGTCACCTTAATAGGACACCTCTTTCTATTTAGGAGTAGTACCCCAGGGGAGACGTCCCCAGTGACCTGGGGTTTGAGAAGGCTAAGGTAAAAGTTGTAAGAAAGTCCCACCCCTCTCACAGATCACTTTGATCAAAAGTTCCAAGGTTTTAATGAGATGAAGCAAAATATAATTTAAGTGTACCTGCCCAGAACAAGACAACAAGTAGAAAAGAAATGATGTTTGCAAGTACCATATGATGTTAGTGCTTCATAAAACCATGAATTCTTAAAAGATAAACAAGCTGATGTAAAACTGAAACAATATAAATATTTATAACAGCAATGAATATTTAGCAACAACTACAGTAATTATGTCTCAATAATGCTTCAAAAATGACAAGAAACAATAGCCCTGAATTGACAAAATGATAATAGTTGTCAGAAGCAATTATGGCAATGTATAATCAGCTTTTAATCTTGCTTTTAGGATGAATTTGCTGCTGTTATAGATGGCTGTAGCAATCTTTTGCAACAACTGCAAATTAGTTAGTGAGTTAGTTTAATTTAGAGTTAGTAAGAGTTAGTAAAACTCTTAGGGAAGATGTTTTAAGAGTTGTCTGGTCAATCAATCACTTGCAAGGAGTGAACTTGTGCCTTTTAGGGTAATGGAGTCAAAGTTTGCAGCGACAATTCTTAGAGGAAAACAACAAATGATAATAGGTAATCTAAAGGGATGGGTGAGATGATTGAGGTGTTAGTAACCTAAGGCCTCAATATCTAAACCCTAGAAGGAAAAAATGCTAGGAAGTAAGTAACCTTAGGCCCTAATGATTTCCTTCTTCCTTAGATCAAGCTTGAAATAAAATATATGAAGCTGATGAAGCAATGCTACTAGAGTGCTACAAAGGTAGGGCTCTAGTGTATTCTTCAAAAGAGATGTTTTCTAGCAAAATCAAGTAGGTGGAAAATTATAAGGAAAAGGATAATAACATATGCTTCTCCCCTAGGGTTTCAAACTAGCAATCTCATAATCTTAGAAATGAACAAGCAAATTTACCATAAACATTCAAAAAATAAATGAAGAATTGCAGATTTACTTACTTCATCGAGAATAATCTAGCCACAAAACCCTAGTTGAAGACTTTCCACCATGAAAATGCCAAAATACACCAAGAATAGCCTCTCTAAGAAGTTGCGCACCACTTATGTTCACCATTGTTCAAGGGACACTCATGCTCCCAATGTGAGTCTCTTGACTGTAAGCACCAAGGGTTTTCATCGACCATGTTTGCAGGGGCCAAAGTATTAGGAACTTCTTGATCATTTTTGGGTTTAAAAACTTGAGTTCCTTTATGGAATTGCCCTCTGTAAGGAACCCTAGGAGCTTGTTGTTGAGCTCTTTCTAAGTTGACAATCCTATTCATCATCAATTCTTGGGTTTTTACCATGCCATCTACAATAAGCTAGCGCTAATATCTAAGGTAGGTTCAACATTATGGACTATCTTAGGTTTAGCATCCATTTTGACTCTTGGGGTAGAGAAAGGATCAACTCTAGATGACGATAGATTGTCATCAATCCTTGTAGCTACCTCTTGGGCTTCTTGGATTGTTTTAGGGGCTTTATCTCTGAGGAGAAAACCCATATGTCCTGTAAAGGCTTTGGTGTAAAGAAAGAGAAGGAAACTATCTGAAGGATGATGGCTCACTGGGATCTTTTGCATTAAGTTCTCAAATTTATCATGAAATTCCCTAACAGTTTCATTCTCTTGTTTTGTGAGGTTATTCAGCGTTATCAACAACATATTGGGGTCTTCCTTGAAACTCCATCGTTTGAGGAATATTTCCTCCAATTTATCCATGGTTTTAACTTTTAATACTAGCGTCAAGGAGACCATTGTACCATCGTCTAGTGCCATCATGGAGGGTAGCAAAGAACAATTTCATAGTTAAGTCTTCAACATCATCATTGATGGGATGAAGCTGAAAGAAGGCCCAGAAGTTGGTCATATGATCCTCGACACTGACTACATCATTACCAGTGAATTTAGGCAACCATTTCTCATACTTGGGGGGCATTTGCCTAGGGTATCCTGGTATGTTTGTCATGTCTAACGGTTTGAAGAGCTTGGATGACCATTGTTTTTGTCTATTAGCTTGATTTGGATTAATAGTTTGAGCTTCTGCGCTAGACATTGTGTTTGAAGGAAGATTGCCTCCAAATAATGATTTTACTATAAGAGAGTTCGGGGAGGTTTTCTTCTAAAGGACTTGGGAGGGTTGGTATACCTCTCTGAGCTTTGTGGAGTTGCCAGATAATTTTCTTGAAACTATCAAAGGGATGGGGGGATCACCCTCAGTGGAGTCGCCAGGTAAGCTTTGTAAGATAAAGGCTTTTGAGGAAAGACTTACCGAAAAGCGTCGTCTTTGAGGAAAATTGACTTAGTGTTCCTCGACAACGACGCCAAAATGTTATCGCGCAATTTGTACTTGTCCAAAGCCAAAGGCAAGTGGATAATGAATTGGCGTAACAAGGAGGATGACCTATCACTGTCACCTTAATAGGACACCTCTTTCTATTTAGGAGTAGTACCCCAGGGGAGACGTCCCCAGTGACCTGGGGGTTTGAGAAGGCTAAGGTAAAAGTTCTAAGAAAGTCCCACTCCTCTCACAGGTCACTCTGATCAGAAGTTCCAAGGTTTTAATGAGATGAAGCAAAATATAATTTAAGTGTACTTGCCCAGAACAAGACAACAAGTAGAAAAAAAACGCTGTTTCCAAGTACCATATGATGTTAGTGCTTCATAAAACCATGAATTCTTAAAAGATAAACAAGCTGATGTAAAACTGAAGCAATATAAATATTTATAACAACAATGAATATTTAGCAACAACTACAGTAATTATGTCTCAATAATGCTTCAAAAATGACAAGAAACAATAGCCCTGAATTGACAAAATGATAATAGTTGTCAAAAGCAATTATGACAATGTATAATCAACTTTTAATCTTGCTTTTAGGATGAATTTGCTGCTGTTATAGATGGCTGTAGCAATCTTTTGCAACAACATCAAATTAGTTAGTGAGTTAGTCTAATTTAGAGTTAGTAAGAGTTAGTAAAAGCCTTAGGGAAGATGTTTTAAGAGTTGTTTGGTCTATCAATCACTTGCAAGGAGTGAACTAGTGCCTTTTAGGGTAATGGAGTCAAAGTTTGCAGCGACAATTCTTAGAGGAAAACAACAAATGATAATAGGTAATCGAAAGGGATGGGTGAGATGATTGAGGTGTTAGTAACCTAAGGTCTCAATATCTAAACCCTAGAAGGAAAAAATGCTAGGAAGTAAGTAACCTTAGGCCCTAGTGATTTCCTTCTTCCTTAGATCAAGCTTGAAATAAAATATATGAAGCTGATGAAGCAATGCTACTAGAGTGCTACAAAGGTAGGGCTCTAGTGTATTMTTCAAAAGAGATGTTTTCTAGCAAAATCAAGTAGGTGGAAAATTATAAGGAAAAGGATAATAACATATGCTTCTCCCCTAGGGTTTCAAACTAGCAATCTCATAATCTTAGAAATGAWCAAGCAAATTTACCATAAACATTCAAAAAATAAATGAAGAATTGCAAATTTACATACTTCATCGTGAATAATCTAGCCACAAAACCCTAGTTGAAGACTTTCCACCATGAAAATGCCAAAATACACCAAGAATAGCCTTTCCAAGAAGTTGTGCACCACTTAATTTCAACCAAATACCCTTAAAGAGGGCCGAATTTCAGACCTCACACTTGTGTAAGTGAAAGATGATGAAAAATATAAGAGATTTGTCTCTTATTTATACAATGATAATGACATTTAATTACAATTTAGGTCAGAAAAGGTCGACATGGCCAAATTACATCAAAAATCCAGTTTTTACATAAATTTAAAGAATTAAACCCTAAAATGTGCAGTATAGGTGACGTCATTCCCTCCTAGGGTGACGTTGGGCCTCATAGGTGGGACGTCAGGCTCCATGAGCAAAACGTTAGGCCTTCCAAGGCCTCCGGATGACGCCACAYGTGCCACTTGACACACAACTGCCTCCATMATGTCCATCTGACGCTGGGTGACGTCTAGGGTCACAAGGGTGATGTCATGGGCTTCCCAAGGCCAACGTTCAGGGGGGAGAGCAAGATCCCCTTAGGTCCAGGCTTGCCAAAGTGTCTCTGGTGGAACATCCTTCCTTTTTCCCAGTGCAAGCCTCTGGTGTCTCTCTGCCCCTGGCTGAAGTCACAACATCCATCTGGTGGGCTTTTAGCCCCATGGAGGTCCGAACTAATCATCTCCCCATATGTACCTGTCCGTCGAGCATGGTCTTGCAACAACAACTAGCACGCCCTCCATGGGCTCATAAGTCATAGGGATCATAGCAATGTCAATCACGTCTAATAATCAAATTACCCAAACATGTGCATCAAAACCCCCCTTTACCCAGACAAATGCTCAAAGACGTTATGCAGTTTAAAAAGCCAGGTTTGGAGATGGTCTCAGGATGTCCTATTGGTCTAATCCTCCTTAAGTTTGGGGTGTTTCCCAGGTGAAGACCAATCTTGGTCATGTAGATGTATGAGATGGTGTAGGGAATGTTTGGGCAAGGGGTGCAGTGATAATAGAGAAATGTAGGTCTTACCTGTGGGTGCCTCTGTAGAGGGCGAGTTGCACGTTGTCATGGATGCCATTGTTTCCTAGCCCATTCAATGCCTTTTATTCTTTGTCTTATTGCTTTTTCTTTTCAAGAGAATAGCTGGAGGACACTGTCCTGGTGTGGTGACCAGTGGTGACAGCGTTACCCACATGTACTTCACGGAAATGAGAAGGTTGGCTCGTGATGAGACCCCCTTTCTCTTGGCTATGCCACCAAGAGCCACTACCCTGGTTTGGTGACGAGATGGATGCCAGTGTCATACCGCTACATGCCCATGGACCTAATAGGTTGACTCATGATGAGACCTCCTATCCACGAGCTAGATCTTGAGTTTTATTTTATTTTACGGGTCCCCTTTTCTTGTTGAGAAGCCATTTATTGCTTTCTCGGGAATCCCTGGGCGAAGAATCTCAAGGTTTCATTTTGGCTTTTAATTTTTGCCAGCGACTTTTACCCTCTGGGCCTTTAGCCCCTTCTTCCCAGAAGGCAAGGTACAACCCTTACTAGCTTGGCAAACCCAATGCCAAAACCAAGGTAGGGGAAAGATGAGAGGGACAATGATGAAAAGTGGCAAGTATGGAAGGAATGGATGATGATCTTTCATAGACCCACCCAGTGGCAACTCATCCCTAAGGGAACCAAATTACTAGGGCACTTTGTCATCCACCCCAGGTATGGACAAGTTAAAGAGCATAATTTCCAAGCAAACGTCATGAAACAAAAGAGAGTTTAGTGCACATATTCAAATGCTTCGAAAATCGGAGTGACACATACCATGATACCCAGATTCATTACCTCATGGAGCGACCCACTGCTACTTCAAAATCAGGCCGATGGGATGGATGCTGCTGCTGCTGATAGATAAGAGGCGCTGAAGAAAAGATGGGCATGATAGGATAGGGAATAACACTGCCAATTCCTGTACATCGTTAGGATGTGGAATCACCATCTCAATGTTATCTTTGAGATCATTCTCTTCCAAGAGAAAAATAATCCTAGCTTTCGAGGCCCGAAAATTTGTGGCTCCCTCCAACCTGTCCTCAACTCTAAGAGTGCCCACCATTGTTTTCAGTAAGAACACAAATCTACGACAACAAATCTGTAGAAACTTGTGTCTCAAGAAGATGCTTCTCTCTCTAGAGTCTATGCTCTGATACCATGTCAATTTTTAAGCTTTCAATGCATTCAATTTCAGATCTGAAAATTACTTCCAAGTGACCTCAAATGATAAACTAGGGCTGTTATCACTGAATAATTTTACACTGAAATTATGATAGAAAATTATAGCGGAAACATAAAGATCAAAGAGAAATCATCCAGCACAAGAGACACAAATTTTTATCCAGTAAAATTTTCAGATTGAGGATCCCAAGGATAAAAACAATCCTCTGAAAAATTACAATCTCAGCAAAATTCTGGAAAATCTTCCAACTTACAAATTTGCTGTACCTTGCTGACTTTATAGCTGTACCTGGTTGACATCATGCTGTACAGTTGTGTCAGCCCTGCAGCTCGCACGTGCGGTTATCGTACTGCTGTTGTATGGTCCTCCTCACACGTGTGAATTGCGCTGTACAACCTGCCATTAATGCATTGTACGGTCTGCAATTAATGCACTGTACGACCTGCAATTTTCCACATGTGTGACCTCTCATCCTCTCTCTTACACGTGCGGCTCCTCCTCCTTGGTAGAAAAATGAAGAAGAAAAGAAAGACCAAAAATCCTATATCAGATTTGCCAAAGTAAAGATCCTCCTTGCTAAAATTTGCCTCCTCAATCCCCTCAGCAAGAGTGCTCACTCACTCTTGCCAAACACATGATAACAAAATAAGGTGTGTGATGCCTCCTCACATTGCCTCTCCTTTTATAGGAGTCTAAAAGTGAGTTTAGAAGCCCCTACTAAACTCAACATTAAATTAGAATTGTTTATTCTTCCAAGTGGGTGCAAAGCCCCAACAATAACAATTCCAAGCCCTAGCTCTATTCAAAAGGGGGTTTCACAAAATAAAAATGCAATGTGAGTGCCAACAAAGATTCCCACATTCCCGACACCAAGGCCAATGTAAGAATACCTCCCCAATGCTACAAATCATCAACAAGAAGTTGACCACCAAGGTGAAACAAGGCAACTGACACAATTTCCCAAGCCAGTGATCGATTATCCAACTTCAACCAAAGATCCTCGTCCACATGTCTGATAAATTAAGCACAACACTTTGCATGTAAGGACTAACATGCCTCATGGTGACGATGGCTTACTATCTCCCATACATTGGCTTGCTTGGATGTGATGAGCCTTGGTTGACTTGTAGCTGTAAAGGTGAATGAGGGGAGCTGCTGAGCTGCCATCTGTGGACATGTTGATCATCATCATGGTCGGGATCATGTTCTCCATTGCGGGCCACAAGACATGATCTCCTCTAGTTACCCCTAGGCATGGAGGGTAACAGGAACAATGGGAAGCCTTTCTACGATGATGTGGCAAATAGACAACCTTGTAAGGCACACCTCCGAACTTGTTCCATCCTTGAGCAAAAGGTGAGGGGTGAGGGATCTTGCAGCATGCTGGGTAAGGAGGTGCTGGTCTATTTGGAAAGCTAAACCTTCCTTCAAGCACAAAGTATTGGGGTGGCTTATGCTCCATCAAGGTCTGGCTGTGAAGACTAGGCTTCGGATGGTTGTTACAGATTCTGCTTGCAAGCTTTGTGGTAGAGATAAAATGGTTGAGCATGTTTGCTGCAGATGCTCATCTGCCAAGACTTTTTGGGCATGGTTCAGGGTGAATTTAACTATTTTTTCACTGCCCTGCTTTCTTGGAAAGGCCTTCTACTTGGCGACACTTGGATGATTAGGGACAGCTGCAAATTTTTATGGCACACAGTTTGGTTGTCAACTATTGGATTTCTAGGTGTAAGGCTACTTTTTATGAGGAACCATCTTCTCTTAACTTATGGGAATTGAGGCTTCTTAAGAAGGAATTGGCTTTGCGTGTAAATGCCAAATTAATTTTTTTTCTCAAAGATGTTGAATTCCTACCTACTGGGGCACATGTTCATATGTTGTATTCTTGGCTTTTTTAGGAAGGGAATTTACTTGTAATCTCGCTGTTCGATTCATGTAACTCTTTGTTCCATGATGTAACTCTTTTTCCCAGAAGTAATATATAATGCATTTCTTGAAAAAAATAAAAAATTATCTCCCATCATCCACAAATTCCTTTTTCTCCTTAATCTCTTTGATCAACAGTTTGCATACTAATCTCTTACCATTCGCGGGCTACATTCTCCTTATGGTTGCATTCACCAAACATAAAGGTGTTTGAAGGTGAATTGATGAATTCCCCAAGTCCACCGAGGTTAATAGGATTTCATTAGTTAGGCCTTGTCATCTAGTGCATTTCTCAAAACCATGTCAGTGTGTGAGCACTGAATAAGTGTTGATACGTGTTAAAGCCTCAAGTCTTATGAACTCAAAATAAAAATGAAAATCCCTAAGACGGGCTATAACATTCGGTGCATAGCCATAACGGACCAATTCTATTGATCTTGAATGATTTAGTGAGATGGAGTAAAAGAGTTTGTATACAGTTTATGAGCTAAGGGAAATGGTCTACCAAACAAGAAATGCCAGGATGCTTTCCTAAGGAGAAGTTTTCTTGCTGGAATATTCATTTTTGCTTTTTCTTATTTGTGCATACTTGTTTTGGAGTGGTGTTGTCATTTAGTTAGAGGTTTCTGTTGGAATGTTATTGTGATATGGTTAGAAATTTCTGCTTAACTGTTGTCATATGAATAGAGATTTCTATGACTGTTTTTATGCAATTAGATATTTTGATTTGTATTTTTGCTGCTGGAATGCCACTCATGCTGCAAATAACATCATTTAATACTTGCATGTTGAGCAGTTGCAAAAATTTCCAGAAAATCTAGGAGTTGTGGAAGAAGCTTATCGGCTTCAGATTTTGGACTTGGAACAAAGTTTAAAAAATGTTAGCAATGAAAGGGACAAAGCAGTGCGTAACTTGGCTAGACTTAAGCAGCATCTTTTGGAGAAGGTATAAACTGGAACATACTCCTAAAGGTGCACTGAGGCTTTTATATTTCTTAATTAAAGTATGTTTGAGCTGGAAATAAGTAGGACATTGGCTTTCTTTCTGTGCTTGTAAGTCTCCTGTAGTCACTGTGTCCACCATCTACCTGAGTAGAATGCACAGAATCTCTATTGCTAGCATAAACTAAAGTGCATCAGTAAAAGTACATACACTGTTTGCTGCAAGTTTTTTACTGCAAAAGTTGTAATAATTGTATCTCAGATTCAATTGTAAGCCATTGTGACATTGCCTCTTAGAGATTGCAGGCAACAGAGATGAATCGGGAATGCTTGTGACTTTAATGTGATTTTTAAAATTTTAGCCATTAAATTTGTTATTCTAGGAAGTTGTGTATAAGTTGGTTTAATAAAATATGCCTTCCCTGTTATTTTGTTTTATTATCTATAAGACTATGACTTTGAGAAGCAACTGAAATGCTTAATGCACATACTCTCAGGAGCTAGAAGATTCAGAGAAAATGGATCAAGATAGTGCATGCATAACAGAACTTCAAGCACAACTAGATGCTAGAAATGACCGTGTCCTGCAATTGGAGAAATTTCTTGCACGTGCAATAGCAAATCAAGAAGAAATTAAGAAAAGCAACATTGATGAACTGCAAAAGGCAAATGAAGTGATTTCTGATCTAAGGCAAAAACTTGCAGGCTGTGTTAGTGTGCTTGAATCAAAAAATGTTGAGCTTCAGAATCTTCAGACTGTTCTTGGGCAATACTATGCTGAGAGTGAAGCAAAGGTTGACTTGCAATCTAATTTTCTGTGTTTACTGCAATTTATCAAGAATATTGACAGGTACTTAGGTAAGCATGGTGAGGTAACATTTGTATGACATACCTGGCAGGATCGTGTCTTTGGTGAGTTAGCTTCTGCAAGGGAAGAAATCATCAAACTTTCTGAAGGTTTAAAGGTAAGAAGTGCTTTAAAGTGAGTTCTATTTATCATCTGTGTGGATTGTCCTTTTCTTGTGAGAGTTGCTGAATATATGAGATACTGATATAATTGATCCACTGATGTAAGAAGCTGAATATTTTTTACTTAACATTCCTAGAATTTAACTTCATTGGGGGAGCATCCCATTTTGGTAGAAGGGTTAATCCCTGGGGATTTAGCTTCCCAGTGAAAATAAACATTCATTGTTGTGGTTCGCTCAATTGCCAACCAGACGCCAACCAGATACATTGTTGTTCATTCCTAGATAGATACATTGGAATATTGCTTAAGTTCTTGTGTGAACATATAGATTTTTTCCTAATGTTTCATTAGCTCAGCGTTGATATTCATGTTCAGCATGTTTCTGAAAGATGAAATTGGAGTGTGTCGAAAGGTATAGAATCTGTTACAAGTTTTAGCGCAGGTATCCTATGATTGTGCAGAGTCACATTTGCAAGAATTAATACAAGGAAGTGGTGATACAAAGATTATATTGCTTGGAGAGGATGGATTTTACAAATACCTGCAATTGAGAGTCTGAAGCAGAAAAATAATTTAAATAGTTCATAAGTGTAATAAAATATAACATATTATAAGAGAAATGAATAATGAATGATGCTTTTTTTACATTGAGGGGGTCCCTGGCTTAAATATAGTCCAAGGTGCCCTTTTACGAAGTGTCGTGACCTTTTTAGTCATGATTTATTATATTTAATTTTATTATTTTTAGTTTATTATTTATTTATTTATTATTTATTTTATATATAACATTGCCTTCCTCTTAAGAAATGCTTTGTCCTCAAAGCATGGGTAACGAAGGTTGTTGCTGACGAAAATTCTTTGTCTCCCAAGAGGCATCTTCTTCCGGTAGGTTCTTCGATTTGATGAGATATTCTTTAATTACTCGGGAGTGGAATTTCCTTTTTCTTGTGGTAATGATACCTTATGGTTCTAAAAAGATCTTCCCTTCATCATCTAACGTAGGGAGTGTTGTCTGTGATGTTTGGCATTTACCCAACACCCTCTTGAGACAAGATACATGGAAAACATTGTAAATGTGGCCTTTATCAGGTAGGTCCAAACCGTATGCTACTTGGTTGATCTTTTTGTTAATCTGATATGGTCCGTAAAACTTTGGAGCCTATTTGTTCTTTCCTTGCTGTTTCAGGGATAGTTGTTTGTAAGGTTGGAGCTTCACAAATACCCAATTTCTAATCTCAAACTCTCTCTGTCCTATGTTGGTTGACTTGTTGCTTCATACAATTTCTTGCGATATTTAAGTTTTCCTTGAGTGTCTGAAAGACCTTTTGGTTTTCTTCGAATTGATCCCTTACTGCTGGAATTTTTGTTTCTTTTATAGTGATTTCCCTCCATTTAGGAGGCTCATAACCATAAAGAACTTGAAATGGAGTCATTTTAGTTGAAGTGTGATAAGTAGAGTTGTACCACCACTTTGCAAGGTGTGACCATTGGAACCACTTATTCTGTTTACCTGTTACAAAATGACGAAGGTAAGCTTTCAAAAATTTATTGACGATTTCTGATTGACCGTTTGTTTGGTGATGGTAGGCTGAACTCATGTTGAGGGATGTTTCGATTTGTTTGAAGAATTCCTTCCAGAATTTCCCTTTAAATTTGGCATCTCTATCACTAACGATGATTTTTGGAAAACCATGTAATTTGTAAACATTTTTGCAGAATACTTGAGCAATTGGTTTAGTGGAATTTGATTTCTTTACTCCCTTGAAGTGTGCATACTTTGTGAGCCGGTCAACTACTATGGGGATTTTATCCTTTCCATTTGACATGGGTAACCCTTCAATGAAGTCCATCGATATTTCTTCCTACTTCTGGTTTGGAATGTGTAAGGGATGGAGCAACCATGGAGTCATAATATTTTCATTTTTGTTCCTCTGGCATTGATCACACTCTACGACATATTTTTGAATATCTTCACTCATCCCCTTCCAAAAAAATAACTGGCGTGCATTATAGTAACTTTTAAAAAAACCTACGTGTCCTACTGTTGGTGATTCATGGGACTCCTTAAGAAGCTTAGACTTAAATTTTGAGGTTGGGCTTTGGTAAATTCTTCCTTTATACCAAAGGATGTCATTTTTCCATTCGAATTTGGAATTTTGAATGAGAGTATTGATTATAGCACACACTTCCAGATTCTTTGCATATTCACTTTGGATTTCATTCAACCATTCTAGAACTACAATTGATACTGCAAGCGACGACGACTCTTCATCTTTTCGTGATAGACCATCGATTGATTGTCCTTACCCCTTTTATGTAGTATTTCCATATCAAAGGTGGCAATTTTTTTGATCCATTTTTGTTGTTCTGTAGAAATTGTTTTTTGTTGGAGACTATTATGATTTGAAGATGTTGTTGCCATTTGGCTAGGGTGTGCATAACAACAAGCATTTCTTTGCCATATGTAAATTTTAAACATTCCTTTTTATTGAGCTTCTTGCTTTCGAATGCTATAGGATGGCCATCCTTCATCAATATTGCTCCTATTCCGAAACCTGAAGCATCACATTCGATTACAAAAGGTTTTGAAAAATCTGTAGTTGCTAATACATGTGTGGTGGACATAATTCCCTTTAATACTTCCAAACATCTTTTTGCTTTATCATCCCATTGGAATGAATTCTTTTTTAAAAGGTTTGTTAGGGGGGCAATTACGTGAGTGTAATTTCGAATAAACCTTCGATAGTATCCTATCAACCCCAAAAATCCTCTTCTTGAAAATGTTAATTGGTTTGGTCTAGTCTGTAATTGCCTTAATTTTATTGGGATCTACCTTCACTCCTTCCCTTGATATCACATGACCTAGATAATCTACTTCTTCTTTTCCAAAAGTACATTTTGACATCTTTGCATAAAATCGGTTCTTGAGATGTTCACCCCATGTTTTACTGTATACAAGAATGTCATCAAAAAAGATTAACACAAACTTCCTTAGGTAAGGTTAGAACACTTCATTCTTGGTTTTGCTTGGAAGGTGGTTGGAGCGTTAGTTAACCCAAAATGCGTGACCTTGAATTTGTAGTGCCCCTCATGAGTTTGAAAAATGGATTTTGCCACATCTTCTAACCATACTCGGATTTGGTAGTATCTTGATCTCAAGTCCAGTTTTGAGTAATACCTAGCTCCATGAAGTTCATCCAACATTTCATCTATGAAGGGAATAGGAAATTTGTTTTTCAACATTTCATTTATGAAGGATCCATCATTCTTTCGAGCAAGAACCATAGGAGCACCAAATGGGCTTCTACCTTTTGCAATAATACCACATCTCAATAGGTCTTGGATTATTCTCTCGATTTTTGTCTTTTGGTGATGTGGATACTGATAGGGCTTGATGTTGATCGTGTTTGACCCTAGTTTTATTTCAATTATGTGTTCGATCTCCCTTTCAGGCGATAGCTCCAAGGGCAGAGCTTGGATCACTTTTTTGTGTTTTTGAATTAATTTTTGAATCTCAGGCTTTTTGGTATGAACTAATTCAGAAGCCATTATTTCCATCTGGTGGCATTGTACCATATATGTCGATGCTCCTTTTTAGATTAGCTTCACCATCTAATGGGAGGATAGAATTTGATTCTGGGGCAGTTGAAATCCATGTAACTTGTATCTTTCCCCTTGCCATCTAAACTTTATAAAGTGCTTTTGATGGTTAGCAAAATAGGTGCCTAATGTTTGTAGCCATTGAACTCCCAAGACTTCATCTACTCCTCCCAAGGGTACAGTGTAAAACTGAGATTTTAAGTTGTAGTTTTGAATTTGTACCTTGGATTTTCCACATCTATAGTTTGGGGGGGGTTCCGCCTTGAGTAGACTTTATCGAATCTTTGCAATGACGATCTTTCAAACTTTTTCTCTGTAGCTTTTGCCTTACAAATTGCTTCTTCCATTGTTGTAATATCATGTAGCTTTAGTTCATTCCGGAGGTGTGGTTTAAGTCCGGTGATATAAGATTGAATTAGGCGTTTTGTTGACAATCCAGGTACTCTTGTAGCTAGTGCTTCCCATTCACGTGTAAAATTTTCCACGCTTCCCTTTTGTTTAAGTTTGGTGAGTTCTGTGAAAAAATATTCTTCTTTGATACCGTGGAATCGTTTAAAGAGTTCATCTTTCAATTTATACCAATTTATTGAAGATCCATTTTTTTTCCACCACATGTACCAGTTATATGCGTCTCCCTCTAGTTGCAAGCCAAGATCCAGATAAGGTGGGGAAATGGCAGGTACAAACAAATAAATATATTTTGTAATTTAAAAAAATAAAACTTATGTATAAATTTTAAAAATATGTAATTTATATTTACATTTGTAATATATAATATTGATATTAGGGCTTGATGGGTTAGTTCAAGTGGTTGAGTGATATGATTTGCAAGTGGGATCAAATCCTCAGGTTGGTTTCCTTTGTGACATGTTGATAGTCTATAGTCTACATCGAAGATTTATGTCGATTACCTTATGAACAATAATAAAGTTTACGGGCTTCGTGTGCATGAATTACATGGAAAAATATATAATACTTATATTTAATAATTAAAATATAATACTTATAAATAATAAGTAATATAATGCATTAATTGTTTTATGAAAGTGGAATTGTAAACTTATAATATAAAAATAATAATAATGTAATACATTTATTACTTCGTATAAATTAAATAATAAACTATAATATATAAAAGTTTCATATAAGTTAAAATATATAAACTTTAAAACATATCAAGGACATAGTTTAGTGACAGGGAGGACAGGGCTTAGACACAGGTTGGAACAACACTAAGACAAGAGAACAGATAGTGGCATATAGCACTAGGAGGACTCCACAATAACAGGAAGACTATGTGGTTCAACATGAAACCGCTTAAATAAGAGGCAAAGGCAATTTACTTCATTTTTGGACTAAGCGCGTGACACATTGTTAGCTTCTAGCAAGTAGTCGTCGAATGATAGTGAGGGTCTAGGGTGTTGCTAGTGAGCTTTGAGAAGATTATATGGCTGCGTAGGACAATGGTCAACAAGCCCACGGAGAAGGAGTGTTGCCCACGAAGAAGGATACATTTCATTTGTAAGAGATCCGTTTCAGAGTGGATCTTGGGCGGATCATGGCGAATCTGGATCTGAATCCATATATGATCTAGGGATCTACAGATCCATCCCCCAAGGCGGACAGATCCGATAACACAACCTTTATTGCTAGGCTTGTGGGTGCAGGTGTGGGTATGGGTTTGGAAACTTAGGGTTTGTTTGGTTCAGGCATGCATGGCACACTCTTAGCCATATATATTTTACTGTTTAAGTATATATTATTATAATATTAAAAATGTAAAGCATATATTATTTTAGATTATAAACTATAAATATTATATGTATATCTATGTTACTCCAATTTTGAGATGAAGGATAATGGTTGGGGGAAGGATAGCCCCCAAATATCAAGGGATGCGTTACAGTTCGAAATCAACAAAGAGTACTCACATAAGAAAGAGACACCAACTTATCTAAGCATATTGGCCGCAATTAATGCTGAAGTAGGCTGACCCAGACCTGGAAGAAAAGTGCTAAACCAAAGGAGCCAGTTGACCAACATCATAAAGGTTAACTAAACAATATCATCACCAAAATGGGGATTGTTACAACAAAATCTAGCACCCACAAAAGTGTAAAGTCCCATTGTCTCCTTAATAGCTCTTCCTCTCTCATTTGGTTGGTTCTTCTCCAACTCAAGGGGGGTTTCCCTAAGGATAGGATTGCTAAGTCCACGGAGTGGAGGCACAAGGTGATTATTGAAGAGTAAGCCAAAGAAAAATGAATGGTTGTGGTATGGATGGAGAAGTAAATTGTGTGAGAACAAAAGATGAAGGTAGAAAACCCCAAAACCAAGTGCCAAATCAAACCTTGGGAAAAATGGAGTCAAGGAAGTATGGATCAAAGAGGGCGAATACATGAGAATGTAAGGCAATAAGGGATGCTATGCATGCCACAAATTGGCCTTAATTTGCTGAAATTATCGCAGAAAAGAAAGCCTTTGAAAGCTAGGGCTGCCATTCTAAAATATTGCTATGAAGGTGATGCCATATCATGCTAGCAACAACTAGGTCTGTTAGGTGTAAGGATCACATGACAACAACAAAAGTAAGAGGGATTATATCCTCACTTTACATTATCCAAATGAAACATGGTTCATTACAAGGCCTTCATAACAATTTACAAGTGTTTCCTACAACAATAAACAACATATGAAAATAACAAAGGTACCAACTTAACGAGAACTCTTTAGAGTTGAAAACTTATCTTTTTAGAGGTCACATTTAGTGGCTATTTTTATCCACGTTTCAAAAAATGGTGCCACGGGCAACACTTGTTTTCTTTCAGAGCTAAAATTACAAATTAATGCAATCTTTATTTGTAAAGTTGCAACTTGCAAACAAAAACCCTAAAATTGACCCCTGGAAAAAAAGTGGTGCTCACAACATTGCCGCCTTTTTTCTTTCGGGGTTAAAATTACAACTTGGTTGAAGTTGTGGTCTCAACAACTTGTACCGTTTGGAACAAAAATCTTAAAATCGACCCTCAAAACTACAAATGCTGATAGTAGTAGCACTCGATTTTCTTTGAGGCTAGCATTATAACTTGTTTGAAACTGTGGCCTTGACAACTGGTATTGATGTGAACTGAAACCATGAAATCAATCTCCGAATCGAAATGTGGTGCTATAAGTAGTACATTTTTTCGCGCTTAAAATTCCAAAGTTTTTGAGATCATTGCTTAAAAAACCAACACCATTACAAATAAAATCATAAAAAGGAAAAAAATTACTTAATAAAAAGAAAAAACATATATAAGAAAAAACCTAAAACTAGAGACAAAACATGTTTTTTTTTAAATAAACTATATATAAATGAGCATTTAAATTGAAAAACTATAACGATTTAAAGAAACTAAAATACAAATTATAATCATAAACCCTTAAAAACACCTAAATTTAAACAAAAAAACTTGAAAAAAACAAATTTAAAATGAGTTAAAATAAAAATGTAAAAATTAGAAAAACACACACACAAACCAAAAAACATAAAATTAAAATTATTCAATATATATAAATTAAAAAATAATTCTAAATATTTAAATTTTTAAAAAAACATAATTAAAAAATATAAGAAAATTAAAACAAACTAAAAAATATAAAACATTATTGATAAAATAACAAACAAAAAATTTAAAACAAATTAAAATATATTAAAAAACTAAAACTATAATA
>SNQJ01S0010954.1:222409-241155 GCA_010110895.2 Picea sitchensis
CAAGACTGGCACGTGTGAAAGGTCACAACTGGCAGGGCCGACCTCTCACTCTGGGTGGGTAAACCCACCTTTAATTAATTCTGGGTCTTCCATAATATTGCTGGGGCCGACTTCTTATTCTGCCCTTTGTAATTGTCCGATGACCAATCCGCAAAAGGGGTTTGGTCCTTATACAATTACCGACACGATTAATCCACAATGGGGATTAATCCAATAACAATAATAATAATAATGACATGATTAATCCGCAATGGGGATTTAATCCAATAATAATAAGAATGCTCTTTGCAGTTACATTATTTCAACATGCTCCTCTCTATAGAGAGAGTATTTTCTCTCATACAATTAAAAATATTTTCTTGCAACTAACTCCATGACAAGTCAAATAAATAATATAAAAATGGAGTTGTTAGATCCCTCCTCAATCCATGGTTGACCATGTGTTAACCCTTGGATTTTCTCACTTGGAGATCCAGTGGATTAAGAGCTAGCATCTCATATTTGGCTGGCATTTAGATAGTTGGCCCAGATTGAGCATGTTTGTGAGCCAATGGTTGGTTCCCATCATAGATAGGTACAAGATCTGTGTAGTTGTGGTTTTTCGTTTCAAAGATAGAGTTAGTACAACTTTCCATGGATTTGAGAAAGATTGTTATTTTTAGCAGGGTTCCTAGTTTTTAGGAGATAGTTTCCAGAGACTCGCATGTCATATTTGAGCTTACAGTATTGGTCCTTGCATGATTATGAGCTTGATGACACTTTTTCTAGGTATCACGCAGGCACTTTCTATTTTTAGAAGGTTGAGTTCTAGGGTTCAGATCAGGATTCTGAGTTTACAGTATTGATCCTAGAGACATTTTGAGTCCAATGAGTCCTTTTCAGGATGATATATGAGTATTTTCTATTTTCAGCAGGTGGAGATCGGGGTCAGATGGTGATTTTGATTAGATTTCCGTGTTCCTTCCATAAAATCAAATTTGATGTGCATATTTTCATTGACTTTTGAGGACTCTCTATTTATAGCCATCTCTGGTTTTAGACATGCGACATTTGGAAATGGTCTCCTAGTCATCTCAGACATATTTGGCATTTTCCTATTTTTTAGGGCTGGACTACTATTTTTAGCAGTTACTATTTATAGCAGGGGTGGTCACCTTCCAAGGTGACAAGTACGAGGGTCTGACATGTGGTATATATGACATTTTTCAGCTTGCTCAAGGGATCAAATTGCTAGTTTTCATGAACAATAGAAGCATTCATGTGTTAGAGGAAGAGTGTACGATCACTTGTTGATTCATGGTGGAAGTTGAACTTTGACATTTGTTTTTATTTTTGTTTCGAGGATGAAGCATGTCAAGGGGGATGACTTGTGGCATACCTAAAAGCAATTTTGTAGGAGATGTACCATAAGATGCTACTATTATGAGAGGAGGGCATTGGCATTACATAAGTGCTGAAAAAAATTGAAGAGCGTGCCCTACCACTAATAAGCCATCTTTCTAGCGATCAAGACCTTGAAATTTTTTGAGAACCATGTGTATATTAAATATATATTAGTTGTTGATGTTTTTGGTAGTAGCAAGAGGTATTCACCTCCGGGACAACTTTTCTTAGAGATGAAGATGCCAAGAAGTTAGAGGAAAACCATTGAATAGATCATAGAAGCCTCGAAAGAAATTAGGTGATCCCAGAAGAGCAGTTGGCCCCATATAAAAAGAATAAAGAAGAAATATAATGCTCCAGAAGAGAAGTCGACCCCACAGAAAAAGAATAAAGAAGAAATATATTTTCTAGAAGACAAGTCGTCCCGACTGGAAAAGACACCTGCCCAGTCCAATATAAATAAAGGTGACGCCTTCCTCATTTGATTCACTCACTCACTCATAGCACAAGTCTAATGGAGAGCTGCAGTAATAGATGTAGTTCAGAAGGAAGAAGGGCGCTGGTTGGCTAGTTTATCTCATTTGTCTTGGTGATGCGCTAGTGGAGGAAAATTATGTTGATGATTGCAGCTACGTGAGACATTCTCCAGACACAAACTTGAGAGAGAGCCCCTAAGAGGGGTGTGTGGTTCCTATCTGAGACAGAGTTGGAACGTAGAGATGGCCTCCTCCTTATAGAGAGTTGAGAAGAACTCCAAATGATTCTCCTGTGTAATGCAGTGAGAAAGGAGATCTGCAGAGTTGGACATGCCTGTGGCTGAGCACAAGGTGAACGTGTGAAATCCCAAAGTGCTGGGTGCATCGTCATGAGAACATAAATGAAGATGATATATTAGCCTCTGAGTAGAAGAGTCGATGAGAAATTCCAGATGACTCTCCTGTGTAATGCAGCGGGAAAGAAGATCTGTTGAGTGGACGTGCCTGTGGACGAGCACAGGTGAACGTGATCCTAGTGGTTGAGCACTAGTGAAGAAGTGGTTCTTCTGTGTAATGCAGTGAGCCAGAGATATGGACATCCCCATGGATGTGCCTCTAGTGGATGAGCACTAGTGTGTGTATACGATCCCTTGCTATATTGTTCAAGAGTCAGACCTGCCTGTAACCCTAATTGTAATGTAAAGGGTACAAGTCGGTCCCACCTTAATGTGATTAATAATTAATGTAAAAGATAATTAATCTGGTTAATATTAATTATATTGTGAGCTAGTGAGGTCGGCCCCAATAGACACTTCTATTGACAGGTTCAGTCTAGTATAAGTAAAGGTAAATTCCCCTTTGAGGAATCACATCTTTCATGTGAGTTTGGAAATTTCAGCACGTACACCTTCTTGGGAAAAGTGCGCACCTCTCTTGGGAGCTAGTCTTCTAGGGTTTGAGCACCCTCTTGTGTGCTAGGTCTTATTGGTGGTGAAGGTCTTTCTCTTGAAGAATATAGCAAAGGATTTGGCTGGGTTTTCTTCCCTTGTTGAGAAGGGTTTCCCAGGATACTTCTTGTGTTCTTGTGCATGGTGTTTCTTCTTGTGATCTTGGTTGCTGCAACATTATTGGTTATGGTTGAGACAAATGCTAAAATTGAATGAACTTCATGCTTAACCTTGCTCATAGAAAAATCAACAAATTACTCTAGCGCTCTGGCTAGGCTTGATGCAACTGCATTGCTGGGTTATCTCTTGTGGAGATAAGTATTCTTCTTTGTTGGTTTGCTCTAGTGGATAGAGTTGGTTCTTGGTTATATTGTATTGGCAACGATATTCTCTCTAAGAAAAGTTTGTTGGGTTTTTCTCCCTTGTGAAGAAGGGTTTCCCAGGATAAATCTTTGTGTCTTCTTATGTTTGTTTACCTACTTCTTTATGTTTCCGTATATGCTTATTGGATGTGAAAAGAAGATTAAATTGCTATGGTAAATCTAATGTTAACGAAACTAATGAAAATCTAACATGGTATCGGAGCAGGTTTCCTTCAAAACAATCTAATCGCTGGAAGGAAGATCGTGAGATTTACCACCTTACTGCAATTTGCTGCTGCTCAAGACCTAAACCTTGTCAAGCTCAGTGAGCAACCTATTGGAGGACACTGATATTGATTTTGCTCTAGTTCAACTCGCCCTAGCCTAGTGCACCTCCTGGTGGTCTCAAATTACAACTTGGTGAAAGTTGAAATTTCTCATTGCAGTTGCAGTGCTAGTTGTAGTTGCAGTGTCAGTTGCAGTTGTAGTTGCAGTGCTAGTTGCTTCGTGCCAGTTACAGTTGCAGTCACAGTTGTAGTTGCCTGTTATAGTTGTAATTGCCAGCTGTGCAACCTTTGAGATTAAAAGACAAGTTGGATGTTGCTACAAATTTCAGAGGTATGCACTTGTATATGTTTAAAATTGTATCATTATCATGAGGGTGTTTGCAGGAGAAGGGATATTTTGTCCAAGCGACAATATGTAGATCCAAAGGATCTCAGATCCAATATATTCAGAGAAACAGGGCACCCTCCCTGGAAGTGAAGACTTCGGGTTTGATTGTTTTGATATGCCTCTAGCTGTTATGGCATTATTACGATCTTATGTTGCATTTTGATCTATTGAAGTTATGATCATTATGAGATGCACTTGTTTGCGAGCTAAATTGGTCTCCTCTAGGAGATATTCATGGTTGTTGACTTTGTTCTGGGTAGGTTATCTTGTTAAATTCCATGGAGGTTTCCATGTAGATGTTGTTGTTCTTGTTTCCTGTTCTGGGTAGGTTACCACAGAGGCAAGTAACCAGTGATAGCTTTGAGAGGGAGCTATAGTGACGGTTGCAGAAGGAAACATATGAGATAGTCTCTAGTTTGAGACATAAAGTAGTCTGACCAAACAAGGAGTTTGTACAGATTGACAGTTCGACTAGTTCAGGCCTTGAAGGCTGGCTCGTGATGAGACCCCCTTTCTCTCAACCATGCAACTGAGAGCCATTACCCTAGCTTGGTGACCAGATGATGGTAATCTCATACACTAGATATCCATGAACATGATAGGTCGGCTCGTGATGAGACCTCCTATCCTCCAACTAACCCTTTAAGCATTCTTAATCATTATTCTTGTGGGTCCCCCTTTTCTTACAAATAAGCGTTTCATTGCTTTTTTGGGGGATCCCTGAGCGAAGCATTTGAAAGGTTTATACATAGGATTTTATCTTTTACCCAACAACAATCCCTCTAGGCCTTTAACCCCTTCTTCCCTTAGAATGAGGGACAACCCTTTCTTGGGTCAATACACCCTAAAATCCTAAGAGATAAGGAAATGGGGGGAAATAGTGATGGAAAGTGGTAAGTATGGTCAAGAACAATACGATGGCTCTTCAAGGGAGTTCGTAGTAGCAAACCCATTCCCAAGGAAGACCACTTACTAGGGCACAATGTCAACCACCAAGGTGAAACAGGGCAAAAGGCATAATGTCCAAGCATATGTCATGAAATCTAAAGAAGTCTAAGATACAACATACTCAAATGCCCCAAATATTGAAATGAAACTCACCATAATACCTGACTTGTACCTCATGGAGCAAGGCCCATTACCTTTCGGAAGCCAGCGGGTGTGGTGGATGCCATCTTGAAAATCCCGACCTGTGTGGTGGTGAGAAGGGTCTCCATTTGTGAAAAAAGATACTGCTAGTCATGTAGTTTCTCGGCACTCCATATCTGCAACCTGAGGGCCTCGAGACATGATCTCCTTAGTTATCCCACAAAATCGGGAGAACAAACTGCAGTAGCAGCTACAGTTCAGAAGGAAGAAGGGCGCAGGTTGGTTGGTTTAATTCCTTTGTCTTAGTGATGCGCTAGTGGAGGCAAATTACTGTAGCGCTCTAGCTAGGCTTGATGCAGCTGTATTGCTGTGTTATATCTTGTGGAGATAACTATTCTTCTTTGTTGGTTTAATCTAGTGGATAGAGCCAGTTCTTGGTTATATTGTATTGGCAAGGATATTCTCTATAAGAAAAGTTTGCTGGGAGAAGGGTTTCCCAGGAAAAATCTTTGTGTCTTCTTGTGTTTTTTTACTTGCTTCTTTATGTTTCAGTATATGCGTATTGAATGTGAAAAGAAGATTAAATTGCTATGGTAAATCTAATGTTAACGAAACTAATGAAAATCTAACATTAGTACCCAGTAGCTATATATTAATAGGCACTTTCTAAGCGCTAATTAATTAATATATTAATAGGCACTTGTTGATCACTTCTCATTGCAAGAAAAGGATCAACACCGAGGGGGAATCAAAGAGCACCCTCCTTAATTTTTACAGAGTTGGTACTCGTCTTTGTCAAATAACAATGCTTCGTTATTTAATTTACTGAATAGGATGGGGCAAGGTTATGCAACAAAACTATAGGTTCTTAAGACAACCAACTATTATTTTAATCACCATGCTGCCTGAGAAAGGATCAGGTAGTTTCAATCATTGACAAAATGTGAAGAAAAGTAGCAAGATTTTATGATAAGTAGAGCTTCTCAAGACATTGATATTTTGCATCCTTTCACACAATATAAGCAATAGAAAATGACCATGACTTTGCAAGAGAAAAGTAAACAAAAAAATATGGGCTAGGTCATCCATAAAACTTTGAAGTTCTATTGCATTATCAATCAAATAAGTTTGAATGGATCATTTACTCAAAATTCCACTTGCCAACAATGAAGATATAATTATAAATTTGAAATGAAACTTGAATAATTATCGATGGCGCTAAATTAAATAGTGACTTCCCAATGTGAATTGTTCAACATTGTCAAGAACAATAAGACTTGAAGGCCTCAACAAAATTTCTATGACTAATACTTAGACGAAAATTAAAAGCATTTTCTCTCAAGAGATGGTATGGGGCTCCCGCAAACCTAGAATATTAGGGAAATCTTGGAGGTAGAAGAGGAGAAAAATTGGTCAATCCTTGATTTTCACTGTGTAAATACGTAAATCAAATGGTAAAGATAGCCCCAAGGGTTAGCTCAATTGGTCTTGATGCCATACGTGCATACTCTCCCTCAAAGTCAGGGAGGTCGCAGGTTCGACTCTCATGCTCCTCGGGGCTATGAATTACCTCTCTTACCATCGATGGATCATGGGGAAGTATTCGGTGGGCTTTCCATGAAGCTTTCTTTGGAAAAAATCAAATGTTAAAGATGCAACCAACTAGAGGAAATAGAAGGAGGGGAAAGTCACATATGGTTCTTACTTACTGATCTGTACCGTGGATATTCCACTAGAACAGTTCGCCACAACATAAATTACAATATTATGAAATCTTATATTATGCAGTTTAATATGTTAGATCTCATATTTATTATTACTAGCGTAGTGCTCAAAATTATGGAAATAACTACACCGAAATGAAAGAACAAGCAAATGAACTCACCATCCACACAAATGAACACAAGATGTAACTTGGGAAACCCGATACGGGAGAAAACCCAATTAGAAAGTGAGGCCTATGCTTTGCTCTCTTTTTCTTAGTTATGAAACACGAGTACAAAGAAAGGGGCACTCACTATGGAATTGCCATGGACACTATGGCCTAAATAGTTGCTAGAGAATCTTTTAGTTGCTTTGCTCAACTATGGAACAATAACAATACCAAAAGAGTGACCCCTTCCCTTCCTAGCAACTCAGTGTTTAACATAGCTTCATAGCTATTTAGGGCTAGGGTTAGTGATTTTTCATGCCTTAACCCTCAAGTAGTGTTAGGGTTTTTGACCCTCGAGAATATTCTTGAAACTCCACACATGATTAGCCCCACATGTGTGAGTAATGGGGCTGATGTGGCATCCACTCGGTATCGTGGTGGTCAACAGTGTTGGTCAACTTATAGGAGGCATAACCTCTACATGGTAAGTCCGATTGAAGTGATTTTTGCACCGTTGGAAAGACTACAGTGGGTAGAACAACATCAAGAGGGAAATAGATAAGCTTGTAAAGTTTTGAACCTAAAAAGTGCCATTAGATGCCTCAAACGAGATCTAGAAGTTTCTCAACTCCAAATAACTAAATTGGGACCTGCCCCTAAAATGGGCCTTGCCAGCCAATTCTTCTAATTTTTCCACCTATAAGGTACCAAGATAGATGAAAAATTATATAATGATCCATTTCGGATCACTTACAAAATTAAAAGGAGGTAGATTATTGTCATTTGAACCCTTCTCTTGTTGAAGAATGCAATTTACATAATTTCTTCCAATTTTGGTACATGCGCTTCATTAGACCTAACTATCTCAACTGTTTCATGTTCAAGTGATCTTGGAGATTGCCTCTATAGCTTGGTTCACCCATACTTTGATGTAGTCATGGAGAGGGCCCATAGTAATTTCTTCCTTTACCCTAAGTGAAAACATTTCATTTTCAATGTTATTTAAGTTGACACATTGCTCCCTAGTAATAGAATTATGCTTCACATTATCAATGACAAAGTGAGTGAGCCATTTATGTATCTCAGCTTCAAGGAAAGTTGCGAGGCTATCAAAGTTTGCACCTAGGGTGATATTAGTTGCCTTCAACTTTGCTTTGAACTCTTCCTTGGTAGAAATTTTACTACCCTGTGTACGGGAAGGCCCCTCTAATCCTTTTATGGAATCAATTGTAGATTTTCTGAGGTCCTATGAGGCTGCCATCTAAGGGCTGTTCTTGACCTTAGTATGGCTCTAAGTTTCAACTGTGTGGCTGTCTTTTCTCGCTGTTTTTAGGATAGCAAACAGTCACCAAACTTTCTACTCAATATTTGATGGTTAAGTGCTCTTTTAAGGTGCCTTTGCAAGTGTTTTCTTTACTCAATGTTAACACATGCAATATACATTAAAACACATAACACTACCTCTAGATCTTGAACTTTAAAATGCTCATCTACACTTCTAAGCATGCATAAATTTGACACATAGATTTTTGGTCAACATGACCCTGGAAAAAACCCCCCCATGGGGAAAACCAGTTTGGAGCAGATATATATAGAAGGCCTCAAAGCAAAATGTACAACACAAGAAACATATACAAGTGAACCTGGTACAATAGCAACCACTCTCGGATGCCTTGGAGTTCCTCGAAGACTTTCCCACAAGCCTTGTGAAGTAAGGCGCCCCTTGCCTTGGTGAGCCTTTCTTCCTCTTNCAAAATGTACAACACAAGAAACATATACAAGTGAACCTGGTACAATAGCAACCACTCTCGGATGCCTTGGAGTTCCTCGAAGACTTTCCCACAAGCCTTGTGAAGTAAGGCGCCCCTTGCCTTGGTGAGCCTTTCTTCCTCTTGCTTGCTTTGTCTTTATCCTGATCCTTTGCTTTGCCTTTGCTCTTGCTTGCCTTTGAACTCTTGCTTGCCTTTGCCTTTGCCTTTGTAGTAGTCTTCTCCTCTCAAGAAAACCTTCCACATGAAGATGGTGTGCCCCTCTCCTCAAGTGCACCCCCTCCTCACACAAAACTCATATGTAGCTCCCTCTCCTTCACCCTTGCGCCCTCTACTCCCTAGAGTGCGCCTAAGCTAGTGAAGTGAAAATCTCCATGAAGTAGGAGTCTCCCATAAGATAGAAGGATGCTCCCTCTCTCAAGAATGCACCCTCCTCCTCTCAAATGTGCCCCTACTCAAGCAATAACTCAACACAAGGATGAATCCTCCCTTGCTATGTGCCCTCCATCTCCTATCAAGAAATCCTCTCCTCAATAAGATGGAACCAACCACAAGGAGCGCCCTCCACCTCTAGATGCGCTTCTTCTCCTCAAGATGCACGCCTCCTCTAGTAAATGCGCCCCTCTCCATGTAGTATGCGCCCTCACAAGGATGGTAGCTAAACCTCCATGGATAACCTCTCCATGCAAGCTCAACCCAAGCAATGCTTCCTCCTCAAACCCTCATACAAGTGCACCCTCCTCTCCTTGAGAAATGCGCCCTAGCTCTCCTCCTCTTCTCCTCTTCTCACAAGTGAAGAATGAATCTCATAAATGCACTATACCCTCCTTTAGCCTCCTTTGGCCAAGCCCTAAAAGATCAATGGCCTAGATCCAATCTAGCAAAGTCTAATCAATGGGTGAGATCTAATCCAAAAATCTCACTAAGGAAACCCACTTTCCTTAGTTGCTTTATGTCTATTAATTCACCCACTTTGTGAATTAATTGTCACTTTATGATTTAAGTGACATATTTCACTTTTGACTTAAATCTCCTAAGTCAAAGTGAAATTAGAATCATAAAGTAAAGTACAAGGGTAATAGTCTCCCCCTTTGTGTTTAAAGACTCATAAACACATGGGGACCACTTTCCAAGGTACCCAAATCTCAACATCAATAGTTTTAAATAACACCCGACTTCTCCTCTCCTCTAGTACGTTGCATGTTACAATCAATTGCTGTAGTATATCTATTTTGTTTTCCAATCCTCCTCTGATATGTTTCAGCCTATTGTTTGAGGGAAGGTTCTCCTTCTATCTTTTATGCTCATTCATGTCAACAAGTTTCTTGATAAATGTATCTACGCACTTTTCATTAAAACTCATATCCTTCTAGAGTTAAGCTTTGAACTTTAATTGCAAAAGACCCACAAAATATTATTCTAATTAGCGTCTTTTTGAACTTTATGACTCCCTTTATATGCCTTAACTCTTCTCTTAATGTCTATATTTTGGTTTCCTTTTGTGACCTTTCACTTAAAAGTACCTTTAAGAACTTATGAAATATATAAAAAGGTCACCTTGTAAAGCAAAACTTGATATCCTTCAAATTATTAATGGAATATACAATACCTTTATACTAAGTCGAACTCCAATAGTGATTAATATGGTTTCACTATTATTCATGCCAAACTTTCATTATTTTTCTTGGAAATTTGACTTGATTTAGCAGATATGGTGGCGACCTAATGGCAGCTAGTATGGGGTTTTGTCTTTGATTGCTGTGATGGCCAGATAAGGATGATGGCGATTCTCCTTGTCTTCTCTTTGCGATTGATGTGTTTAACAATGGTGAAAATTCTTTTCCCTTCTAACTAGTAAGTTGCATACAACAGACATGATTGTTGTGGATGGTTATAATATTCAATGGGCATTTGATGATATTTGGAAATGGTGGATTGGGACAGATGACGGCCTACAATGGCCGCAAAACCCTAGTTTAATCAGATAATAACCGTTTTTCCCACGTTGAACTATAGTAACACTATTGGCGAATGAGGGACTGTAGATGTAATACTTTTTCGTTGACTTACAGAACAAAGGATATTCTCTGTGATTTTCTTTCCCTTCCAGGTGTTAAGGTTTAAGCTATTATTAGGTTTCTTTTCAATTTACTAGATAACCATAGCATAGATAGGATCACTGAGAGAAACACAATCACAAGATACAAAACATTTATCCTGGGAAACCCTCATGGGGGAGAAAACCCAGCAAAAACTTCTTTAATATAGATAGCCAATACAATGCCAAGACAATAAACCAAAACACTATAGAATATCCAACACTGAGCGATGCGCCTCTCTCTTCCTTCTTCTCCCAACTGCAGCTACCAAACTTGTGCACTGGATGAGCGAATGAGTGAGTGAGATAATGAAGCGCTGGCTTCCTTTATTTATACTGGCTGGCAGGTGCTGGAAAGGTGTCTCTTCAGTGGGCAGGGCCGACTTGTTTTCTTAGTGGTTAAAACCACTTTAATTAGCCTGGGGGCCGACTTCTCAATTTGCACAATATATTTAGGGTTTGACCAATCCACAAAAGGGGATTTGGTCAATTACAATGCCTGACATGATCAATCCACAAAAGGGGATTTGGTCAATTACAATGCCTGACATGATCAATCCACAAAAGGGGATTGATCTAATGAATAATAACTTAATAATAAATAGAATACTCTTTGCAGTTACAATATTTCAACACCAGGCAATTGTTTTCAGTTGTAACCTGATCTGCGGCGGAATTTCTATATGGATATTGGTAGCTATAGTTCTTCACTAAACAGATTTTCTTGATATGTGTAACTTGATGTAGGGATTTATCTTTGCATATTTACCGTTTAGTAGCGGAATGTCTCTGTGATTTTTTCCTTCTTTTAATGTTGCTTCTGTGATTGTTGGTAGCGAAATATAATTGAAACGGCCAAAGGCCGGTTTATGGTCAAAGACTGAGGTCAGAGAAACTCTGATAAATGTGTGGCTAAAAGCCGGGTTAGACAAGGTCTGAAATAGATGTGGCCAAAGGCCGGTTCACAATGTGGCTCTGATACCAAATGAAATGAACAAAGTTAATATACGAAGGGATATCCAACATAATAAGGACAAATAATTAAAATCCATAAAGAACAGATAATATATAAAATTAATAAGATATAAATGAATTGAATGAATGATTTGCAATGACCTATATGATGGTATATATGCACATTGATGGGTCACGAGATGAAAGGTTGTGATGAAGTGTTATGACCCTTAGAGGCATATTATTATTATTATTTAATATATATTTATATATTTCATGTTAATTACATTATATTACACATTCTCTCTTTTTTCTTATTTCTGATGGGTGTTTAGTTTAGTTGCTTTCTGATGTTTCTTTAGTCTAGACTCTAAATCTTTCTACCATTTAATGGTTGGGTGCTTAAAATAGCGTTTATGTGGGCTACTAATCTTTTCCAATTCTTATGTATGTCATGGCAAGGCTTGCAGATTCTAAATATAAACTAATCTCATTATATGCAGGCTGCGAACCATGGAATTGAGTTGAAGAATAAAGAAAAAGAAGAAATCTTAGATAAGCTGGCATTAGCAGAAAGGAGATTATCAGAGAGCCAACAGATGGCTGGGAAATTAGAAGAGGAGATTTTGAGGTTACGACGTGCATTAGAGCAGAGCATGACACGTTTGAACAGGATGTCGTTAGATTCAGACTATCTTGTTGATAGGTCAGATATTTTGTTCAATAATTTTTTGCTTATATTCAAAGTTCAACTATTAGATTGTAACTGTCTGTTTCTATTGATGATGTATCATGTTATAGGCTACTTTTTTTGACTTGGTATATAATTAATTTTCATTGAGCATATCTATTGCTCTATTTTGTGTGTTCAGTTTTTATTGCTGCATCTAAACACAGAAGAGTCCTGGCTGAAAATTAATACTTGACTTTAAAAGGTTTAGCTTAAGTCCCATTTTTCCATTAACTACTACTATGAGCTTGTTAACATTTTTCCCAGATAAAATTATCAACATTCACTCTACTCAATAGCTGTATCAAATAGTTAGCATGATCACCTGTTTGTAAAGAGCATTGGTATCTATTGTGTATTATGTATACCCAAATGTAATCTATGCGAAGTAGTCATTTCCTGTGAAAATGCAATCTCTGCAAAGTTAATCTCTTAATTCTTTCAACCTTCTTTAATGGCAGTGGTATACTGATAAATAATCCTTTTCATGATTATTGTGGGTTGTAAGTGAATTAGGACTCCTTTTTCCCATTCATTTACTTTGTAGTAGTTTGCATCAAAGTCATATGACTTGCACTCGGTGATGGCTTGGCAAACACAAATAAAAGAGTTAACTTGTTGGTGGATCACAACTTGGCAATAACTCATAATATTAAAAAAGGCCGTCGTCTAAACGTTCTACACAATGACTCTTCTCCGACGATTTTTTCCCAGGATATTTGCCTGAAATCCGGCAAGAAATTGTTAGTTCCGCAGATTTGAGTGATTATTTCTGTATAATTGGAGTGCCCCAGGGTTTTTTCAGTATGCTGAATCCATTTCTGCATTCAGAAATGGATTTTAAACAACAAAAAATAGTGATTTTGTGCAGATTTATGTCGCCGGATTCCGGCGAAAAAAGCCATTTCGTAGAACAGTTAGACAACGCCTTAAAAAAGACACTAAACAAAGAAAATATCGCAAGAAAATTATACATTAAGGCCATTTCATGACAAATCCATACAACATAGACAAGTGTTAGCTTTCTGTTTACTCCGAAAGTGTTTACACCATGTTTTGGGGTGCTTCATGAGATTTGGGGTACATGGTGTATGTTCATCCCCTGGATGGTCCGAGATGGATTGGCGTATGGGAGATGATCCATGGTGGATTTGCACACTGGAGATAGCTTTCTCAATGGTTGCTTGACCTTAGTTGGGTGCTTGCTTGGCATTCTTCCATATAGCATTAGAGTTCTCTTGACAGCTTGGTGGATTTCCTTCATTATGGACATATGGAGAGGTTCACTTGCTTTGCGAACGCCCTACATAGGAGGAGTGTTGTGCATCATGGAGGAAGGCATTCGACCCTAGATGGCATGGGAAAGCTTGGATTCCTGGATGGAGGCTTGGATTTGGCTTGAGAACACTTGGGCTATGATAATGTTCATGTAGGGGCAATGGACCTATTAACATTCTAATCCCGATTCTCAACACCTAGGTAAATTGTTTACTAGTGATTTCCTTGTTGTAAATCAAATTAGCAGTTCACAAAACAAAATACACTTGCTGGAATAATTAACTAAAATAAATAGCGGAAACAATACTGGAAACCAAATCTTATACACAATACACAAAGATATTCTTCCCTTCAAATCAACTTTTCATAGAATAATATCAAATCTTACAAGGGCTCCCTTACTGGGAAAATAGCCCACAGAGAAACACAAAAAACTATAGACAACACTTGCAAACCCTAGCAACTCCTTCGTGGTTGTACGACCCTGTACATTCAATTTTTTAGATCTATATGTGCTTGTACTAACTGTAGCCCGCGTATGTATGCGCTTTCCTGCATTGTAGCTCGCGTACATACACACCTTGATTGACTTGTGAAGTTCATATAGCTTCGCTCAATTTTTGTGGCTCCAATCTGCCAGATCTTCTTGCGGTTTCTCCTTTTCTCTCTTCTCCCTAACCTGTACTGATCTCTAGATGAAAGTCCTCCACCTATCCGAGATCTCCTTGGATCACAATCCAACGTGATTCAATCTTGAGCAAAAGTCCTTATTTGCTCTTTGTTATCATGGGATTTGTACTTATGCCAAAGCCCCAACACAAGTCCCCAAACCCGCGTAACTATAGTAAATCCTACCACTATCACCTTTGTAAGAAATCCACTCATTTTAGTGATGGAAGAGGTCCACCAAAAGGGAGGCTTCTTTGGTGACCTTAAGGGATCAAAGTAGCAAGGATTGTAGCCAAGCCTACCGCCCCCTCTCTTGATCACCCAAGTCAAAGTCTATGTGTGTGAAATTGAGGAAGAAAAAGATGTTTCGGGTACCTTCCTGGAACAAGAACAATTATAGCATATGTATGGTGATTTCCAAGTACCAATAAGTTATTAACACCTCAAGAGATAGTTGACAATGAAAATTTATCAATGCTGGTACAAAATTGCAGCAATTATAACTTTGTAACAACAAGAAGAAAATTAGATCAAAATTGCATGAAATGACAATGGAAGTTTAGCATATATCCAATAGATCAATTCCCAACTATTCCAAGCAAATTCTGAGTATGGTAGCTTGTTGTTAGAGTGAAGTATGCAGCAAATTAGATAGTTGTAGCTAACTTTTGCAACAATAATGAGTGAATTAGTAAATTAGCACTAGTTAGAGTTAGGGATGTTAGTATAAAGCTTGAGAGAATGATAAAACAGAGTTGTTTGATCACTTCCTTGACTAGAGAGCAAGTAAACTATTGCCTTTAGGGCTTATTGAGTCTTTTACAACATCAATATAATGTAATTGGAGATGATGATAGCAATGTTTAATGGATGGAGCTTGAATTCTAAGGTGCTAGCATTTTAGGGCCTTAGATTTCAAACCAAGAAATTTTTCTGTAGTGCAAGCACCTTTGGGCTCTAGTAAGTTCTCCTCCTTCCTTAGATTCTTTAATAATGTCAACAAGAGTCTAGAATCAAACTCCTAAAGTTCTAGTACTTTAGGGCTTTGGGAGCTTAAATCTAGGTAGGATTTCCTTCACAAATTAATGGATGCAATTATTCTTATGAGAGGAGGAAGCACTTTATGCTCCTCTTTTAGGGTTTTAACCAAGCAATAAATTTTCAATATGAACAAGTAAATTCACAATGAAGCATTAATGACATGAAAATTGCAGAAATTTACTTACTTCACCAAGACAATGACAAGTACAAACCCTAATTGGAGAAAATTCCTCCAAAAATCAGGAAGTACACATCAAAACTTGTCCTCCAAACCCTAGCGCATGAGTAAAAGAGACCAATAGCACCAAGAATAGCGAAAATTTCAGTCCTCTAACTCTTGTGTGAGAGCAAAGTGTGATGATGAAATGAGTCTTTTGTTAGCCATTTTTATATGGGAAATCCTAACCATGAAAATACTCCTTTGGAAAGTCATGCCCTTTTACAAGGGGGCGTACTTCTTAATTTGCCCTTTTTTAATTTACAAAAATGAATTTTACATAAGATAAAACCCTAGATGGGTGACATTGATCTAAAAGAGGTGACGTCCAAGCGTAACACATGGAACTTTGGGCCTCCAAAGGCCATGCGTCACTCTCTCATAGGCCAAAGTCCATGTTGCATGCCTCATCCATCAATCGATCAAGGGAACCATCGAAGCCCCTAGATGACATCATGGGCTAGGTGGGTGATGTCTAGGCCTCCAAGGGCCAACGTTCAAGTGGAAGATGGTGGGGGCTCCTCATCCAGTCATGCCAAGATGCCTCCAAAGGCAACTTCGTCCATCCTCATAGTGCAATGTCCATCATCTCATGTGTCCTAGACGTGGGGTATAACATCGATCTCTGGGCTCCAAAGCCCCTCATGAAGGTCCAAACAAAGTTATCTCCCCTTGAAAACCTATTCATCGGGCAAGGTCCTGCAAAGACGAGCAAATACGCCCTCCAAGGACTCACAAGTCACAAGTATCATGCCAAGTAAGCCATATCTAATACAAGAACCACCCAAACATGAGCATCAAAACCCCCTTTTCAAATCAAACAAATGCTCAAAGACCTTATAATTTTTTCCTAAATTAGGTATGGGAGGGGTGTCATGTTGCCATATTGGGTAAGCCAATCCCCAAGTCAAGGGGCATTTCCCAAGAGGAACCTAAGTCATGTAGTGAGCGTGAGATGGATTTTGGGGCAAGACTTCTTGGTATGGGTACCTTGACATACAAGGGTTCCTATTGTTTTATTTATGGGTGCCTTTGTAGAGGGCGTGCTGCATCCTTTGTTTTCAATGCAACCTTTCTCCAAGCCCTTGCCATTTAATTTATTAGAGTCCAAACATTGAGTGCTATGTGCAATAGAAAGTAAGGAGCACCGCAATGCCACTTGAAGCTAGAAACACACAAGAGTGCCATATGCAATGGAAAGTAAAAGATATTGCAGAATGTATTTTCTCAACAAGTGGGACGCTTATTAGTTATATGTTAGTGAAGATTTTCGAGGCACCAAAGGCTGCCAACATAGGTCTGTCTTTGACTTGTTGTTGGGCACTATTTTCAAGGTGTTTCAAGCTGTTTTGTCTCACTGTTTCTGGATAGTTAACTTGATGTCCAAAACAGTCAACTCATGACTTTCTCACAGGCTGCTACAAGATTGTTTTAGGACAGTCACATAGTGTGATAATTCTCCCCGGAAAAAAATGCCTTTAGTCATGTGATTTGATGCCCATTTGAGATCTCTCTTGCATGGGTTAAATGTATGGTTTAGGCTGCCATAAATATTAGCACATGCATATAACTCAAAACATCAAATACCCTTTTAGGATCTTTAACAACCTACCACTGAAATGCTAAGCAAACATGACAAATGAACACATAAGTTTTTGGTCAACATGACCCTGGATAAAACCCTCCCGAGGAAAACTAGTTTGGAATGTGAGTATATATAATGATGATCTCAAGTAGTGAATGCAACAAGTAAGCTAATACAATGGAACTTGATACAATAGAAACTCCTCACGAGAAGCTTTGGAGTTCCAAGAAGATAAATGCACCCAAGCTTTGTGTGCCCTCTCCCTTGTTGCTCTATCCACTGAAGTGATGCACTCTCCTTCCTCCTTGGTCTAATGAAGAATCCCTTCCACACAAACAGCTTGTTGTGTGTCTCCTCCAACATGAGCCAAACAAATCTGAGATAGCACAAGTCCTTCTAGTGCTTGCTAGTGGTGCACCCTGCTCCAAGCAATAACCAACACCAACAAATAATAAGGGCCTCCATGAGCCCTTCATGGATGGAGGAGCCCAAGCTTCCCTCTCTCAATGCTTCCATTCCCATCCTCTTGCCCTTCTCCCAACTCTCTTGGTGAACATTCAAGTGAATGAGCCTCCAAATGCCCTATGTGCCCTTCTTAAGGAATCATAAGGAAACCTAAAAAGTGGATGGCTAGGATCATCCCAAGCCATCCCTTATGTTCACTTTATGTCCTTCAATTCACCCACAAAGTGAATTAATAGTCACTTTTTCCTCAAGTGACAAATTTAACCCTTTTGACTTAAGAAAATGTCAAAGTGAAATTAGACAAAGTATAAGGCACAATGGGTCAAATATTTCCCTTTTGTGGTTAAAGATCCTCAACCACAAGGGGACCACTTTCCAAGGTACCCAAATCTCAACACTCCCTCATAACGAGGAATGTTGTACCTTGATCATCAAAAGTAGTCTCTGACACAGATCTGCTCAACCTGCTTGATCTATAGATTGAAGTGCATCTCCACCTATCCAAGATCAACTAGATCTTGGCATCACACCAAAGATCTCAACCTTGGCATCTCACCAAGGATTTCTACCTCATCGCATCTCACCAACGGTCACTACTCTTGGCATCTCACCAAGAGTCACATCTCTTGGCATCTCACCAAGAGTCTCCCCTCTTGGCACCTCACCAAGAGTCTCTCTCTTGGCATCTTACCAAGAGTATCTGGACCTTGGCATCTCACCAAGTGACTTCCACCTGAAGTGGAACCTGAAGCTGATTTGCTCATCTCCGTAGCCAAGTGAGTCCCAAGCCTCTGTGATGCCCTGCTCCTCCTCATCAATCTCTGATGCTCTGAAGTTGTCGCACCAACTCTCTGTCTGCTCGACAACTCTGAAATTGAAGTTGTCCCGGGTGGACCAGTCACCCTTGAAGATGGTGTCCTCGAAAACCGAGTCTGAGCTCCCTCTAAATCAATACTCTGAGTCAGTAGTTCCTCCTCAACTCTGTCTCCCCACCTACCGCTAGATGGTGTATCAACTAACGAACAACAACTTGTTAAATTTTTAATTAAAATAAAGTACCAAGGCAAGTGTTTCTCTTCCCTAGGCGCCTAAGGGGGAGAAAGTGCCTAATGTGGGTCCTAGTCATTTAATTTGT
>SNQJ01S0010955.1:0-16326 GCA_010110895.2 Picea sitchensis
AGGGACCTTACGACATCAAGGCCATGGTTGTAATCTCTCTTTCACATTTAATATGATACAGTAATATGATTCTTTCCTATAAAGCTTGTTGTGTTTTATTGTATGATTCCTTGATCACATACATAGGTTTATATTGAGTTTCTATTGCTATCACTTTGGTTGGTTGCGTTCTTTTACAGGATAATCATTGTATGATTGTTGGAACAGAGCTACGATGGTGATGGTGGGAGGATGTGACATTTAAATGGTATGTCACCTATCCCTCTTTAGTTAGTAAATTCAATATCTAAAACTTAAGGAAAGCGTCATGTTCTGGCGTGTTTTGTTCTAGATCTAGGTGGATCTAGGGAGATCAGTTCGTGTCCGCACCTACCAATTAGTCCGATAACATTATTATATTTTAAGGTCAAATAGATACGAATGTCGTAGATAAATGGTTAAACCTTCTAGAAGGGTATTTTTATGTCCACAATTTTTTCGATAGAGAAAATACTACATGTGCGCTCCTCAATGTCGTCCTAACTTAGAGTCAGTACCCGCATATAATTTAGAGAATTTCACCTCCACCACCAGTGATTTCTTTGAGCAAAAATCATCAGTGTTATGTTAGGGGCTCTTATGGAAGTCTCACCACTTCCTGGTATCTTTATTTTTCTTTCTGGTGTCCTTCTTTGCTTGCAGCTTGGGGCTTCCCTTTACTTTCTTCTGATGTGAGGGGTTATCTGGCCCAAATTGTCACGTCTTTTGTTGAATATTTTTCTCGATTTTGATGGCATATCGATAGGCCGCGCCCAAGGAAAAGATGTCCAAAAACTCCATTTAGGCCTGGATGTATCTATGCAGATCATTGTGATACTTGAGCACCAGATGTCACTCAGAATATTTGATACCCAGCTTGGTGTGCAAGGTATGGAAGATATTTGTGAACTGTGGCACTGCTTGGTCTCTTTCCTATCATAGTGTGGTCCATTTTGTATACAGGTCATCATAACTTCCAACAGGGTAGTATTGTTCCTTGATAGAATCCCTAAAGGATTCCCAGGTGACCATGACTATAAATAATGAGGGTTCCTCTATTTCCTTTTGCTCGCAAAAAGTATCCCACCAATATTTGACATGGGGAACGGCTTTGAGGAGTGCAAACGTAATATTTTCTTTGTTTGAAAAGTTACCTTCTAGTAGATTCAACCATTTGTCTACTACATCTGCATCTATCTAACCTTCAAATATGGGAATATCAAAGTTGATTTGTACCTTGAATGGGTCGGCACCTTCGTTCGAGGAAGATGTGTCGCATGTTGGTATCCACCAAAGGATTTGCGCAAAACTATCCATCATTTCATTCATCTGTTGCGTGAGAGATTCCTCGAGAAACATTTTGAAAGGATATCCTATCTCGTTGTCTTTCTTTTCTCCTTCCATGAGAGGTCGCTTAGGCATGCAAGCGATTTTGTCCTCAAGAGAAACAAGATTGAGACAAAATTCTTTGTACCCTAACCTCGTCGGGGACATGCATTAAGAACAACTAGGAGCAGACCACTTTGATACCACTGATCTAGATTTTATGAGCAGAAGGAAATGAATACAAATTATTATTATTCTTAACAAGCAAACACAAGGATAACATAGCTACAGTAAAATTGGTTTATATTCAATAAGAAAATGTGTTGAAACTGTAAAATGCAGCGGAAAACAAGATTTCTAGAATGGTGGTGGCTTATCTATGAGAAGAGATGTGATGGTTGTGCTCATTCCCAAAATGAGCTAGTTGGAATAGGTGGGAGGGCACCAAAATCCATCTGGATCAAAGACATTCCTTAATCATGTGCCATACCATTCATGATACAAGCCTCAACAAAGAACATAAATGACATGCCTTTACTCATTAAGAAACAACTGATACATACCAACTCAGATTATTTATCACCTCTGATGTACCATCATACCTTGTTGCAACCTGATCCAAGTATCCTTCATCAAATATAGCTTAGCCTCACTGGGCAGATGTTAGATATTGTTGATATTATGGTATTTGTGGGAGTTTTTAACCTCTATGTGTAACCTTTGACAAGTCTATAATATTTAGGGAAGCAAGAGAAACCCTATAAGTTTAGGAAATAACCTTAGAAGACAATTCAACTCAAGATAATAATTTATATTAAATTATTATCCTCCAGAAGTAGAAGTCGGCCTAGTTAGGTCACTTCAAGGACTATAAATAACAGGGCATTAGAGCTCATTTGTCATGCACACTCTCACAACTGCATAAGGATAAGTGGAATCAAGGAGAGTTGCAGTTTCTGCAGTGGTGACTTGTTATTTGGTTATGGTTGGAATTTCTGCTTGGTTATTGTTTGGAATTTCTACTAGGTACGCTAGCTCTGAAGAGAGGTATGTTGCTTCTAGGGTTTTCTTCCAGAATTATTTTGTCTATCAAAGTTAAGGTGCTCGAGGGGGGAATTTGTGCCTATGGTTGGGTGATAATATTGAGATATTGTCTACGGTGAAACAAGCACACCTAATATTCTAACAGGTTATGGGCCCACACTATCTTCGGACAGTCTAACCATGGGAAGGTAGATTGGGAGGATTTGCTCAGTTGCAGTTGCAGTTGTATTCAAAATTTTGTTGCCGCAATGAAACCCTAACCCTCGTGTTAAGGCAACTTAAGTGAATCGCTTGACCTAATTCATGGATAACCTAGTGTTCCCTAGCCTAGCGCACCTCCTGGTATTCTCAGTAAGCCAAGGCATCAAGTTTGATTTTTTGGTCAAAGTCAAAGGTTGACCAAGTCAAAGCAGTCATGACTTACTCTATGAATTCAAAAAACTATTTAGAAGGGTCTTATAACTTTAGAGCATGGAAGATAAGGATTGACCTCATCCTTTCCAAGAATAAAGTGTTGGATATCGTGAAAGGGAATATCATGGAACCACGGTTTGAAGCAGGAAAAGAGAAGGAACCTCAGAATGTTGCAGTTATGGAGAATTTTAAGGACAATGACATCAATGCTATGAGTATCATAGTGGACTCTGTAAAGGACCATTTGATACCCTGCATTTCTCATATTGACTCATCTAAGAATATGTACGATGCCCTAACTAACCTCTTCTTAGTCAGAAATATTGGACAAGTAATGAGTATGAAGAATGAGCTCTGTGATATGAAAATGAATGATGATGACACCATAACATCATACTTTGTAATAATATCTCAGTTAAGAGATCAACTACAAGTTATTGAGGAAATCATTTCAAAAAAGGAACTAGTAAATATAGCTTAATGGACTTCCCAAGACATGGGATACATTTTTCGCAAGCATGAACACAAGAACGGAGTATCCCACATTTGAAGAAATTTGGACTTGTTTTGCACAAGAAGAATCAAGGATTAGCACAAGAGAGAAATTCCAAAATAAATATGATCTTCAATCCTACACAACAAAGTTTAATAAATTCAGGAATAAGAAGAAGTTTGGCTCAAGGAAGAAACCAAATCAAGAAAAGAATATGTCAAAAATACAATGCTTCAATTGTTGAAAATATGGTCACTACAAGAACCAGTGTCCTGAGTTAAAGAAAAGGAAGGAAACACATGAAGCAACAATTTCCAAAGAAAAGGAACCCTCAAATAAAGTCAAACGGGATGAAGTAATTTTTCTTCTAGTCAAGGTAATAATATTATTTTGTAACCTAATCCTTGTACATACCATGTTTACATAGTTCTTGTACATATCATGTGTATCTATTTCTTGGAAGATAAGATGGTCAGTGTCGATGAAACAACACCTATGGAAGAATAAAAAGATAAGGATTAGCATTACAATGACTACTAGTTAGACAATGTATCTGAAAAGGATGAAGTATGTTGACAACCTTTAGTGACAATTCATATACGTAACAACTGCCAGATGGAGACCGCAATCAGAATCAAACTTGAAGAAACTCAGAAGGAGTCGGACCAGAAAGAAGTCAGTAATCAAGAGGAAATTATAATATACTTTTGACACTTTACATAAAGCAATAAGGATGCATACAAAAGCATGGACTCTCTAAGATGGAGGAAGCTTATTGAAAAATTCCAAAAGAAGAGCATGCATATTTATCATTCAGGCATGAAGCCATGATTAGAAGGGAGATAATCCCCAATGATATGATCCATTGAAAAAGAATTCATGAAGACTGTGAAGTATATATCTATGTTCTTCATTGGGAGTAGCAACCATTTGAAAAGAATCTTTGAGTATCCTTAGTTGTCCATCTACATTACTATGACGAAAGGAAGAAGTTGGAATCTTCATGAAGGAAGGGAATGTAATCTACAGAAGACTCTATGGACCCCAAAGTTGAAGAACATGAAGATTCCAAGAAAAAAATAAAATCCAAAACAACCAATTGAACCAATTATTATACCGAGAATCATAAGACTACCAACATGGTTTGAACCCACTAGAAGCAGTCAAGCAGAAGGAATAGAAGGAATGATATGAAAATGAAAAAGGTTTATGTGCACAAATTTGCAAGTGAAATAGTTATGTGATTTAGGCAGTTGGATCAAGTTGCAAACACATAAATTTAATCAGTTTGTTTTTACTTAACATGATCAACATAAACAACCATTATAAGCAAGCATATAACACAGCAAAATGATAAAGGAGTTCACCCCTCTCGTGGGATACATCTCCTGGTCCAGCTTTCAATGGATCATTTTCATTAATGCTCAAAGTGTCAAAATCAGTGCTTTACAATGCTCAGAATGCAAAATAGATGGCTTCAATGGCTCCAAAATGTCCAAAAACCCTTAGTTGGTCTTTTCCTACAGCTGGTTTGGCCAAAAAATGGAAAAAATACACTTCCTCAAAGTTTTTCCCCAATAGATTGTTGTAACTGCTCACCAAAATGCATTATGTCAAAACTAAACTTGGCCTCTGTGTGTTTCCCATGCCAAAACCCCAACATGCATGCCATTCTGGATCGTGGGTGCAATTGTCACATGGTTGGAGGGATAGGTTCTTTAATGGGCGGAGGTGTGGTCACGTGGCCCCCCATGTGGTTGGTCCTTGACCTACATTTCCGCACCCATCTGGCTATCCGTTAGAACCTTCTCACCAGTGGTCCTAAGGAAAGGTGGTAATGTGTAGTGACTAGGGATGAAAAATCCCCGACCCTTTCTCCACCTAGATCAAACATTAGAGCAAGCTTAAATAAAAATTTTAAACCTTACATGTTAAGAGCCACCGTGGGCGGGCTAGTATCTAGGTCCTTGCCAAAGAACTGCCTACCAGAGGTCCCGGATTCAACCCCCATGGACTCCAACAAATTTTTAAACCAATCAACGATGGGGTGCCATGTGGCGGCCCCTGTCTAGGCCATGTGGCACCTTTCCATTCTCCACCAAATGACACATGTCAATCCTGCATTGATCCACATCAACTTGCCAACTCAGCTTGCCACATCATCACCTTGACATGTCACCTGTATGGTCCCCTTTCCACATCAGTAGTACATTCTACACAGTAGCATGTACAAACTGTACGGACTGTGTACAATCATCATTTTTCTTGTTTGGAAAAGTGGACAGAATGTGATATCTCTCCAATACGATGTTCGTTTGAGCCCGTTAAAGTTGTGTTGGGATCATGAGGATGATATATACGCAATGAATTTGTTTTTGAGCAATTCTGATCACTTTGATTTTTGAGCATATTTTGAACCCCTAGATCACTCCTCCCCATTGGGAAGCTTTTGGACCTCCAAAATACTACCTTAAGTCAATTTGAATATGAGGGTACCGTTCCCTCACCTTTCCAACCTCAATCCATCTAGATTTTCTTGGATTTGTTCCTTTAAGACCAACACGAAGGTATTTCACATTCCCTTGTTTTGAAGTTCTCGTCCTCCTGTCAAGGATTGTATCCACATGCAATTTTGAAATATATTCTGGCGAGAAGTCATCTATGGAAGGAATCTGAACATTCTCTCCTTGATCATCAATCAAAGTAGGCTCATACAATCTCAAATTCTCAACATTAACAATTGCATACATTTGCATATAAGGAGGCAAATCCAAACGGAAGGTATTGTTACCAATCTTTTCAAGAATCTTGAAAGGTCCATATATAATTGGTTTCAGTTTTTTACCTTCTCCTTTAATCCTCTCTTTGCTAATGTAAAGCCAAACTTCATCTCCAAATTGGAAATTGTATCAACACGATGCTTGTCATGTCTTGTCTTGTACTTGGCTTGGCTCTTTTCCAACTGTTCTTGTACGATTTGATGCACCAACTGAATTTGTTCAATGAACTTCTTTGCTCTATCAATGTCATAATGACCATCAATATCAATATCCTTCCCAAAGATAAAATCTAAAGGAGATTTTGGAAAATAACCAAAACATGTCTCAAATGCAGATGTTTGAGTCGAAGAGTGCTTATCCCAGTTATAAGAATGTTGAATGTAGTGTAGGTGCCCATCTGAAAGCTTAGGATGTTTGCTGCAATAACCATGAAGAAGATGTACTACCGTTTTATTCACCACTTATGTTTGACCATCAATTTGTGGATGAAATGTTGTGCTCTTTTTCAGCTTGGTGTCCATGAGTGCCCATAAGATTGACCAAAAGTTCCCAATAAAATGAGAATCTCGATCAGAAATAATGGATTTGGGCAACACAAAATGTACCCAAACATGCTGAAAGAAAATTTGTGTCATTTGTTCAGTTGTAACCTGCTTCTTACAAGGCATCAAAATACACATTTTTTTGAAACGGTCAACCACAACATAAAGATAATCATGATTCTTTTTTGACATAGGTAGACCTCCTACAAATTCCATGGAAATGCTTTCCCAAGGACGAGATGGAACCGGAAGTGGAGTATACAAACCCAATTTTCTATTGCTAGGCTTACTTGTAGGACATAAAGAACATCCTCTTACATATCTTGAAACACTTTCATTCATTTTAGGCCAATAGCAATACCTTTGCAAATTATCCATTGTCTTGCCTACACCAAAGTGGCCAACAATAAGAGAAGAATGTGCTTCCCTTATGATGTTGACTCTTTCACCCTGTGGAATACATAGCTTGCCAAGATGATACAAAATCTTATAATGCACATGGTAATCCAACTCCTCAACTTGGTTAGAATTACACAAAGTTGCATAAACCTCTTTAAAATCAGCATCTAAAGCATATTGTTCGACATAGCTCTCAAGCATGGTAGAATTATGCTTAAGAATAACTGAAGCACTAACAATAGGCCTAGAAAGCATATCAGCAACTTTGTTATAAATTTCTTTATTATACCTGATAACCAAGTGTAATTGTTGTAAAAAACCCATCCATTTGAGGTGCCTTGCTTTTTGTAGCTTTGTTTGTGATTGTAAGTATTGCAATGGTTGATTATTTGTGTGAATGATAGTTTATTTTCCCAACAAAAAATGTTTCCATTTTTTCACACTTTGCACCAATGCATGCAACTCCTTATCATATGTAGGATAATTAATCATAGCACTATTAAAAGTTTCAGAATGAAAACAAATGGGCTTACCATGTTGCAACAATACTACTCCCATTGCATAGTTACTTGCATCTATTTGCATCTCAAATGGTTGTCTCAAATTAGGCAGTGCAAGAAATGGAGTTGAACTAACCATCTCCTTCAATTCATAAAAAGTTTTTTGTTGCTGGCCTCCCCATTGGAAATTTTGTTTGATGCTTGTCACTGCATGTAATGGAGCCACAATTGAAGAGAAGTTGGCAATAAACTTTCTCCAATATTGGGTTGCTCCCAAAAAGCTTCTTACCTCTGTCACATTGTTGGGCTTGGGCCAATCCAAAATGACTTTGACCTTGGAAGGATATATTTTTAGTTATCCTCCTCCAACAATATGTCCCAAGTAAATAAGTGAGGTCTTTCCAAACTCACATTTGGACGTCTTTAAAAACAAATTTTCTTTCTTCAAGACATCTAAAACTTGATTTACATGCATAACATACTATTCACGAGATTTGCTAAATATCAAAATGTCATCCAAGTAGACAATCACACAATCATCAAGAAAAGGCCTTAAGACATCATTCATAACTCTCATGAATGTAGCAGGAGCATTACAAAGCCCAAGTGGCTAAACCATCCATTCAAACAAACTTTGCTTTGTTTTGAAAGTTGCCTTCCATGTGTCTCCTTCAACAATCCTAATCTGATGATATCCACTTTTCAAATCCAACTTAGTAAAATACTTAGCATCTTTCAATTGATCAAGCAAATCATCAATTCTAGGAAGAGGATAATGATTATTTACCATGATCTTGTTCAAGGATCTTAAATAAACACACATGTTCCATGTACAATATTTCTTTGGTAATAAAAAAATTGGTGACCCACATGGAGATGTGCTTGGCATGATAACCCCTTTTTCAAGCAACTCTTGGATTTTTTTTTTAATTTCACTATTCTCTGTGACTGACATCCTGTACATACCAATGTTTGGAAGAGGACAATCTTGCTGCAATTGAATCTCATGTTGGATACCCCTTTTAGGAGGCAATCCTTTTGGTTCCTAAAGTATCTCATCATATTGGTTAACAACCTCATATAAATCAGATTTCAACTTTGCATCACAACCTTGGAAAGCTTCTTTTTCAACATTGTCTTTGGGTTTGATCATCAAGAGTACAGATTTCTTACTAGCATTGACTAATCTCTTCATTTGTCCAGCATTTGCAAGTGACAAAGTCATCTTCTTTGTATGTTCTCTAACAATGTACTCAACTCCATTTTTAAACAAATGATGTTTTTTCTCATGACGATGAAAGATGGCTCTCCTATCATATAAATATGGGCTTCCCAACACAATACCACAAATATCCAATGGAATAACATCAAGCTCTACCTCATCTATAAAGTTTGCAATGATGGCAAATCTAAGTTTACATCTTCTTGTCACATGCAATTTGGAATTGTCACGTATCCATTATAGAGGATATGGTTTAGGATGAGGAGTAGTTTCCAAATGCAATTTCTTAACTGTCTTCATAAATGAGGTTTGCTTGAGATCCAGTATCAAATAGAGTATCTATATTGGTATGCTTTGAAATTACCCTTATGTGGAAAATATCTATTCTTTCTTTTTTATGTTGAGTTTCATTGAGGCTACTACTTGAAGAACTAGTACTTGCAATAGAATCCTTACCTTGAAAACCCATGGCTGTAATTTTTGTTTCATCTCCTGAATTAGAACCTAAATCATGTTGTGTAGTTGCAACAGTCTTTGGTTTCCCCTTGTGGTTGAAAATTTTGGGTCTCATTTCAGGATGAATTTGCCAACAATGGTCTTCATCATGGCCATATTTTGAACAATGTTTACATGAGAGTTTCTCTCCCTATTTCTTGACTGAAGCATTCTTTCTTCCATTTCCTTTGAATTTCCTCTTTCCCTTGTCTCCCTTAACAAATAACTTCTTGCTTCCCTCTTGAGGTTCATTTCTCCCTATTTCTTCCAAATGAGTTGCATGTACAAAACATTCATCTATATTTGTAGAGTTAAACATAAGTATTGTATGTCTCAAGTAGCTATGCAATCCTCCAATGTATTTGAGTAAAGTTTCTTGAGAAGATAAATCTATACCCAAAATCAAATCTCTTCTTCTACATTCTTGAGTGTATCTTTGCACACTTTTCCCTTTAGCTTGTCTAAAGTTTTTCTAGTCCATAATAGCTTTCTGCATGTATGCTAATGGATAAAATTGTCTTTTAAGTGCAAAAATAAAATCATTCCAAGAGGATGAAACTTTACCATGTTTTTTCATGTCCTCTTGAGTTTTGGCTTCACACCAAATGAGTGTTGCACTTTCCAAACTAAGAGAAGCAAGTTGAATCTTAGTTTCATCATATTTGATTCTTTGTATCCTACAATACACTTCAATCTGACGAATCTAGTTATCCAATTTCTCAGCATTTACGTCTCCATTTTATATAGGCAATTCAAACTTAATATCAAGCTTAAGAAAAGGAGTTTGTGGAGGAATTTTACCATGTTCTTTTGGAGAATTTGGAGGTGGTTGTGAAATGGTAAAAGAAGTGGAAGATGGAGGTGAAGGAGGTGGGGTATCACCATTCCCTCCATTTCCTTTTGGAATTTTATCACCACTATCTTCATTACCTCTTGGAGGATTTGAGCTTTCACCTTGCAACCTTGCATTTATTTCTTCATATAAAATTTTCACCATTTTTGTCATATCATAAAAATATTTTCTTAAAGTTTCATATTATGAAGTAAGAGTTTCATGACTCTTCTCATGAGCCATATGATGCAAGAGCATCACCTTAAAAGTCAAATACACGAGCGTGGAGGCAAAGAAACGGCATCTCAGCATGACGGAGTTCAAATCAACAATTAACTCAGGAGTAAATTGAGTTGTTGAGATATTTTGAAAAAAACATTTTTAAATATGTCATGTTTGTAAAGTCATATAGGACTGTAAGGGGTTGCAGATATAGAGTGTTGACTCTTATCTGGTAATAATTGTTATTTATTGTAATAGGACAAAGTAGGTAATCGTTATGACTTGATAGGATAGGTTGGAGACATGAAGAGAGAGCTCATGGAGCTAGTCCTTAGATAGTTGTGGTTGCATTGTAAAAGTATTAAGAGATAGGGATCAGTAGAGCATAATAGAGTAGAAGAAAGACGTAGTGGAGAACTACAATATCATGTAAATTGTTTCATGAATGAATAGAATAAACAGAATTGTCCCAAATCTTGGACTGTGTTTATTTTAATGTGTGATTGAATGAATGTTGCATTCTGTGTATGTCATTTAGTTCATTTTTTTTCATGTATGATTGTTCAAGAAGTTGATCGTATGAGTTTGTGACGAAATTGGATAAGTTTCAATTGTTTCTCTTCTGAAACAAGTATGCAAGGTGTGCATATCGAACGCAAGGAGTACATCTACTGACTCTCATATTGACTCAGAAAGAGTTCAGAGAGAGAGCAGAGGAAACTTAGACTAGGTACAAGGAGTGCACAGTGTAAAGAAGTGACCAAGCATCGAAGAACCAGAACAGAGGAACGCCAGGAGGGTGACAAGAATTTATTTTCAATAAATCCTTCAAACTAAGTTATTGAAATCCTTGAACGTAAGGAGTGCGTGGGAATTCGAAATCCTTTACGGATCAAGCTCAAAAGGGATAGCACTTTCATAAGTGTTGACAAGATCCAAGATTCAGACTCGTAGGAAGATCAAAGGTCAAAACCTTTGAAGACTAATAAATATTCTAAGTCGGAAGAAATTAGAAGCTCAAGAGCAGGAGTGACAATGGTCGTTGGATCATAGTGCAAAGGATCAACATTCGTCTGATCAGAGAAAGGTGCACAAGCCTTAACGCTTCGCACACGTGGGAGAGAGAACTTACCAAGGTTTGATAATTGAGATTTCTGAAGTGCGGAGAGCTGGAGAGCCGAAGAAAAATCTCAATCATTCGATCATCTGAAGTAGATCTGAGCCGTCAGATCAGTTGAAGAAAATATCAAGCGTCGGATCGTCCGAAGTGAATCTGGACCATCTAATCAAGAGGAGATGTGGCATGAATCTGTGGACCCTGGGTAAAGCCCTGAAGTAATTCATAGTCGTCATATCAAGAGAGACGTGGCATAGATCCATGCACTCTGGGTAAAGACCTAAAGAAATCCTTGATCATCAGATCAAGTGGACATGCGTCAGTGGATTATAGCCTTCGAATAAAATCCATTGGGAAAAGGGGTGAAGTTTGAGATTTGAGAATCTCAGAAGTCCAAAGACCCGAAGGATATCTCGAACATTGATTGAGATGAGGGCCACAAGACCATTCATCTGGTTGAAATTTCAAACACCTGAAGTAGAAGCAGGGTCGTTGATTTAGGAGGACAGGTGTCCACGGATCGTCAACTCTGGAAGATTAACGTACGGAGGAAAGCAGGGTTTGAGACTTGAAAAGTCTAAAGTCCATAATCATGAAGGAGATCATGTCTATTGGTTCAAGAGGGGTAGATCTGGTCTGCGGATTTGAAAAGGGCATATCTGAACTGTCAATTCAGACAATACCATCAAGATCGGGAGATCGACGGTCCCGTAGCATTTCGGGGATAGGAGTTGTGTGAACTTTAAAACTTTGAGGGCAGACTGAAATCTAGACCATCGTTTTGGTAAGAGGACACGTGTAGGCTCAAAGAGAATTGTGGGCCAAAAAGTAGTTTGATCCCAAACCGCTTTGGTCGCGCCCGCAATCGCGTGGTCACGAGAGGTCATCGCCTAAAGTCACATCAAGAGGGGGCTTATCATAAAAAGGAGATAATGCCCAGAACTTTGATATTTCACAGGATAGCGAGAGGGAAGGTTGCGGGTGCTATTAGACCTGCACCAAGAAGCAGAAAGGGTCTGTTTTTAGATACAGAAGGAGACCATTAAGGTTTCGGAGGGTCATTTGACTCAAGACTCGGAGATCCTTGACCGAGAGGTCATGTATCCCTAGGGGGGAGTAGGGGAGCTACATCAGGTGGTATCATAGCCAAGAGGGATTACAGAGTTGAGAGATATGAATCAAGAAGAGTTCAGAAGTGTTGGAGTAGAGGATTTTGCAACAAAAATGTAGAAACTCCATGACAGAGTCAGAGAGAAGCTACAGGACAGCAACCTGAAATATAAGAACAGAGTTGATCAAAAGAGGAGAGAGTTCAATTCGAGGTAGGAGATGAAGTCTTAGCTCATTTGAGAAAAGAAAGGTTTCCAAGGGGAACATATAACAAGTTGAAGATGAAGAAGGTAGGACCGTGCAGGATTCTCAGAAAATTTGCAGCCAATGCTTATGAAATTGAGTTGTCGGACAATGTTGGGATATCACCGATATTCAATGTTGCAGACCTGTATCCTTATAGGAGAGATGAAAAATTGCCCACAGCAGAAAAAACTCATATGGATAAAATCATTGAACAGAGAGATGGAAAGAAGACCAGAAGGAAGACACATCATGAATACTTAGTGAAGTGGAAAGACCATCCAATGGAAGATTCAAGTTGGGTCACAGAACCTGATATTTTGAAGCATGGAAAAACAATGCAAGAGCTCATGGACAAGAGTCCATGAAAATTTTAACCAGAGGAGTATGATGCAGGAGAATCGCCTTCAAAGTCAAAGACACAAGTGTGAAAGCAAAGAAATGACATCTCACCATGACAAAGTTCAAATCAACAATTAACTCAAGAGTAAATCGAGTTGTTGAGATATTTTGGAAATAGCATTTTTAAATATGTCATGTTTGTAAAGTTGTATAGGACTGTAAGGGGTTGCAGATATAGAGTGTTGACTCTTATTTGGTAATAACTATTAGTTATTGTAATAGGACAAAGTAGGTAACCGCTATGACTTGATAGGATAGGTTGCAAACAAGATGAGAGAGCTCATGGAGCCAGTCCTTAGATAGTTGTTGTTGCATTGTAAAAGTATTATGATATAGGGATCAGTAGAGAGGAATAGAGTAGAAGAAAGACATAGTGGAGAACTTCAATATCATGTAAATTGTTTCATGAATGAATAGAACAAACAGAATTGTCCCAAATCTTGGACTGTGTTCATTTTAATGTGTTATTGAATGAATGTTGCATTCTATGTATGTTGTTTAGTTCATTTTCATTCATGTATGGTTGTTCGAGAAGTTGATCATATGAGTTTGTGACGAAACTGGATAAGTTTCAATCTGAAACTCGTATGCAAGGTGTGCATCTTGAACGCAAGGAGTGTGTTGACTGAGTCTCAGATTGACTCAGAAAGAGTTCAAAGAGAGAGCAGAGGAAACTTAGACTAGGTTCAAGGAGTGCACATCGTCAAGAAGTGACCAAGTGTCAAAGAACCAGAACAAAAGAATGCCAGGAGGGCGAGAAGAATTTATTTTCAAGAAATACTTCGAACTGAGTTATCAAAATCCCTGAACACAAGGAGTGTGTGGGAATTTGAAATCCTTTAAGGATCAATCTCATAAGGGATATCACTTTCATAAGTGTTGACGAGATCCAAGAGTCGAACTTGTAGGAGGAGAAAAGGTCGAAACCTTTAAAGAATGATAAATATTCTAAGTCAGAAGAAATCAGAATATCAAGAGGAGGAGTGACAATGGTCGTTGGATCACAATGCAAAGGATCAACAATTGTCTGATTAGAGAAAGGTGCACGAGCCTTATCACTTCACACATGCAGGAGAGAGAACTTACCAAGGTTTGAGAATTGAGATTTCCGAAGTCCGGAGAGACAAAGAGCTAAAGAAAAATCTCAATCGTCCAATCATCCAAAGTAGATATAAGTTGTTAGATCAGCCGAAGTAAATCTCAAGCATCGGATCGTCCCAAGTGAATCTTGTTGGAATATTTATTACGGGAAGACAGAAGGCAGAGTATTTGTTTTTCATTGATGTCAAGCTCATCCCGACGATGATGAACAAGAGAAAGTGGCAAGACCAATAGCGCAACGATGATCACGTGGCAAGATTAGAACCGTAAACTCCAGGAGTCAAGGAAGCAACTCACGGAAGAAAATCCTGAAATGTGATAAATCAGAGCATGTCAAAGACTCCATTTCGGAGTTTCACAGACCAGGAAATCAGAGTTTCAGATACCGGGAGTTGGAGGAGTCAAGAGTCGAGACTCTTCATCACAGGAGTCTCGAAGTCGCGAAATGTGAAACGCTAAAATCCCAAAACAGACACATCAACAAAGAGTTCCGCAGACTGGGAAATAACTGCATTTCAGAGTTCCGGATACCGGGAGTTGGAGGAGTCAAGAGTCGAGACTCTTCATCACAGGAGTCCCGAAGTCACGAAATGTGAAACATCAAAATCCCGAAACAGACACATCAACAAAGAATTTCACAGACCAGGAAATAACTCCATTTCGAAGTTCCAAATACCGGGAGTTGGAGTTTCGAAACACTTCACCATAGGAATGTTGAAATGACAAAAACACCTTTTGGTGTAGGTTTCGGTTACCGGGAGTTGGAGTGTCGAAACACTTCACCAAAGAAACTGTGAAATGTTGAAATGTGAAATTGCGACATGGAGTTTCGGGGATCGCGACATGGAGTTTCGGAGTTTCAGGGATTGCGACATGGAGCGTCAAGATATCTCATCACAAGAATTGTCAAAATCGTGAAATGTCGAAAGGGACTATTGTGAGTCTCGAAGATTCGAAGGGAAAAACGCCAAAATATCATCAACCGTTCGATTAGGAAAAGAAGGGATCAGATTATGAAGTTTTGTGGACTGTTGATCTGGATCCATTTCGGGGATCACGACTTGGAGAGTCGAGATGCTTCGCAACAGGAATTCACGACATGCGAAATAGCGAATTGTCAAAATATGAAATGCGAAATACATTTTGTTTCTTGTAATCCAACGGTGCAGGTGAATTCGAATATGATCAGAGGGCTACTGTTTCACCTCACAGTTAATTGATCAGTTATGATTCAGTTAGAAAAACTGATTCATGATTCTTGATCGGTTGGCGATTCAGTTGTTGAGGCGTGTGTGAATAAAATAAGATATGAGACGACTATGCAAAGTTGGTTGTTCTGACTGAAATGGAGAATTTTAAGGGATTGTATCACCAAAATCTTCCAAGTATTAAATCCTTAGAAGGATTAACCTCCATTCTAAATCAGCAAAGAAACCTAAAGTTGAAAGTTGGATTGGGGTATGAAGAAGGATCAAGTAGTGATCATCCAAGTAGTACATAACCTATCAATTTTGTCAAATCCTCAAACATTGAAAACAATCACTCTGCAAAAACAAAGAAATAAAATCAATCACCAAGAAGGAATGAAAGAAAAAGTACGAGAACCGGATCTGTAGATCAGAGAGATTATCGGCATGAAAGAAATCGACCTCCTCAAAGAAGACAGATTTTTTCAAGGTACAAAGGTTTTTTCTATGGTTATTGTTTTTTCTGCTCTAATTTTGGTCACAAAGCTATAAACTGTTCTTTAAGATTTAGATATGAGCAATCAAGTTTTTCAAGGAATAATTATCTGTCACTACAAAGATTGAGACAACCAAGCAACAAACAATCACAGACTATAAATCATGTGATGACTGGGAGAAGGACACAGGTGAAACACAACAACATTTATGAGCATAACAATCGTTATGATATGTTATTCAATGAACCAAAATGTTACAACTGCCATAATTATGGACATAAAGCTGCAGACTGTCGCTTAAGGAATTACAAGCCAGATTTGATCCCCACTGCTGAAAATGTCAAGGTTTGGAAGAAGAAAGTAGATGACAAGTGTGGACTAG
>SNQJ01S0010955.1:16336-31635 GCA_010110895.2 Picea sitchensis
AGAAATAAAGCCAGATTGGTCTGTAAAGGGTATGCACAAGTTGAAGGTCAGGACTTTGATGAAACTTTTGCACCAGTGGCAAGATTGGAAGCCATCAGAATGTTTCTTGCTTATTCATGTCATAAGAACTTTAAAGTTTATCAAATGGATGTTAAGTCATCATTTCTTAATGGAGATCTAGAGGAAGAAGTATATATGGAGCAACCTGAAGGATTCTTATTGATAGATAATCCTAATTATGTTTGCAAGCTGAAGAAGGCCTTATATGGACTGAAACAAGCACCACGAGCTTGGTATTATAGACTGGACAAATTTTTACAAGACAAAGGATTCAAGAAAGGTATTGTTGACAGCAACCTCTACATTAAGTCTGAAGGTGATAATTTACTAGTTGTTTTGGTTTATGTAGATGATATTATTTTTGGTTGTACTAATGAATCATCTATCCAGTGGTTTGATAACTCTATGAAAACAGAATTTGAGATGTCCATGATAGGAGAACTGTCATATTTTTTTGGTTTACAAGTAAATCAGAGTTATGCAGGAATATTTATCTCTCAAGAAAAATATTTGAAAGAGATGTTGAAGAAATTTGAGATGGAGGATTCCTCTCCTGTTAGCACACCTATGGTGGTTGGTTGCAAGCTCAGTAAAGATGATATTTCACCAGATGTTGATCAAAGGACATATCGCTCTATGATAGGCAGTCTTATGTACATCATAGCATCCCGTCCTGATATAATGCAAGTTGTTGGAATGGTAGGTCGTTATCAGTCTGCTCCTAAACAAATTCATTTGGTAGTTGTCACAAGGATATTCAAATACTTGAAGGGAACAATGACTTATGGTATGTGGTATCCTAGAAATCATAATTTTCAGTTAACTGCTTATTCAGATGCAGATTGGGCAAATTGTGTTGATGAGAGAAAAAGCACCAGTGGAGGAGAATTCTTCCTGGGTGACTCATTAATAGCATGGCTTAGTAAAAAGCAAGGATCTATTTCCTTATCAACTATAGAAGCAGAGTACATTGTTGTTGCTACCTGTTGCACTCAGATTTTATGGATGATACAAACTCTTGCAGATTTGAAGGTAACTTAAATTGATCCCATTCCACTTCACTGTGATAACACAAGTGCCATTAGTCTCTCTAAGAATCTTGTACTTCATTCAAAATCTAAGCACATACCAATAAAATACCATTTTCTTAGAGAACAAATTACAAACAGAATTGTTCATCTGAATTATATCCCTTCCACAGAACAGATAGTTGATATCTTTACTAAACTATTAGCAGCGACCCCTTTTGGATATCTTCGTCAAACGTTGGGGGTTATAACTTCTTTCGTCTAATCTGTTCACCTGGTCAGGGGGAGTTCTTATTGAATATCTATTGTATTTATAAGCTTCTCATAGTTGACAGGGGGAGTATGTACTGCAACATCTCAGGGGAAGTGTGTTTCTTCTTTGACATTGATGTCAAAGGGGGAGAAAGTGTGGTAATTTCAAGGATGCTACAGTAGTATAGTTGGATGTTCTTCAAGGTTTCCATCAATGCCAAAGGGGGAGATTGTTGGGATATTTATTACGGGCAGACAGAAGGTAGAGTATTTGTTTGTCATTGATGGCAAGCTCAGCCCGACGATGATGAACAAGAGAAAGTGGCAAGACCAGCAGTGCAACGATGATCGCATGGCAAGATCAGAACCGTAAACTCTAGGTGTCAAGGAAGCAACTCACGGCAGAAAATCTCGAAATGCGATAGATCAGAGCATGTCAAAGACTCCATTTCAAAGTTTCGCAGACCTGGAAATCGGAGTTTTGGATACCAGGAGTTGGAGGAGTCAAGAGTCGAGACTCTTCATCACAGGAGTCCCGGAGTCGCGAAATGTGAAATCCCAAAACAGGCACATCAACAAAGAGTTTCGCAGACCGAGAAATAACTCCATTTCATAGTTTCGGATACTAGGAGTTGGAGGAGTCAAGAGTTGAGACTCTTCATCACAGGAGTCCCGAAGTCGCAAAATGTGAAATGCCGAAATCTCGAAACAGGCACATCAACAAAGAGTTTCGCAGACCAGGAAATAACTCCATTTCGGAGTTCCGGATACTGGGAGTTGGAGTGTCGAAACACTTCACCACAGGAATGTCGAAATGTTGAAATGCCAAAATGAGAAAAACACCTTTTGGTGTAGGTTTCGATTACCAGGAGTTGGAGTGTCGAAACACTTCACCACAGAAATCGCAAAATGCTGAAATGTGAAATTGTGACATGGAGTTTCAGAGTTTCGGGGATTGCGACATGGAGTGTCAAGATATCTCATCACAAGAATTGTCGAAATCGCGAAATGTCGAAAGGGACTATTGTGAGTCTTGAAGATTCGAAGGGAAAAATGTCGAAATCCCGTCAGCCATTCGATTAGGAAAACAAGGGATCAGATTATGAAGTTTTGTGGACCGTTGATCTGGATCCATTTCGGGGATCGTGACTTGGAGATTCGAGATGCTTTGCAATAGGAATTTGTGACATGCAAAATCGCGAATTTCCAAAATATGAAATGTGAAATACATTTTGTTTCTTGTAATCCAACGGTGCAGGTGAATTCGAATATGATCGAAGGGCTACTGTTTCACCTCATAGTTAATTGATCAGTTATGATTCAGTTAGCAAAACTGATTCATGATTCTTGATCGGTCGGCGATTCAGTTGCTGAGGCATGTGTGAATAAAAGAATATATGAGACGACTGTGAAAAGTTGGTTGTTTTGACTGAAAAATGAGTTGAACTGTAGAAAGGTAAAACTACAGTATGCGCGGTGTGAAGAAATCTCATAGATAAGGAACATAAGCTGAACAGAAGAGAAAACGTGAAGAGAGTAGTATGTGCACATATCAAAGAGCATGAGAAGGACAGAGAAAGAATATATATACAGAGATAGCAAGTCAAGCCAAATATGAATAGAGCAGAAGAATAGTGTAGTAGAGAAGAATTGCAGAATAGTGAAGAAATGGTAAGAATTGATTTATCTGTGTTATTGGTTATTCAATCATTTATTTGTAATAAGGGTGGTAGGGAGGTGCTAGGGAGGACTGTTGTCCTCAGAGGTTCAAGTGGGTGCTTGAACACAAGGAGTTGTAGCTTCCATCTGGTGCTTGAACACAGGGAGTTGTACCCTGGCAGGGTGGTGCAAGGGAGAACAAGTGTTATCTGTTATACAGATTGGAGCCTGTGTAACTGGAAGTTGGTGCTTCCATCCAGTTGGTGCGGGAACACTCAGGGAGTTGGTGCTTCCTTCTAGTGGTTTCTAGAGAAACAGAGAGTCGGTGCTCTCAAACAAGTTGGAGCTTGTAAAACAGAAGTAGTAGCCTCACATTGAGTTGGTGCTCAATTATAGATGATGTACAGAACTTAAAAGACTGCCTATCATTTCGAAGAAGAAGATGTTTTCTCCCTTTATGGGTTTCCTCGTGAAAATATGTCTCTATGTATATCTTATGTGTGAGTGATGCTCATTATTTATGTTGTTCATATATTGTATAATATTGATGGTCACTTGGAGAAAGATTAAAAATGGCTTAATTGACTTAAAATTGTTTAAGCACAGTAACAAATGATTCACCACCCCCCCCTCTTAGTTGTCTTAGTAATTTCAACAAATCTGGACCATATGATCAAGAGGAGATGTGGCATGAATCTGTGGACTCTAGGTAAAGTCCCGAAGTAATTCATAGTAGTCAGATCAATAGAGATGTGGCATAGATCCATGCACTCTGGGTAAAGACCCAAAGAAATCCTCAATCGTCGGATCAAGTGGACATGTGTCAGTGGATTATAGCGTTCAGATCAAATCCATTGGGGAAAAGGGTGAATTTTGATATTTGAGAATCTCAGAAGTCTGAAGACCCGAAGGATATCTCGACCGTTGATCGAGATGAGGACCACAAGACCATTGATCTGTTTGAAAGGTCAAACACCCAAAATAGAAGCATGGTCATTGATTTAGGAGGACAAGTGTTCGCAAATCGTCAACTCCGAAACATTGACGTACAGAGGAAAGAAGGGTTTGAGACTTGAAAAGTCTGAAGTCTAGAATCATGAAGGAGATCATGTATGTTGGTTCGATAGGGGCAGATCTGGTCCATGGATTTGAAAAGGGCAGATCTGAACCATCAGTTCAGAAAGTAACGTCAATATCAGGAGATCGACGATCCCGTAGCATTTCGGGGACAGGAGTTGCATGAACTTTAAAACGTTGAGGGCAGGGAGAAATCCAGACCGTGGTTTTGGAAAGAGGACACGTGGAGGCTCAAGGAGAATTGTGGGCCGAAAAGTAGTTTGATCCCAAACCGCTTTGGTCGCACCCACAATCACGTGGTCATGAGAGTTCATCGCCTAAGGTCACATAAAGAGGGGGCTTATCAGAAAAAGGAGCTAACACCCAGTACTCTAAGATTTCGCAGGAGAGCGAGAGGGAAGGTTGCGGGTGCTATTAGACCTGCACCAAGAAGCCAAAAGGGCATGTGTATAGATACATAAGGATACCATTAAGGTTTCTTAGGGTCATTTTACTCAAGAATCAGAGATCCTTGACCGGGAGGTCATGTAGCACTATGGGGGAGTAGGGGGGCTGCATCACCATACTTGGTGAAAAGCTCCTTGAAGCTTGAGGTGAATGTGTAACCTTCTTGAAAGTTGAGAACTTGGCTCTAGAAGTTGACCTTCTCCTCTTTTGATCTTCAACCTTGTAAGCATCATTAAAAAAACCACTTGCAAACAATCAAACCTTCAAAAACCTTGGCTCTGATACCAACTTGATCTGAAAATGAAAAAGGTTTATGTGCACAAATTTGCAAGTGAAATAGTTATGTGATTTAGGCAATTGGATCAAGTTGCAAACACATAAACTTAATGAGTTTTTTTTTTACTTAGCATGAGTATCATAAACATCCATCATAAGAAAGCACATAACACAGCAAAATGATAAATGAGTTCACCCCTTTCTTGAGCTACAACTCATGTTCCATCTTCCAATGGATCATTTTCATTAATACTCAAAGTGTCAAAATCAGTGCTTCAAAATGATTAGAATGAAAAATTGATGGCTTCAATGGCTCTAGAATGTCCAAAACCCACTAGCTAGGCTCTTCCTCCACCTGGTTTGGACAAAAAATGGAGAAAATACACTTCCTGGAAGTTTTTCCCCAATATCTTGTTGTACATGCTCGCCAAAATGCACTCTGTCAAAACTAAACTTGGCCTATGTGTGTTTCCCATGCCAAAAACCCATCATGAGGGCCATTCTAGATCGTGGGTGAAATTGTTTCATGGTTAGGGGGATAAGAGCCTTATTGGGTGGAGGTGTGGTCGCGTGGCCCCCCATGTGGCTGGGTGTCGACCTACATTTCCAATCCCAATTGGTTATCCATTAGAACCTCTGCACCAATGGTCATATGGAAATGTGGTAAGGTGTAGTGACCATGGATGGGGCTAAGCCCTGGCCCTTTATCTGCCCCGATCAAACATTAGAGAAAGATTAAATAAAAAAATTAAACCTTACGTGTTAAGAACCATTGTGGGTGGGTTAGTTGCCCAACCCTTGCCAAGTCACTGCCCACCGAAGGTCCCGAGTTCGACCCTTGTAGACACCAACAAACATTTACACCAATAACCAATGACGGGGTGCCATGTGGTGGCCCCTGGATGGGCCACGTGGCACATTTCCATTCACCACTAAATGAAATGTGTCAACCGGGGATTGGTCCATGTCAATGTGCCAACTCAGTTTTCCACATCATCACCTTGACACATCACTTGTACAGTCCCCTTTCCATGTCAACAGTACTGTATGCACAGTGAACCTGTATGGACTGTATGGACTCTATACAGTCAGCATTTTGCTTGTTTGGAAAAGTGGACAGAACGTTATATCTCTCACATACAATGTTCGTTTGATCCCATTCATGTTGCGTTGGGATCGTGAGGATGAGATCTACGTAATGAATTTGTTTTCAATAAATTCTGAGCACTTTGATTTTTTAGCATATTTTGATCCCCTGGATCAAGGAAGGTGTGATGAAGAACAATGTATGTGAGAAATTGTTAAAAAGACTTATGAATGGAAGAATTGATAGATATAAGGTGAGATTCAGAACTAGAGGGTTCTTCTCGAAGGAGGGAGAAAACTATGATAACATCTTGTTCCAATAAACCATATATACCTCTATCTGAGCCATTATATTTCTTGCAGTATCTGTGGATTACAGTTTACATCAGTTAGATGTAAAAGATTGGTCTTCCCAATAGATAAATTGAGTAACAAGTATATGTAGAGAAACCTCAAGGTTTTGAGGTATACCAGAAAGAGACCCTTGTATGCAGATGGAAGAAGACCTTGTATGGATTCAAGCAACTTGGTGCAAATCCTCCCATGTACAACATAAGCATGGTGGAAACTTCCTATGACGGAGGAAGTGTATCGAAATGGTTATTCATAAGTCCGATATAATGGATTGAAAATCCATGGAAAACTCTCATGATGACAGATATGAAGAATTTGAGGGACTCTGATCCAATAGACTCATCCCTGTATCAAAAATTGAATGGATTGTTGATGTAGTTGGAGAATACTCGACTGAATATTTTTTTACTTTGAAAATAGTTCCAGGTGGAACCTAGCCATGAGAATTGAATAATTGCAAAGCATACCTTGAAATGTCTTCGTGGGACATTCGAGTTGTGATATACAACTGCATGGATTTATCGATTTAGATTAGGAAGGGAGTGCAGATAACAAAAGAAGTGATTCTTGGATATGTTTCAGTTTGAGATTTGCCATGATATCATGGCTAGCATGAAACAAAAGTATGTTGCACTCAACACAGCAAAAGTAGAATATATTGCAACTTGTGATGCTTGTACGGAAGCAGTGTGGCTCCATAATCCAATTTTTGGATTGTTTGATCGGGTGTTGGATTCAACCATGATATATTGTGATAATCAGAGTTGTGTGAAGCGTTCAGAGAACCCGATGTTCCATGAAAGTTCGAAGCACATTGATATCAAGCATTGTTTTCTACATGATAGAGTCCAGGGGAGAGAAGTGGTTCTCCAGTATATCTCCATAGATCAGAAGATAACAGATATTTTGGTAAATCCTTTGTCAAAGATGAAAAGTTTGTGTACTTAAGGGACAAGTTGGGACTTGTGGAGATGACTTCCTTATTGGAAAAGGAAGTGATTACTCCCAGGTTGGGAGGGAACACCGATATGTTATTGATATATGGACAATAATTTTCCATTTTGGTAAATGCTCCAAGTTGGGCAGTCACTTTCTAATCTAGAAAGTGGTCCAATATTTCTGACAGATGATCATTTTCCAGTTCAGAAAATGGTATAATATATTGTTGATGTACCATAGACAGCAATTTCCTTTGTTGTCAGTGTTGGGGAATGGTCTAGGATAGTCATTCTCCTTGGTATTCACTCTAAGAAGTGGTCAAGCAGAATGATCTACCTCTCCAAGCAGTCATTCTTTCGAAGTTCACAGTTGTGAGCAATTTTGAAGAATGGTTTTATATAGGAGGTTGGTGCAGGACAATCATTTTCATAGGAAATGGTACAGACAGTCATTCCCTAGGGAAGACTCATTCTCTCCAGGTTTCACTATGATTATAGCTGGAAGAATGGCCCATTTATCTTGAATGGTCCAGGTTCAACAATCAGGGGAAGTCATTCCCTAGGGCAGACTCGTTCTCTCCAGGTTGCACTATGACTTGTGTCGGAAGAATGGCCAGATAGGTTGAATGGTCTAGGTTCAAAAATCAAGGGCAATTATTCTTCTATGCTTGGGAAGAATAGTATATATAGGCCATGGCTAATGTTTAAATTTTTGAGGATATATGCTCTTATATATCTCATAGATGTGAGTGGAAGAATGTCCCAGATGACTCAGTTTATATCATGACATTGTTAATGTAGGTTGATATCAGATGATATGATTTTTGTGGAGATTGTATGTCTCTTGACAGTAGTTGTATGCTATTGTAGTGGATGTGATCCACTTGTAGTGATTTTGTATCACTGGTTAGTAGCAATGTGCTACTAGGATTGGTTATGTACCACTAGATAGTGGTTGTATACTACTATGAATAGACACAGTTTTGTTCTATTGGATGGCATTTTTATGATTTCCATGGAGAGTATCTAGTTGGATAGTGATGATGGTGCTCGTGATATCTTGTGTGGCTATGATGATGCTACCGGTTGAATGGATTATTTGTGCTCAATACCATTGTCTTTAATACCTCCCTAGCTAGGAGGGAGTGTTGATATTATGGTAGTTGCGGGAGGTATTAACCTCTACGTGTAACCTTTGACGAGCCTAGAATATTCTAGGAAGGAAGAGAAACCCTAGAAGGTTAGGAAATAACCTTAAAAGACAAGTCGGCTCAAGATAATAATTTATATTAAATTATTATCCTCCACAAGTAGAAGTCAGCCCAGTTAGGTCACTTGGAGGACTATAAATAAGAGTGTGCTAGAACTCATTTGTCACACACACTTACTCACAACTACATAAGGACAAGTGGTGTGCATTATTGGAGGAGAGTTGCAGCTGCTACAGTGGTGACTTGGTCATTGGTTATGGTTGGACTTTCTGCTTGGTTATGTTTTGGACTTTCTACTACGTACGCTAGCTCTGAAGAGAGGTATGCTACCTTGGTTTGCTATTAGTTCTAGGGTTTTCTTCTGGAATTATTTTTTTTGTCAAGGTTAAGGTGCTCGATGGTGGCATTTTTGCCTATATTTAGGTTACAATATTGAAATATTTTCTAGGGTTAAATGAGAACGCCTATTATTCTAACAGATATCACGTGAGGCCTTGCGTGATAGATGCTAAACAACCTACAGGGGTGCCTTGCCGGACACCGGTAGCTTGACCCGTGGGACTCAGCTAAACTAGGGTTTCCTAAAACCCTTCCTTCTTTGAAACTCTAATACTTTTGCACTCCTCTCTTCCTCATATCCGCTTCCTCAAATACACTCTGAAAGACTTACCAAAACATCACTTGAAAGATAGATAAGAATGGAACTTGAGTGTGTAAATATGAGAGGCTTCTTGAGGTGTATTTATACTTTTCTGAGTGACTTATTTTCCTCACAATAGGGTCGACATGTACTTTCTTGATATCTTTGAGGTGCCCGATTGTGAAAAAAAATTGTTTAGGCCTTCAAAATGGCCTCGGAAGTTTAGGAACCGAAAAACCACTAAAAATAGTAAATTGCCAACGAACTATTTTGAGCCAGTTGGAATAGGTGGGTATCCATTGAGATCCTCTTGGATCAATCCTCCATCCTTAGTAATAAATGGTCTCCATTGCGTTGAGTTCCGAGGGGAGAAGGGACATCGTTTGTTGAATCTGAATCCTAGTGAGTTGTTTACCTTGCTGGAGAGGTTTTGATTCTTATCTTGTTGAACGTTGTCACGAAGCTATTGTTGGCGGGGTTGAATCTATTCAACCAACCTGTTGTATCTTGGCTTGACTAGGTAGTGTGTAGGCACCCTTGTAGGTGAAGAAACAATATACTCCTTATCTTCTGCAATCTACTACTATTGGAAACAAAGGTCTTGGGCCAAGGCTACAGTGGTTCCAGTGTCCTTGTATTCACATTTTGAATAGATTGTGAATAAGTTGAATTTTGTAGTATGTGATACTACCTCGCGCCACTGTTTAGGTGGGACAGTAGTCAGAACTACCTATGGTATCCTATAGAGATGACCCCTAGAGTAACAATGACACTTTGAGGTCAAGACTCATAAATAGCATGGTGCTTCCACATATATGGTTGGCCCAAAAGAACATCACAGACATATAGTGGGGAAACATCACATAATACCTCATCCTTGAAGGGTTGGATGTCATATGACAATTGGCACTATTGGTTGACATGAAGATATCATCCCTAGCGAAGCCACCAGATGTTGTATGGTTGTAGGTTTCCCCTTTACCCACATCTTTGAATGAAAAAGGAACTCCCCCTCTTCAGAATATGTTGGTTCTTTTGGTTGAATTTTTGCGGTCGTGACAGTAGCAGTTGGGTCTGTGTTGATGAATATGTCTTCTACCAGTTTTTTCTGAATCATATCATGAATCATGGTTCGGCTCCTTTTCTTTGATATCGACCACCAATCACTGTTTTGAGCTACATTCATCGGTGTTGTGACGGGGGATTTTGTGGAAATCACACCATTTTCTAGTGTCCTTATTCGTCTTTCCATTACCCTTCTTTTCATATGGCTTGGATTGGTTTTTTGATGGCTGGTTGTTAGGGCCATATTTACCATACTTTGGTTGTTGCGGATTTGCAAACTCAAACTCCTGCTTGTTTTAGTGCTTAAATTTATTCTCGATTTTAACAACATATCGATAAGTAGCACCTAGTGATGAGATGTCAAAAAAATCCATTTCAGTTTGGATGTATCTGTGTAGAGCCCCGCGGTATTTCAGAACCAAATGTATCTTAGAGTCTTTGATACCCAGCTTGGTGTGAAAGGTATGGAAGGTATTGGTTAAATCCGACACTATTTGGCCCCTCTCTTGATGCAGTGTGGTCCATCTCATTTACTGGTCATCATAGTTACCAACAAGGTAATATTGTTCCTTGACCACATCCACAAAAAAATACCAAGTGGGCTCAACCCCATATATTCCAACTTCCTCTATGAAACTTTTCTCCCAGTAAGTTTCCCACCAATGTTTGACATAGGGGAGAGACTTAAGGAGTGTGAAGGTGATCTTTTCCCTGTTGGAAAAATTTTGAACAGAGAAATAACCTTCTAGCATATTTAACCATTTTTGTAGGGCATCCGCATATATCTGACCTTCAAATACGGGAATATCAAAATTAACTTATACCTTGAAAGGAGAGGTACTTCCAAAGTGGTCATTTGATGAATCATTTATGTTGTTATCGGCAGGCATTGAAGGATGTGGGAAAAATTCTCCAACATTTATTCCCTCTATCGCATGAGAGCTTGCTTAAGCAACAGATTAATAGAATCTTATCCTTCGTTGCTTTTCTTTTCTTCCAACATGGAGGGTTTCTTGGGCATGCGAGAGCGATTTCCCTTAAGAGAGATAAGGTCGAGACCCAACTTTCTATACTCGGACCTCGTTGGGGACATGCACTGAAAAACGATCAAGAGCATCCTGCTCTTTTACCACTGATCTAAATTATTTTGAGAACAAAATGAGAGCGGATATATAATAAATAAATGTACAGAGACATATCATATATCCAATAATTTAATAGATTTATATCATATATACAACCATAAACATAGAGATACAGTAATATTAAATAAAAAAATTTAACCTTACATGTTAAGAACCACCATGGGTGGGATGGTAGCCAGGTCCTTTCCAATTCACTGCCCACTGGAGGTCCCGGGTTTGACCCCCGTGGACTCCAAAAATAATTTACACCAATCAACGATGGGGTGACATGTGGTGGCCCTTGGCTGTGCCATGTGGCACCTTTCCATTCGCCACCAAATGAAATGTGTTAGTCATTGATTGATCCATGTCAATCTGCCAACTCAGCTTGCCATATCATCACCTTGACACATCACATGTATGGTCCCCTTTCCACATCAACAGTACAATCTACATAGTAATCTTGTACAGACTATGTACAGTCATCATTTTTCTTGTTTGGAAAAGTGGACAGAACGTGATATCTCTTGCATACAATGTTTGTTTGAGCCCGTTAAAGTTGCATTGGGATCGTGAGGATGAGATCTACGCAATGAATTTGTTTTCGAGCAATTCTGGGCACTTTGATTTTTGAGCATATTTTGATCCCCTGGATCACTCCTCCCCATTGGGAAGATTTTGGACCTCCAATATACTACCTTCAGACAATTTGAAGATGAGGGTATAGTTTCCTCACCTTTCCAACCTCAATCCATCTAGATTTTCCTTGATTTGTTCCTTTAAGACCAACATGAAGGTATTCCACATTCCCTCATTTTGAAGTTCTCGTCCTCCTGTCAAGGATTGTATCCTCATGCAATTTTGAAATATATTCTGGCGAGAAGTCATATATGGAAGGAATATGAACATGCTCTCCTTGATCATCAATCAAAGGAGGCTCATACAATCTCAAATTCTCAACATTAACAACTGCATACATTTGCATATGAGGAGGCAAATCCAAACTGAAGGTATCGTTACCAATCTTTTCAAGAATCTTGAAAGGTCCATATCTAATTGGTTTAAGTTTTTAACCTTCTCCTTTAATCTTCTCTTTGCTAATGTAAATCCAAAATTCATCTCCAAATTGGAAATTGTGATCAACACAATTTTTGTCATGTCTTGTCATGTACTTGGCTTGGCTCTTTTCCAACTGTTCTTGTACCATTTGATGCACCAACTGAATTTGTTCAATGAACTTCTTTGCTCTATCAATGTCATAATTACCATCAATAGAAATATCCTTCCCAAAGATAAAATCTAAACGAGATTTTGGCAAATAACCAAAACATGCCTCAAATGGAGATATTTGAGTCAAAGATTGCTTAGCCTGGTTATAAACACGTTGAATGTAGTGTAGATTCCCATCCCAAAGCTTAGGATGTTTGCTACAATAACCATGAAGAAGATGTACTACCGTTTTATTCACCACTTATGTTTGACCATCAATTTGTGGATGACATGTTGTGCTATTTTTCATCTTGGTGTCCATGAGTGCCCATAAGCTTGACCAAAAGTTCCCAATAAAACGTGAATCTCAATCAGAAATAATGGATTTGGGTAACACAAAATGTACCCAAACATGTTGATCCATTTGTTCAGTTGTAACTTGCTTCTTACAAGGCATCAAAATACACATTTTTTCTGAAACGGTCAACCACAACATAAATATAATCATGATTCTTTTTTGACATAGGTAGACTTCCTAGAAATTCCATGGAAATCCTTTCCCAAGGATGAGAAGGAACCGGAAGTGGAGTATACAAACCCAATTTTCTATTGCTAGGCTTACTTGTAGCACATAAAGAACATCCTCTTACATATCTTGAAACACTTTCATTCATTTTAGGCCAATAGAAATACCTTTGCAAATTAGACATTATCTTGCTTACACCAAAGTGGCCAGCAATAAGAGAAGAATGTGCTTCCCTTATGATGTTGACTCTTTCACCATGTGGAATACATAGCTTGCCAAGATGATACAAAAGCTTATAACGCACACGGTAATCCAATTCCTCAATTTGGTTAGAATGACACAAAATTGCATAAACCTCTTTAAAATTGGCATCTAAAGCATATTGTTCGACATGGCTCTCATGCATGGTAGAACTATGCCTAAGAATAATTGAAGCACTAACAATAGGCCTAGAAAGCATATCAGCAAATTTGTTATAAATTCCTTTCTTATACCTGATAACCAAGTGGAATTGTTGTAGAAAACCCATCCATTTGAAGTGCCTTGCTTGTTGTAGCTTTGTTTGTGATTGTAAGTATTGCAATGGTTGATGAGTTGTGTGAATGATAGTTTCTTTTCCCAACAAATAATGTTTCCATTTTTTCACACTTTGCACCAATGCATATTGATCTAAAAATGAAGAAGACTTGTATTCTTGAAAATATTTGCAAGTAAAATTTATGTGTTAAAATGAAAATGGATCAAATTTGCAACACAACTTTGATAGGATTTACTCATTCAATATGCATATAAACAGCAGCAATAACACTGAACAGAAAACACATAACACAGCAAATGATAAAGGAGTTCACCCCTCTCTTAGGCTATAGCTCCTGGTCCAGCTTCCAATGGATCATTTGTATTATTTGCTCAAAGTGCTCAAAAATGTGCTTGGCAATGCTCAAAATTCCAAATAGACTGCTCCAATGGCTTCATAACATCCAAAAACCCCTAGCTGGGCTTTTTCAGCACCTCGTTTGGCCAAAAATTGAAGAAGATAGGCTTCCTGGAAGTCCCCCCTTCAAGCTTGCTATCTCTACATCTACAAAACACACCCTTGTTGGCTCAACCTAACCCACACTCATATTTAAGCGTAAAAACTTGGCACCGGGCGCAACCGCACAATCGGTACAAACTGTCGAACGGTTACGCACTGGCCTTTAACTACCAAGGCTCGTGGGCACATGGTCACCACATGACCACGTGCAATACACAACAGGGATAAGTTCAAACCATATACAAAATCGTAAGGTTAAACCGCGCACATACATGTTGGTCACATGTTATATGTCAAACCGCACGCATTCAAAATGGTTACATATATATTACGGTGGGTTTAATCGCCCATAGCACCGGTCGTATGCAATACATATATATAACCATGGGCCGGGGCTTAGCCCCGGCTCGGTTCACGCCCCAAATCACATTTTTGCAAATTCAAATATATTAAAATGCATACATATGTTAAGTAACACATGTGGGCACGCCAGTTGAGCGGCCTTTCCCAAGGCTTTACCCTACCCGGAGGTCACGGGGTTGACTCCTGCCAAGTGCAAAGATTTTAGTCCAATAAACATGTGACACGTGGAAGCCATTGATTGGGCCACGTGTCGCCATCCCGTTCACTGCCAACAAACCATGTCACATGCCAACTATCTCAATAGTTTCCTGCCACGTGTCATATGGCCTGCCACGTCAGCGTCCGTACGGACTGTACAGTCAGCATCCCTTTTTTTTGCATGTTTGTCATTTTGAACAGAACGTGATATCTCTCGCTCCCGACGTCTGTTTGAACCCAAATGAGTTGCGTTGGGTTCGTAACAACGAGGCCTACGCTCTCATTCGATTTGAAGCGATTCTGAACACTTTGAATTTTTGAGCAAAATTTGATCCCCTGGATCACACCTCCCCATTGGAAAGCTTTTGGACCTTCAAAATACTATTTTCAGTCCATTTGAAGATGAGGGTATAGTTCCCTCACTCTTCCAACCTCAATCCACTTGGCTTTGCTTGGATTCATACCTTTAAGACCAACTCGAAGATACTCCACATTTCCTCGTTTTGAAGTTTGCATTCTCCTGTCAAGGATGGTGTCTTCATGCAGTTATGTAAGATATTCTGGGGAAAAATCATCTATAGAAGGAATCTGAACATTCTCTCCTTGATCATCAATCAACGGAGGCTCATACAATTTCAAATTCTCAACATTAACAACTGCATACATTTGCATATAAGGAGGCAAATCTAAACGGAAGGCATTGTTACCAATCTTGTCGATAATCTTGAAAGGACCATATCGAATTGGTTT
>SNQJ01S0010955.1:48996-69660 GCA_010110895.2 Picea sitchensis
TGATGAGTCATAGTTGATGAGTAGTTGAAACATGATTGGTACATACTTGGTACATGGTTGGATGCACTTTTTTATGGTACAGGTTGATTACAGGTTGTTTGGTACAGGTTGGTGCATGGTTGATTCACTTGTTTATGGTACAGGTTGACTACAAGTTGAGGTACAGGTTGATGCATGGTTGATGCATGGTTCAGATTTATTGGTACAAGTTTTCAATGGTATATCTCACAGTGATAGTGTGGCAGTGATTCCATCATTCTAATTTAATTCAGGGTGGCAAGACAGGGCAAGGACAGGTGGTTGTAACCACCTTCCGGTTGTAGCCAGAGAACATAGGGGGTTGTAGCCTCCTTCTAGTTGTAGCCAGAGAATTGGGGAGTTGGAGCTTCCCTCAGGTTGGAGCCTCCTTCCAGTTGCAACTGGAAAACAAAGGAGGTCGGTGCTTCCAATGAATGTAATTCTTCAAGACATATAAGAAAAAGCATTATGTGGTTTTCTCTCGATTTGGTTTTCCACATAAACCCCTGGTGTATTGTGTATGTGTGTGATTGTTTATTTCTTACTGCTCATTATTGGATAATAATTCTACATTGATATAACACTTGAAGAAAAAGGATTATAATTACGCTATTACTAATTCACCCCCCCCCCCCTCTTAGTAATCCAACACATAATACCTCATACTTGAAGGGTTGGATGTCATATGAAAATAGGCACTATTGGTTGACACGAAGATCTCATCCCTATCGAAGCCACTCGATGTTGTATGGTTGTAGGTTTCCCCTTCACCCACATCTGTGAATGAAAAAGGCGCTCCCCCTCTTCAGAATCTGTTGGTTCTTTTGGTTGAATTGTCGCGATCGTGACAGTAGAAGTTGGGTCTACGTTGATGATCTGTCTTCTACCAGTTTTTTCTGAATCATATCATGAATCAGGATTCGGCTCTTTATCTTTGATCTCGGACACCAATGATTGTTTTGAGCTACATTCATCGTTATTGTGACAGGGGATTTTGTGGAAATCACACCATTTTCTAGTGTCCTTCTTTGTCCTTCCATTACCCTTATTTTCCTATGGCTTGGAATGGTTTTTTGAAGGTTGGTTGTTAGGGTTGTCTTTACCATACTTTGGTTGTTGCGGATTTGCAAACTCGAACTCTGCTTGTTTTGGTGCTTAAATTTCTTCTCGATTTTAACAACATATTGCTAAGTAGCACCCAGTGATGAGATGTCAAAAAAATCCATTTCATTTTGGATGTATCTGTGTAGATCCCCATGGTATTTCAGAACCAAATGTCTCTCAGAGTCTTTGATACCTAGATTGGTGCGAAAGGTATGGAAGGTATTGGTGAAATCCAGCATTGTTTGGCCCCTCTCTTGAAGCAGTGTGGTCCATCTCATTTACTGGTCGTCATAGTTACCAACAAGGTAATATTGTTCCTTGACCATGTCCACACAAAAAAACCCAAGTGGGCTCAGCCCCATATATTCCAAATTCCTCTGTGAAACTTTTCTCCCAGTAAGTTTCCCACCAATGTTTGACATAGGGGAGAGACTTAAGGAGTGTGAAGGTGATCTTTTCCCTTTCGGAAAAATTGTGAACAGAGAAATAACCTTCTAGCAGATTTAACCATTTTTCTAGGGCATCTACATCTATGTGACCTTCAAATATGGGAATATAAAAATCAACTTGTACCTTGAAAGGAGAGGTACTTCCAAAGTGGTTATTTCATGAATACGTGTCTGATGTTATCGGCAGGCGTTGAAGGATGTGGGAGAAATTCTCCATCATTTTGTCCCTCTGTCGCATGAGAGCTTGCTTAAGCAACAGATTAATAGAATCTTATGCTTTGTCACTTTTCTTTTCTTCCACCATGGAGGGTTTCTTGGGAATGTGAGAGTAATCAAGAGAGATAAGGTCGAGACCGACCTTTCTATACTCGAACCTCGTCGGGGACATGCACTAAAAAATGATCAAGAGCATCCTGCTCTTTTACCACTAATCTGAATTATTTTGAGAACAAAATGAGAGCAGAGATATAATAAATAAATGTACAGAGATATATCATATATCCAATAATTTAACAGAGATATATCATAGATACAACCATAAACACAGAGATACAGTAATACACAATTTCTATTAATGAGCGAAATGTACAAAATTGTAGAAATACAGAGTGAAAGACTCGTTAGAATGGAGGCAGCTTATCTCTAAGAAGAGATGTGATGGATACTCACATTCGCAAGAAGATGAAAATCCAACAGTTTTGTGGACCCTGTTTTCTATAGTTTGGTGTATCAACTTCCCAAGGGCGTAATGTTGGCATACGATCTTCGCTTAGGGAGAACGATAGCTTATTGGAAAGGTATCGATGAGGAGATTTATTTTTAGGGCTCAATCAGAGCCTTTCATAAACATTAAGGTTCCCTATTGTGAAAAAAAATTGTTTAGGCCTTCAAAATGGCCCCAGAAGTTTAGGAACCGAAAAACTGTTAAAAATAGTAAATTGCCAACGAACTATTTTGAGCCAGTTGGAATAGGTGGGTGGCCACTAAGATCCTCCTGGATCATCTAACTCCCTGATTTCTCTAGCACCAACCGAAAGGAGGCTACAACCATATTACGAAGAAAATCTCTCTATGGCATGGGGTAAACCACAACAGACGGAATGACTGCAGAGATCAACTATAATCCCAAGTATGCTATATAAATGAAAATGATAACAAGACAAGATCAAGATCCTACCTCGTTCGGACATTCTATGAATACCACCATTGAGCATGCAACTCAAAGCTTTATACCTGCAACTTGTTCTCAACAACTAAGATACGCAAGAATATGGTGATAATATATAATGTTAGCATATAAAATAGCATAATCCATTAACATACATGACAAATACACCCACGCAATAATAATTCAAATATTTGCAAGATATCAATTGGACGAGAAAAGATTATTTCTATTAAAAATGTTCAACAAAAGTGTATAAGTGACAAACTTTTGTGTCGGCACATCTCGGGACCGAGAAGCTAAGTCCCTTCCAGTTGGGCCTCCACCACTTCAATCCTCCACCAAAGTAAATCTCTTATATAGGAGACAATGAGGTTCTCCATCAAAGAAGGAAGATCTTGGGGGCTGAAAAATGAGTTCATACTTTAAACGATAAAGGGATGCAGAGTCAATGTGAAGTGAAAATTTCTCCAGAGTATCTTTTCTCTCAAAATTTGAATTCTCTTCTTCTTTGCGGCTTGGATATGGCTCAATTTATAGCCTTCAAGTGGAACCAAAGGGCCGAGTCAGAATTTTTCTAGTATATGGAAGGTCAAGGATCATGGATCTCATGACATGACATGGAAAACCAACACAATTTTTAATTTTTAGCACCAAACCCGATGTATGCGACCTGTAGTGGTGCAACCTACGTATACACATGTTGTCTAATTGGTAGGGTGTGTATATGTGGAAAAATATGATTTTTTGGCTCAGGGAAGTACAATATGGGACTTCAAATCTGCATAGGGAAATAGAAAGGCCATCCAAGCAAGTTTCATGGGGTGAGGAAAAATTTCTATAACAGATGCCCCCTAATGTGTGAGGTCATAGGAGTATCTGTGATGGCCAAAATACATTATAATTGCCAGAAGTGGAGTAATGGAGACTCAGCTGGAAGTGCTAGTTGCTCATGAGAATATTACAATCCATAATGACTTTGTACACATGGCTTCCAATTTGAATTACACTACAAATCCATGTGGAAATATACCAAATAGTTTTTCATGGCCACGAATAGGAAATACAAAGTAGACACATGCCATAGGCTGTCATAGTCACGAACAAGGCTCAGTTGAAACCAGTCTCAAAATCAATCTGAAGAAATATGTATACAATGGAGTACAATCTAATCTCCCATGATCACTGAAGTCATATACGTACTAGTCCAATGAAAGACAGTAACAGAATAGGAATGTTCCTATTGTAAGTTGAATGTCTTCTACACTATCTGCCAAAGGTGCAAGTCTACATTATGTGAATAGAGGATTTGATGTCGAACACAATGAGACTTTGTTTGATTACCAGTCATTAAGGTATATCGTTAACAAACATGAGACAACCTATCGATAATGAAAGTAGGTATCAAGGCACCGAGTACATTCTTACAAGTGTGAATAAAGGTGTTGAGGTCAAACACTTGAAGAATCCATCGATCAGGGGACATTGATGTATTCCCAACTGTCAATGGTGGGAGAACCTGCCACTGATGACTGCAATCCTCTAGGTACTCATAGGACTCTAGGTCTCATTTCAAGAATAAATGAGCTGAAGTTGATGGAAGGAGACCCGCTGAAAGGAGAGCATTAAGGCATCTCCCTTCAGTTAGCACGAGGTACAAAGCAATAGCTTGATGATTTGGAGGAAATTAGACGAAGAATATGTTCATGAACCAATGAAGTTGTGTGTCTTTCACATGCACCAGATGCAAGTAGTGCACAAAAAAGACCCTCTGAATAGTATCCAATAAGGAAAATTTCCGACAAAGGTGAGGAAACCACCGATAAGGCTAATGGAATCCAAGACATTGCATGAATCCCAATGTGTGAATATATTTATTTCCATCGAACACAAGGGAAACCCCCCAGTCAACGACCAATGAGGAGATGTTGATTGTTGGGTTCAAGGTTACCTACCCATAATGAAAGTAGGACCAGGGTGCATGGTAGGACTCTAGCTTCATGTGACTCTCAGACACACTGAGGGTATGGTCGACATGAAAAGTCAAGAGTTCTGAGAAATGGTTGACACAGGCTTATAGACTTCCTTTGAACAAGAGCATGAGACATATGGAGGACTCAAGAAGCATAGACTTGATGATGAAAATTTGTGATGCAAGAGGCATCAATCAAACTCTCCATAGGTAATGGAAGAATAACCAATTGGAGGAGTAAACTCTAAGTAATGAGCTCAGCTTCCTAAGGTCATGTTATACCCAAACTTTAGATGACAATGGACTCAAAATTTTGTGCTCTGCTCAAAGGCAACACGATTGTTGCCAATATGAGATAATATTATTTTCTCGCCCGTCTTTTTTTTGTTTTGTCATAGGCAAATAAATGTTATGATACAAGAGAGGAAATGAGTTTCGCAAGTAAGAAACTAGCTCCAAATAGTGGAACATACCTATGCTCAATGCAAGGGAGTGCATGTGGGGCATGGACACTCCGGGGAATTGTTCCTCTTAGGATATAGGGTTTCAAGCTACAAAGGATATAAACAAGGCTTTGCTTGGATAGTGATGAAAATTGTTGAGGTAAGAGGATTATAACGAGAAAGAGGGAACCGGAAATATGCTCAATATTAAAAGCAAGAGGATGGAATGCAGTTACAACTTAACTCCAAAGAATGTCCTTTTTCGTAAATTTAGTCCCCTAGGCCTCAAAAAGTATAAAAAAATACCTAGGAGAACTCTTCTAGCCAATGTTGACTAGAGTGTTCCTTTTTCGAAATTGTTCTACTTGGTCCAAAAAAGGGTTAAACTTACACCAAATAGACGTCCTTTCAAATCCGTTTAACGAGTGTGAAAGAGACAAGTTCACTCAGAAATATTTTCTCTTTTGAGAGAGTCAGAAAATATCTTAAACAAGACTCGTTGATGTTATTCTAAGAAACATATAATGGGGGAGGCTAGGGCTCCCGTGCAGGACTTCTGTCAAAAATCAGCAACTCATAGGTAGCTAACACAATCTTGGGAGAACCCAAAACTTTCCAAGCCAAGGAGGATAAAATACTTGCAGAGGATCCTTCATATATAATATATCAAAGAATGCCCCTTATCTGGAAGGGTGCAGAAGAAGGAAGGTGAGGCTCTACAAGATCATTCCAATCAAATGAAACCATCCTAGGACTTGGAGGGAGCATACTCGGAGAGAGTGGAATGTTCCCTTGTTCAGAAGGTACAGAACTAGAAATGCTAAGGACATGGTCGAAAGATGTATCACCCTCCAAAAGAAGAGTGGGATTGACCAAGGATTGCATTGGAAATGTCACTTCCTTAGACTTGTCACTCTCCAAGAGAAGAGTGGGATCAACCGAGGATTGCATTGGCATGACCACTTTCTAAACCATTGGTTAAATAGGATGTGAAACAACATGGTCAAGAGATGCATCACTCCCCAAAATAGGAGTGGTTTCAGTCGAAGATTGCATTGACACAATCGTTGGTTTAATAGGATGCGAGACAACATGGTCAAGAGACACATCACCCCCAAAAAGAAGAGTGGTGTTAGCCGATGGTTGCCTCGGTACAACCATTGTATCAACCAAATAATGATTAGAATTTTGGGAAACCAAAGACGACTCAGGACCCGAAGGGCACCCAAACAAGGACCACACTTTTCGTACCATGGTAGTAGCAGGGCACAAGTGAGTTAGATGATATCCTTTACAAAGCCTGCAAAGTAACTTGAGATTACGTCCTATACGTCGAGGCTTCTCAGTCGTATGAATGCCCCCAACATGACTTGTAGTGGCTAGTGACATTCTCCCAGCATGACTTGCAGAGGCTAGTAGCAGATCACCAACATGACTTGCACAGGTTGGTGATGAATACCCAACATGACTATCGTAGGTTGGTGATGAATGTGTAATATGAATAGCAGTGACTAGAGTTTTGCTTCCAGCATGACATGCATCGGTTGGTTGTTTGTATTCAACATGACTTGCAGAGGTTGTTGACCTATCTCCAATATGACTAGCAAAGGTTGGTGATATAATGCATGTATGACTTGCAGTGACTGGACTTGTGTTTCCTGCATGAATTGCAGCGGCTGTTTGCAGCATCTAAGACCAAGGTCCCAAGAAAGACCGATTTTGAGAGATTGCAAGCCAGGAAGGGTTCTAGTATACACCATGGCCTTGTCCGGCAGGATGGTATCCTCCTCCAAACTGATTCATAAAGGCTTGTAAGAGAATCATCACCGAGGAAGTTGCTTGTGAAGAGAAAGTGACATGACAAGGGTCACTGAGGTGACGATATATGTTGCCTCCAGACGAAGGAACTTCGTGAAGGGGGTTTCCCATACTATAAAACTGACTCCCCTTTAATGAAACACCAGAGGACATAAGGAGGTTTTCCATGAGAAAAGAGTTCGTAATAACCGATATAGCAGAAGAAGGATAGATGGATGGGATGTAATAAGTATAAGGACTACCCATTTGAGCACTCGATCCTGGAAAATCGAAGCTAGGATTGGGTTTGGAGGAAGGAGGATTCCAACCTCCTATCATAAGAGTTGGTTGAGGGATATGACTCCCACCAAATGAAAAATGGAGAATAAGGAGGCATCATGCCCCCAAACCCAAAACTAGGATTGACATAAGACGATGAGACAGAGGATGGCGAGTGCAAAGACATGTCTAGCATACCTAAATAAAAAGGATTTGAGGCCCAAGGTATTGGCTGAGTATCATGATTCGACGTACCACTCATAACTACAAAAGGATTTGTCTTCATGCAATGAGAAAATACCATGGGATGGGTAGCGCTAACTGAGGGAGTCACAGTGGCTCAACTAACCATATCAATGAAAACTCACAATGCAATACAAAATCCTAAGGCCAACTAATAATCAGAGAGCACACCAAAATAAAGCAACAAGGCCAAATGCACACAAACAAGATATAGTAGCTGAAAAGGTGGCTCCATCACTAGAGAAGGTGTGTCTCGCCCAAGAGGGGCCTGAGACTCCCTTCAAAAGATTGGAGGTATCATAATCATTTATAAGGTCCCTCGTGGGATTAACAGCATAGTCGATCAGATCCACCTAGAGAGGTAATCCTCCATAAAGGTTGTGTGATGTCTGACCCTTATCTGACTCAGGGTATGATCCAAAATGGATCTAGGAACCAAAATGGGTCCAGGAAGGCCTAAAAATAAAAGTTCTCAGAATCACTTCAACATGTACGTGTGCATAGGTCTCATCGTTACAAACCCAACGCAACTTGAATGGGCTCAAACGGACATTTTATGAGCAATATATCGCATTTTGTTCATTTTTCCAAACAGGCAAAATTTTCCTGACTGTACAGTCCGTACAGTGTTGACATGGCAGTTGATCGTACAGTCCATACCGTTCTGATGTGGAATCTGACCATACAGTTCATATGGCCATACAGGTGATGTGGTAGTGAGTTGGCACGCTGACAGGGCAGACACGTTGGCTGACAGGTGGGAAAATTGGATGTTGACACATGGCATATTTGTGGGAAAATATTATGGTGCCACGTGGCCCAGTCTTGGGCTACCACGTGGCACCCCTCCGTTTCTTGTTGTGGAAAACTATTATGTGACTCCATGGGAGTCAAACCCGTGACCTCTAGTCTGAGCGGATAGTCTTGGCAGGGACGGGCTACCAGCCCGCCCACTTTGTTGCTTAATATTATATGTTCAAATCAAATATTTGAAGTGAAAGGTGTAAGTGGATGGTGGAGTTAAGGGTTGGGGCTTAGACATAGCCCCCTGGTTCAAACTACCACATGACCTTACCACAGGACCACTCTCTTATGCCATGGCGCGGATATTTGTTTGGTCTAGCCCTAGTGCACACCCATATGATTGAACCATATGACCCGGACCTTTAGCGTGGATATGTGGGGATAGTGCCCAGTCGATCGGGCTAGCCCATCGACCAAGGCGCGTGACCAGGGAGATATGACCAAGGGCCAAGCTAGCTACAAGCACGTGGGTAACTAGGGTGGCGGCCATATGGCCATGCCACATGAACAGGGCCCGAGATCGGGGGGCTAAGGACCAACACCATCCAGCCCGTGGACACTTGGACAGTGCGCATATGACTAGGGGTCGGACAGAGGGGGATGCACCAAATATTTTAGCCCAAAAGTGGGTTTTTAAACCATATATTATGATTTTATTTGACTTTTCAGCCAGTTTTGGGAAATTTTGGCCATTATTGGAGGATCTAGAGCTCTTTTTGAGGCCAAATCTTGGGGGGAAGTTGGGAGTTTGTTGCCAACTTCAAGCCTATAAAAACTAGAGGTTCTTGGAAGCATAAGAGGATGTTCATAAGAGGAGAAATGTTGAATAATTGTAAATCCAAAGCCATTTTTATGCAGGGAAGCCATTGAGGAGAGAAACTTTGTGGGCCATTTCTGGGAGCTTTGTTCATCCATTTTCAACGTCGTCAGTTGTGTTGGGTTCTTGACATCTAGGAGAACATAACAATATTAGTTTGTAATCCATTTGAAACTATTATGATGTACTTTTGAATCTTTGAAGATAAATAAGAAAGCCTCACCCACTGAGACAAAGGCCCAGAGATGTAGGCAATATTTCCGAACTCCATTAACAACTTTTTTTGTTATGGTTTGTTGATTCTTGTTATTAAGTTGTTAACCGTTGTGGAAAAATATTATCTGACTCCATGGGAGTCGAACCCCTGACCTTTGGTCCGGGCGGATAGTCTTAGCAGGGTCGGGCTACCAGCCTGCCCACTTTGTTGCTTAATACTCTATGTTCAAATCAAATATTTGAAGTGAAAGGTGTAAGCGGATGGTGGAGTTAAGGGTTGGGGCTTATCCCTAGCCCCCCGATGCAAAATACCACATGACCTTGCCATGGGACCACACTCTTATGTGATGGCACGGATATTTGTTTGGTGTAGCCCTGACGCACACCCATATGAGTGAAGCATATGACTCGGACCTTTAGCACGGATATGTGGGGATAACGCTCGGTCGGTCGAGCTAGCCCACCAACCAAGGCATGTGACTAGGCAACTATGACCAAGGGCCAAGATAGTTGCAGGTGCATGGGTAACTAGGGTGGCGGCCATATGGCCAAGCCACATGACCAAGGACCGAGATCGGGGGGCTAAGGACCAGCACCAGCCAGCTCGTGGACACTTGGATAGTGCGCATATGACCAGGTGTTGGACAGAGGGGGCTGCGCCCAATATTTTATCCCAAAAGTGGGTTTTTAAACCATATATTATGATTTTATTTTATTTTTCAGCCAGTTTTGGGAGATTTTTGCAATTATTGGAGGATATGGAGCTCTTTTTGAGGCCAAATATTGGGGGGAAGTTGGGATTTTGTTGCCAAATTCAAGCTTATATAAACTAGATATTTTTGACAACCTAAGAGGAGGTTCATAAGAGGATAAATTTTGAAGAATTGTAAATCCAAAGCCATTTTTATGCAGGGAAGCCATTGAGGAGAGCAACTTTGCGGGCCATTTCTAGGAGCTTTGTTCATCCGTTTTTAGTGTCATCAGTTGTGTTGGGTTCTTGAGATCTAGAAGAACACATCCAGATCAGTTTGTAATCCATTTGACACTGTTATGATTTACTTTTGAAGCTTTGAAGAGAAATAATAAAGCCTCACCCACTGAGACAAAGGCCCGAAGACGTAGGCGATATTTCCTCTGTTAACAACTTTTGTTGTTATGGTTTTCTGATTCTTGTGCGTATTTACAGATATGTATATATTCTTATGTTTGTCATGTTACATCATTAATTCTTCCTATTTCATCAATTTATTAAATGGTTAATGAACTCATGTTTCAAAACTCAACCATAGTCTTTAAAAGATCTTTTTTGATCAGGGTACCTGCAGAATAACCCCTGGAAGTAACCTATGTGGCTACATATATCAAGAAACTAGAGCCACCATGATATAACCAATGTGCAGGTGAATAGTCATAAGTCAGGTCCACCATATGGGCAAGGTAACAAAGCCCGAAATCTTGAAAGCATTGCCTCTCACGGAGGTAAAGGTACTAGAAAGACCCCAAAATATGAATAGATCCCTAGAAATATCTCTTACGCTAAGAAGGTATTAGAGGGATATCTTTGCAACCAACTTCGCGCGACCTCGTGCTTTACTCCGGTGTGAGCAGAGCATCCTGACGTCACTAATTACACAATGGATTTCACCACTCCCTAGTCAGACACATATGTTTAGTTTAATAGCCTTGGAGAAGTTTACTCACAAAATCCTATTCCAAGGCCCTATATCATATGCTTGTTTGTGTACTCTGAAAAAAAAAAACGTTTCTAATCAATTTTAGTTAATCAACGTTACTTTTCATGGATTTTGTTTACTCAAGAGATGTGCTCGTGAAATTGATGATATTATGACTCAGCATATCAAAGAAATGAATATGAACATAGTGCTAAGTCCTAATCTTAAATTCTCAAAAGATGGTAAGCTTTTAAAATGCAACTTTCAATGTAACTTCTACAATTTCAATAAAATGCAATATTTCCACATGCATCAAGATCAATACTAAGTACCCAAAAGAGAAAATGCCATAATGAAAAATGAGCTAAAAAAATTGTATTTTTGATATAAAGAAACGAAAATGCAAGGACTAAATAGCAGCTTCACACACAGACCCTACTGCAAGAAAAAAGAGACAAGCCAAGCAGGATACCAGGAAGCAAACACTCAGACCAAGATGCAAGGACAACCAATGAAAATTATGATAAGAAATAATATCTCCCAAAAATTCAACAATAATAAGGTTTCCTATCACTCTGCAAACACTCAACAGTTAGGACAGAGACCCAAGAAGACTCAACAACCAACCAAACTCACCCAGCAAACACCAAACTCAGCGAGTAAGCCAAAAAAATTGTGTACGTGATTGTTTGAGCAAAACTCATGTATGTATGCGCCCTATAGAAGGACAGTTCGTGTATGTATGTGTATGTCAAGGGAAAACCCATGTATATGAAGTAAAACACTACCAGGGCAAGGATTAGGCCAAGAAACTCAGATGAAAAGTAAAAATAGGTTTTCAAGCAATCGGGTGACAAGGAAACTCGGGCTAATAGAGAGAAATTCAAGGAGAAAAACACTCCAAACCCCAAAACAGAAGATCATCTCCCCAGTATGGTCGCCAATTATGTTACGAGGAAAATCTCTTTATGGCATGGGGTAAACCACAACATATGGAATGACTATAGAAATCAACTCTAATCCCAAGTATGCTATATAAAAAAAATGCTAACAATACAAGATCAAGAGCCTACCTCATCCGGACGTTCGATGAAAACCACCATTGAGCATGCAACTCAAAGATTTATGCCTGCAACATGTCCTCAACAACCAATATACACAAGCATATGGTGATAATATATAATGTTAGCATATAAAATAGCATAATCCATTAACATACATGACAAATACGCCCATGGAATAATAATTCAAATATTTGCAAGATATCAATTGGACGAGGAAAGAGTATTTCTATTAAAAATCATCAACATAAGTGTAGAAGTGACAAAATTATGTGTTGGCACATCTCGAAACCGATAAACTAAGCCCTTTTCAGTTGGGCCTCCACCACTTCAATCCTCTGCCAAAGGCAAGCTCATATAAATGAGACAATGAGGTTCTCCATAAAAGAAGGAAGAGCTTGGGGGTTGAACAATGAGTTCAGACTTTAAAGGATAAAGGGATGCAGACTCAAAGTGAAGTGAAAATTTCTCTAGAGTATATTTTCTCTCAAAAGTTGAATTCTCTTCTTCTCCACAGCTTGGATATGGCTCAATTTATAGCCTTCAAGTGGAACTGAAGGGACGAGTCGGAATGTTTCTAGTATATGTAAGGTCAAGGATCATGTATCTCATGACGTGACATGGAAACCCGACATAATTTTTAATTTTGAGCACCAAATCAGATGTACGTAGGTTGTAGTGGTGCAACCCGCGTATACTCATGTTGTCTAACTGGTAGGGCACGTATATGTGGAAAAAAATTATTTTTTGGCTCTGGAAGTACAAAAGGGGACTTAAAGTCTGCATAGGGAAATGGAAAGGCCATTCAAGCAAGTTGCATGGGGTGAGGAAAAATTTTCTATAACAAACCCCCTTTCCTTTCCCCGTCCTACCGCCCTGAAATATAAGTGTAGACTCATTGTCACTACCATTGATCAACCTATAAATTCCATTGTCACTAATTCATCAACATGTCACTCTCACTACCACTGTCATTGTCACTATCAATTTCATTGTCATTGTATTAACCTCTACTTGTAACCTTTGACTAGTCTAGAATATTTCAAGAAGCAAGAGAAACCCTAGAAGGTTAGGAAATAACCTTAGAAGACAAGTGGGCTCAAGATAATAATTTATATTAAATTATTATCCTCCAGAAGTAGAATTCAGCCCAGTTAGGTCACTTGGAGGACTATAAATAAGAGGGCGTTGGAGCTCATTTGTCACACACACTCTCACAACTGCATAAGCACAAGTGGTGTGCATGACTGGAGGAGAGTTGTAGTTGTTGTAGTGTTGACTTGGTGTTTGGTTATGGTTGGACTTTCTGCTAGGTATGTTAGCTCTGAAGAGAAGTACGCTACCTTGGTTGGCTATTGGTTCTAGGGTTTGCTTCTGAAATTATTTTTTCTATCAAGTTTAAGGTGCTAAGGGTGGAATTTGTGTCTATGGTTGGGTGACAATATTGAGATATTTTCTACGGTGAAATGAGCACACATGTTATTCTAATAGGTTATGGGCTCACATTATCTTCGGATAGTCTAACGACTGGAAGGTAGATTGTGAGGATTTGTTGGCAATTTGGTTGTCATTGATGTCAACCTTGATAGATAGGTGAAGCATCATTGATTGATTGGTTTGAGAAGCATTATAAATATTGGACATAATGTTATGAAGGTGACTTGAATGTCAAGCATTGTCAATATTGGACATAATGTTATGAAGGTGACTTGAATGTCACTAGAAGGATAATATTGACTAAATATATTGTATGAACTTGATGCACTCATCCTAGTGGCAATATCATCTATGGTGGAATGTGTTATTAATATCCATGCACAAAATAAGAAATTGTCTAGACAAAAAGGGTAAATGGAGAATCCAATATGGAGCCATACAAGTCACAGATTCAAGAAGTTCAGTATAAAAGTCTTAGCAAGAAAATTTTCGACCAATCAAGCCTTAAGTCAAGTCGGAAACAATTGTCTCGATCAATCAAACCTTAAGTCGAGTCAAAACAATTAAATGGGTCAAGTCGAATAACTAAATGCAAGGAGAAAGGATCAAAATCGAGTGTTTCAATAAAATGTAGTAGATATCAAGAAGTTTACTATAAACGTCTCAACAAGAAAAGTTTCGACCAGTCGAGCCTTAAGTCGAGTCAGAAACAATTGTCTCAACCATTAAAACCTTAAGTCGAGTCGAAACAATTAAATGGATCAATTCAAATAACTAAATGCAAGGATAAAGGATCAAAATCGAATTTTTCAATAAAATGTAGTAGATATCAAGAAGTCTGGTATAAACATCTTAGCAAGAAGTTGAAGAAGTTGAAATTGAAAAATTTGAAGTTCGAAGTCAAACAAAATGCAGTAGATATCAAGAAGTCTAGTATAAACATGTCAGCAAGAAGTAGAAGAAGTCGAAAATCGGTCCGAGTAGAAGTCGAAGTCAAAGGAAAATCAAGTCAGGAAATACAAGTCAGCCAAAACAAGTCGAGACGACCAAAGTCGAATTACACAAATTGGTTTTATTAAAAATCGAATCATTCCAAGTAGAAGTGAAGTAAATCACCTTGAAGGTCAAAGTAAAAGAAAATTTTGTTGGGAAATACAAGTTGGCCAAATAAAGTTGGGATGACCAAAGTTGAATTACTCAACTTGGTTTTATTCTTAGTCGAGTGGGTCCAAGAAATAAGTAAACTAAATTTCCCCAAAGGTAGAAGTCGAAGTAAACTTAAATCAAGTCAGGTCAAGGCTGAAGCAAGTTGGGTCAATCGGAATTGACTTACTCAAGTTGAATTTCTTCTAGTTGAGTCGACCAAAAGATGTTTGTCAGTAGAATAAGGAAGACAATAAGAAAAAGGGTGATACCAAATCGAATCTTTAGTGACTAGAAGCTAAGAGGGAACTGATTTTAATATCCACCATCAAGTAAAATGTTTACAATTTAAGTTTAAATATTCACCAACAAATGAGATATGTGGAGGTTGATTTAAACATTCATGAAAAGTTAAAATGTATTGATTTTGATCTGGCATCCGACGATGAAAGGAAAATCTAGGCAAGTGTCTTTCAAAGAACCACCTATATCGGCCACCTCGCACATGTTTTGCATAAACCTCCTGGGTTTTGGATAATTGGGCATGTTCTGCACAAAACCCATGTTGTAGAATTGTAAAAATCATTTCCATAACTCCAGAATATTCGTACGAAATCAATGTCTAATTTTGTATATGAAAATCAATTAATCATTTGTGTTAATTAATGAAGGGGTGCAATGTTTCATTCCAAAAGGACACATTGTTTAAAAGTGGCACCCCTTGGAGGACTATATAGGAAAAGGAATACAAAGGGAAGAAGGTTTTCTTGGTGGATATATATATATAATGGATTGAATGAAAGTTCATTCTATCATGTTGGTGCATGTTTACAAGTTGAGTCTTGTCATGAGGATTGGACTCCTCACATCTCAGTTGGATCTGAGATCAACAAGTTGGGTCTTGTTATGAGGGTTGGATTCATTATTTCTCAGTTGTATCTGAGAAGTACAAGTTGGGTCTTGTATCAAAGAGTTGGATCTTTCATATTTAGTTAAAGTTGAAGATATTAAAGGATTGATTTTATATGTATTCATTCAAGATAAATAAATAAAAGAATGATATTTTATCTACTTCATACAATTTGTGTTATACATGTTTATGAATAATTAATTGAAATGCATATATATTATTCAGTTAATTTAGTTAATCTATGAAAGTGTGAAAAGTAGCCAAAAGTTTCAGACATTGATTCACCCCCCCTCTCAGTGTCAGTGTGTGTTTTCAACAAGATTTTCTCAATTGCAATCAAATTTTTGTTGCAGCAATGAAACCCTAACCCTCGTGTTAAGGAACCTAAAGTGAAGCGCTTAACCTAATTCCCAGATAACCTAGTGCGCCCTAACCTAGCGCACCTCCTCGTACTCTCATCAAGCCAAGGCATCAAGTTTGAGTTTTTTGTCAAAGTTAAAGGTTGACCAAGTCAAAGTCAAATGTTGACCAAATCAAAGTCAAAGGTTGACCAAGTCAAATCATTCATGACTTATTCTATGAAGTCAGAAAACAAGTTAGAAGGGGCTTCTAACTTCAAAGCATGGAAGACAAAGATTGACTTCATCCTTGCCAAGAAGAAAGTGTTGGATATCGTGAAATGGAAGATCATGGAACCATAGTTTGAAGCAGGAAAAGAGAAGGAACCTCATAACATTGCAGTTATGGAGAAGTTTAAGGACAATGACACCAATGTTATGAGTATAATAGTGGAATTTGTAAAGGACCATTTGATACCCTACATTTCTCATCTTGACTCATCTAAGAAGATGTATGATGCCCTAAATAACCTCTTCTCAGTCAGAAATATTGGACAAGTAATGAGTCTAAAGAATGAGCTATGTGATCTAAAAATGAATTATGATGACACCATAACATCATACTTTGTAATAATCTCTCAGTTAAGAGATCAACTACAAGTTATTGAGGAAATCATTTCAGAAAAGGAACTAGTAAATATAATACTTAATGGCCTTCCCAAGACATGGGATGCATTTGTCGCAAGCATGAACACAAGAATGGAGTATCCCACATTTGAATAACTTTGGACTTGTTGTTCAAAAGAAGAATCAAGGATTAGTGCAAAATATAAATTCCAAAAGAAATATGATGATCAAGCCTACACAACAAAGTTTAAGAAATTCAGGAATAAGAAGAAGTTTGGCTCAAGGAAGAAACCAAATCAAGAAAAGGATATGTCAAAAATACAATGCTTCAACTGTTGAAAATATGGTCACTACAAGAACTAGTGTCATGAGTTAAAGAAAAGGAAGGAAACACACGAAGCAACGGTTTCCAAAGAAAAGGAACCCTCAAATAAAGTCAAGCAGGATGAAGCAGACTTTTTCTTCTAGTCAAGGTAACAATATTCTTTTGTAACCTAGTCTGTGTACATACCATGTTTACATAGTTCCTGTACATATCATGTGTATCTATTTATTGTAAGATGATATGGTTAGTGTCAATGAAACAACACCTATGGAAGAATAATAAGATAAGGATTTCCATTACAATGACTATTAGTCAAACAATGTATATGAAAAGGATGAAGTGCGTTGACAACCTTTGGTGACAATTCATGTAAGTAACAACTGCCAAATGGACTGTAATCAAAATCAAACTTGAAGAAACCTGGAAGGAGTCAGACTAGAAAGAAGTCAGTAATCAATAGGAAACTAGAATAGACTTGTGACACTTTACAGAAAGCAATAAGGATGCAGACAGAAGCATGGACTCTCTAAGATGGAGGGAGTTGATTGCAAAATTCCAAAAGAATATTATGCATATTTCTCATTCATGTATGAATCCAAACAGTGAATATGCAAATAGTTCACCAATAGTCATAATATTTGTGAATAACTTCAGTGATAGCTCAAGTAACAATTTATGTTTAACTATGTGAACCATTGGACTCACTTTTCATACCTCTTTTACAACCAAAGTTTTCCTTTCTTCGCACGTCCTAGAAACTTTTCTATGTTCCCTTGACCATTTGAACCTCACCATTTTTTATTCACTCCCCTATTCCTTAGATCCGCCTTTGATTCTGCATAATTTTATAGCCAAAACTCATAATATGGGGGCTTACTCTTTATCTCAATGTCACATTTACATTTGCTAACATTTGCTAGTAACACTTATATTCGATGTTCTTACCATGCGTGAAGTATATGGTAAATTATGGCTCCCATAAAGAAACCTAAAATACCTAAGAATAAAGAGAATCCTCAAGAAACTCTTATGAAGGAGAGTCATCCATGAATGGTTATCCATGGATCCTTAAACCAAAGAGGCTCTTAGGCCTATCTATGATGATACTAAGTGTGATTTAGGAAGAGGTAACAAAGTAAAAAACAAACAACAATGCAACCTATGGAAACATATTCATAACAAAGGAAGTAGAGGAGAAGAGAAGGTTGCGTGAAATTTAGAAAAAAGGAGAAGTAGTAGGCCATCCTATATATATTTGATGTCAACATCCCAAGGCTAAATACACATGTGGAGAATCTAGCTAAGCATATAAGATTAATTTAAATTCTTGTTGGAAATTTGAAAAAGGTCATTGCAAAAATAAAGCAAAACCTCACCTCACTCAGGATTCCAGTAAAGCACCAGGTGTTCCCTTACGATAGTGACATTAATGATTTTTTCTTAGCATGGGAACATTGCATAAATAGTCATGTACAAGACAAAGAAGCAGTTGTTCATATCATAATAAAAGGATCAAAAAGCATATTGTACTAGTTCACCCCCCTCAGTACTATTAAATATTTCAACAATTAGTATCAAAGCAAGTTCCTTCAGAAATAATCTAACCACTTGAAGCTAGATCCCAGCAGGTCACATGGATAAACAGGAGAGATTATCTCTAAGAAAATCTCCATGCTTTGATGGAACAGACTGTTCCTTCTAGAAAATTAGAATGAGAGTGTATTTGCAGTCACTAAGGTATGATGTCTGGGAATTATTCAAGAATGGTTATGAAACCCCAACAAATCCAATTTTTGATATAGGCCCAAAGAAGCTCAGTGAAAACAATTCAAAATCCATGAATTCAATTTTGGAAGGGTTATCAAAATATGAATTCACCAAATTTATGCATTGTAAATCTGAAAAGGAGATGTGGGATAAACTGCAGAACACCCATGAAGGAGATGATAAATTCAAGCAAGCAAAGCTACAAACTCATAAGAGTTAATTTGAAAGCCTAAAGATGAATGAAGAATAAAACATTGCAACATACCTTTTATGTGTGGATGAAATTGTAAACATCATCTTAGTTTTGGGGAAACGATTGATGAGCAATTCATTGTGCAAAAAGTACTCAGGGCACTTCCTATGAGATTCAATCCTAAGATATCAACTCTTGAAGACAAAAAATAATTAGACAAATTAACAATGAATGAATTGCATGGAACTCTTATAGCCTATGAGAGGTGAATAGGACAAGAAGAAGTACCAAAAAGAGAAGCAACATTCAAAGCCTCAAAGAAGAACAACAAAAGAAAATAAATATTAATTGACAACTCTAATGATGATTCTAATGCAGAAGAAGCCAACTTTGTGAGAAGGCTCAAGGAGGAACCAGAAAATATAAAGGTAAGCTTCCTTTCAAATTTTTTAATTGTGATGAACTAGGACACTTTGTTGCCAAATGCCCTCTTAATAAAAATAGGGACAACAAATATAAGGATGATTTTAAATCTAACAAAAGAAGAAAGGGTAAAACTCAAAGAAACAAATACTTACATAAGCAAAAGAAGAATATATATTCCAAATAGAATGACTACTTATCTTCTAAAAGAGATGAAGAGATGGAAAGAGATGTTTTCTTCGTGGCCCAAGAAACGGAGTCCAATGAAGATGAAGACAATAACCACGTCACCAAATATTGTAGAAAATGAAGATGTGGATGTTGACCTTGAAGGAGAATTACTCTATGCTCTAGATGAAATAAAAAGTCTCAGAGGAAAGAATAGACAGTTGAAGGAAGAATTGTCACATAATTTTGATCTGGTTTCTCAATTAGAAGAATAGAAGAAATTTGAAGAAGAAATAATGAGTCAATTGCAGAACAAAGAAGAAGATTGTCAGAAACTTTAAAAATAAAATGTTGTCTTAATGAAGGAAATCGATGTAATGTCCCCCACCTCTTAGAGAGGTGATGACGAGACTCAGTGGCCTGGACACCCCCACTAGGTCATAGTCTCACACTGAAGGGGATAAAGTCAAGAAGTTAAAATTTATATTTTTAAGTTGACTTAACAGAAAAGGATAAAGGAGTAAAAGATAACTCAACAGAAGAATAGAAGATTAACCCCGGGAGTTAACCTAACTCAACAGAGAATTAGAAGGAAAAGTATAAGTAAGAGGCTGGGGTGCACCTATTACTCAATTCTAGTTTTGGATTAGCATTTTCTATTGCTCTTGAGCATTCAGTTTGGGGGTTTGTTGTACAAACCCTTGTGAGCAACTCAGTGGTGAAATATCCACTCACCTTGTTCCGCAGCTTGGTCTCGGGGATGAAAGACTCTTCCACACCATTCTAGTCTTAGCCCATATCCATATAGTGCTTCAGAAGGGGCAGGACCATCATTTTGAGGGCTTTTCTAGAGGGTTATCATCATTCTACATTTTTCTGCAGATTGGGGCGTCTTAGAGCCATAGGGGACGTCCTGTAATTCAGTAAAACTCAGATCTAGGGAGATCTGCTTGAGATCTGAGTCTAAAACTTCTCCCACGGGATTCTCATAGCCCGATATATATTCTTGGAGAGTTTCAGAGCATTTGGAGGCCACCTTTATCAGGGTCGAACCAACTAGGGTTTCAGTCATCCAGTGGGGCACCCCATTCAGTGGGAAATTCAGATCTATGGAGATTGAGAGGGGTTTTGGATATTCAGGCACCTAGGTTATTCTTACCATCGCCCGATATATATTCTTGGAGAGTTTCAGAGCATTTGGAGGCCTCCTTCATCAGGGTCGAACCAGCTAGGGTTTCAGTCATCCAGTGGGGCACCCCATTCAGTGGGAAATTCATATCTACGGAGATTGG